>JAQQAC010003639.1:5686697-5733370 GCA_029783875.1 Phataginus tricuspis | reverse complement strand
GGGATAAGAGGGTAAAAGGGCCATTACGATTGGCAGACATAGGGTGGAGGGGGCACAGGGGGACTGTACAGCTCAGAGAAGACAAGTAGTGATTCTCATCTCACTACGCTGACGGACAGTGACTGTAATAGGGTTGGTGGGGGGGACCTGATGAAGGGGGTAGTTTAATCATCACAATATTGCTCATGTAATTGTAGGTTAATGATACTAAAATAAAATAAATTGTAAAAAAAAAAAAAGGAAATGACCAATCTGCCCAAAGCAATTTACAGATTCAATGCAATACCTATCAAAATGCGAACAACATTTTTCAATGAACTAGAGCAAATAATCCTAAAATTCATATAGAACCACAAAAGATTTCAAACAGCCAAAGCAATCCTGAGAAAGAACAAAGTTGGGGGTATTAGGATCCCTGACTTAAAGCTCTACTACAAAGCTACAGTAATCAAAGCAGTATGGTACTGGCACAATAACAGACCCATAGATCAATGGAACAGAATAGAGAGCCCAGGTATAAGCCCATGCATATATGGTCAATTAATGTACAGTAAAGGAGCCATAAATAGACAATGGGAAAAAGACAGTCTCTTCAATAACTGGTGTTGGCAAAACTGGACAGCTACATCCATGAGAATGAAACTGGGTTACTGTTTAAACAAAAGTAAACTCAAAATGAATCAAAGACCTAAATGTAAGACATGAAACCATAAAACTCTTAGAAGAAAACACAGGCAAAAATCTCTTGAACATAAACATGAGCAGTTTTTTCCTGAACACATCTCCTCAGGCAAGGGAAACAAATAAAAAATGAACAAGTGGGACCGCATCAAACTAAAAAGCTTCTGCACAGCAAAGGACACCATCTGCAGAACAAAAAGGCAACCTCAGTATGGGAGAATATATTTGTAAACAATTTATCCGATAAAGAGTTAACATTCAACATACATAAAAAGCTCATATGACTCAACACCCAAAAAACAAATAACCTGATTAAATAATGGGCAGAGGTCCTAAACAGACATTTCTCCAAAGAAGAGATACAAATGGCCAACAAGCACATGAAAAGATGCTCCACATCACTAATCGTCAGGGAAATGCAAATCAAAACCACATGAGATATCACCTCACACCAGTCAGAATGGCCACTGTCCAAAAGGCAAGAAATAACAAGTGTTGGCGAGGATGTAGAGAAACGGGAACCCTCCTACATTGTTGGTGGGAGTGTCAATTGGTGCAGCCACTGTGGAAAGCAGTATGGAGGTTCCTCAGAACACTAGAAATAGAAATATTATTCAACCCAGTAATTCCACTTTTAGGAATTTACCTGAAGAAAACAAAACCCCTGATTCAGAAAGATATATGCACCCCTATGTTTATTGCAGCATTATTTACAATAGCTAAGATATGGAAGCAACCTAAGTGTCCATAAATGGGTGAATGGATAAAGAAGTGGTACATGTACAGAATGGAATATTATTCACCTGTAAAAAAATCCTGCCATTTGCAACAACATGGATGGATCTAGAGGGTATTATGTTCAGTGAAATAAGCTAGATGGATAAAGACAAATGCCATATGATTTCACTTATTTGTGGAATATAAAAACAAAGCAGAATAGAAGGAACAAAACAGCATTAGACTCGTAGACAAGTGAGAAGTGACTGGTGGTTACTGTGGGGAGGATTTGGGGTGGGTGGGTGGAAAGGTTGAGGGGGATAAAGGGGCACAAAAATTCTCAATCATAATGTAGGTTGTTCACATGGATAGTAGTACAGCATGAATAACATAGCCAATGATTCTGTCACATCTTTCTATGCTGACAGATAATAGCTGTACTAGGGAGGGGTGAGGATTTAATAATATGGGTAATGTTGAACCACTGTGCTGTATACTTGAAACTAATATAAGATTGCATATCAATAAAAAAGAATAAAAAGATAAAGATTGCATATCAATAAAAAAGAATAAAAAGATAATTGAGTCATTCCTCCATTAAAAAAATCAACAGAAAACTATTTTCAAGGATATGGAGAAATGGAACCATTGTACACTGTTGGTGGGAATGTAAAGTGGTGTAGTCTCTATGGAGAACAGTATGGCAGTTCCTCAAAAAAATTAAACATGGAATTACCATATGATCCAGCAATTCTGTTTCTGGTATATACCCAAAAGAATTGAAAGAAGTGTCTGGAAGAGGTATTTATTCACAGTAGCTGTTAGGTGGAAGCAGCCTTAATGTCTGTCTATGGATAAATGGATAAACAAAATGTAGTATATACATACAGTAGAATATTATTTAGCTTTAAAAAGGAAGGAAATTCTGACACATGCTACAACATGGATGAGCCTTGAAGGTATTATGCTAAGTGAAATAAGCTAGTCACAAACAAATATCATCTGATTCTGTTATTTGATGTACCTAGAATAATCAAATTCAGGAGAGAAAGTAGAATGGTGTTTCCAGAGGCTAAGGGAGAGGGGAATGGGGAGGTGTTTGATGGGCATAAAGTTTTAGTTTTGCAAGATTAAAAGTTTCTGGAGATTGGTTACATAACCATGGGAATGCACTTAACAGTTTGGAACTGTACACTTAAAAAATGGTTAAGATGGTAAATATATTATGTGTATTTTACCACAATTAAAAATAAAGCAAAAAATATATATAAGTAAACAAAGTGTTTTAACATTATATAATTCTAATATTTAAAATGTCTCTTTACTGACTTATAAAATTAATTTTAGATTTATTTATAGCAGTATATTTTGTGTTGAAATCAGTTTATTTTTATTAAGGTATTATTGATATACACTCTTATGAAGGTTTCACATGAAAAAACAATGTGGTTACTACATTTACCCACATTATCAAGTCCCCACCCATACCCCAATGCAGTCACTGTCCATCAGTGTAGGAAGATGCCACAGATTCACTGTTTGCCTTCTCTCTGCTACACTGTTTTCCCCGTGACCCCCCCATACCATGTGTACTAAACATAATACCCCTCAATCCCTATCTCCCTGAAAGCAGTTTTTAACTGAGAAAATATAATACCAAATGACTTAAAATCTCATTCTTGAAGCATTGTAAACTGTTTAAAAATGCTTAGTTATCTTCAGTTGGCTTTTGTTTATGTTCTATTTAGTATCCATTTATTTATTCATTTTTTCCAGGTTTTTTTTTTTTGTTCTGTTTTACTTTGGATAATTTTTGTTGTTGTATATCTTCAATTCATTAATCTTTTCTCCTGCAATGTCTGGTCTATTGTTAATCCCATTCAATATATTTTCTTATCTCAAATATTTTTCTATCTCTAGAATATTGATTTGTATTTCCCCCATATCTTTACTTAAATTCATCTACTTTCTTGAATATATATAATAAATTAACTTTTAAGGTTTTATATTCTAATAATTTTAATGAATTATTTTATTCTAATATAGTTTCAAAATAACAAAAATGAATGTTATTACTATTGATATGATTACTGAAAACAGTTTATTTTTTAGTTCCTTTTTTCTTTAGGATATATCTCACTATGTATGTACAATCAAATTTTTGTGTTTTAAAGTCATGGGAAAAATAATTCCCCATTCTGTAGTTAAGCCACAAGCTACTTGGTTAGATCCATTTGCATTTAATTAGATTGATATTGATTTTAATTTTTAGATATTTTTTACCTTGATTTGATTATTGTAATGTGTAATATATTTATGTGTTTTTAAATGTCAAATGATACAACAGATACAGCCAACATGGTTAGATCATGTTCCCTCCCCCTACAGGTAACTGTTGTTTTTTTTTTTTGGTTCTTGGTTTATGCTTCCATTATTTGTTTTTATAATTGTGGTAAAATATACATAAAATTTACCATTTTAATCCCTTTTAAGCATACAGTTCATGGTATTAAGTACATTTCCAATGCTGTACAACCATCACCATAATTCATCTCCAGAATTTTTCTTCATTCCAAACTGAAACTCTGTATCTGTTAAGCAATAACTTCCCATTATATCCTTTCCCACAGTCCCTGGTAACCCCTATTCTACTTTCTGTCTATGAATTTTACTATTCTAGGTACCTTATGTAAGTAGGATCCACCCATATTTGTTCTTTTGTGTCTGGCTTATTTTACTTAGCTTGATGTTTTCAAAGTTTACCAGTGTTGTCGCATGTGTCAGAATTTAATTTCTTTTTAAGGCTGAATAATATTCCATTGTATGTATATACCACATTTTGTTTATCCATTCATCCATCAATGACATCAGCATTGCTTTCACATTTTGGCTATTGTGAGTAATGCTGCGATGAGCACAGGTACACAAAAATCTGTGTGAGTCCCTGCAATTCTTTTGAGAATATAACCAAGAAATAGAACTGCTGGATCATATGGTAATTTTACATTTCATTTTCTTGGTAACTGCTGTACTGTTTTCCATTGTTTTTAAAGCTACACAACAAATACCATAAGCTCATGGATTTTAACATTTTAAATATGTTGCAGTCGCTATTGTTTTCAATGCTCACATGTACCATCACTGAATCCCTTCTACTTAACTCCTGTATCTTTTTGATGTGACTTTGTTTTTTGATATTTTCTTTGCTTTCTGGAATGAGAAAGTATATGGAACTGAGCTTCTATACATTCCCTACTCCAGGCTTAGAACCAATCTTTTCTCTAAAATATTCCAGTTCCATCTAGTGGGAAGTGGTTATTTAGAGATGACCATCAGTGTATTAGGGATACTCACTGCTACATTAGTCCAAGGCCTTGTCAGTGGACAAAGTCACAAAGTGTGTTTTTCATTCATAACAGAAAATATATAACAAATTCATGCTGCTATTTACAATTAAAATTAGGATTATAGGGCTTTTATTTCATACTCTTGTCTCTTTTATCCTATACTTTACCCAACCAGTAATTATTGTACAGCTACCATGTCCCTTATACTTTCCTAGGTGTTGGGAATGTACATTAAAAATCTTACATTTGATTTAGTTTCCACATTTTTTTTTCTGAATGAGTGAGGCCTTTTTTGTTCATTAGATAACATTGACTTCTAGTTTAAACTGCTGAGCAATATTGGATTGCCTTTAAAATTACTTGATCTTGGTTTATTTCTTTTTTTTTCTTTTGGTATCATTAATATACAATGACATGAGCAACATTGTGGTTACTAGATTCCCCCCATTATCAAGTCCCTATCACATACCCCATTACAGTCACTGTCCATCAACGTAGTAAGATGCTATAGAGTCACAACTTGTTTTCTCTGTGCTATATACTGCCTTCCCCATGGCCCCCCCTACATTATGCTAATCATAATGCCCCTTATTCCCCTTCTCCCTCCCTTCCCAACCCCCCACCCCAGTCCCTTTCCCTTTGCAACTGTTAGTCCATGCTTGGGTTCTGTGAATCTGCTGCTGTTTTGTTCCTTCAGTTTTTGCTTTGTTCTACTCCACAGATGAGTGAAATCATTTGATACTTGTCTTTCACTGCCTGGCTTATTTCACTGAGCATAATACCCCACTAGCTCCGTCCATGTTGTTGCAAATGGTAGGATTTGTTTTCTTCTTATGGCTGAATAATATTCCATTGTGAATATATACCACATCTTCTTTATCCATTCATCTACTGATGGGCATTTAGGTTGCTTCTGTTTCTTGGCTATTGTAAATAGTGCTGTGATAAACATAGGGGTGCATCTGTCTTTTTCAAACTGGGATCCTGCATTCTTAGGATAAATTCCTAGTAGTGGAATTCCTGAGTCAAATGGTATTTCTATTTTGAGTTTTTTGAGGAACCTCCATACTGCTTTTCACAATGGTTGAACAAGTTTGCATTCTCACCAGCAGTGTAGGAGGGTTCCCCTTTCTCTGCATCCTCACCAGCATTTGTTGTTCCTAGTCTTTTCTGCATTGGCCATCTTAAGTGGTGTGAGGTGATATCTCATTGTGGTTTTAATTTGCGTTTCCCTGAGAATTACTGATGTGGAGCATCTTTTCATGTGTCTGTCTTGGTTTATTTCTTATTTTGCATTATTTTCATTAACTTACATTAAACTTAGATTCCTGTAACCATAATACTATTATATCCCTTAGCTGACAGTGTCAAAGGAAAAATAAACTAAATAGGTTATTAATACCAAAACATCATTTCATCACCACTGGGTATTGTTCCAGAACAAAACGTCATAGCACAAGACAATTTTCTGTCCTTGGGTCCTTAATTTTTTGGTCATTGGACTGGCAGCTGAACTCTGTTGTTGAAAAAAACCCTTGGTCCAAAGCTTTCTCTGTGTTGGTGCTGATGCCTGCAATTGCATATTAGAGTTTTGTTCTTTGAAGTTATTGGCCCATATTAAAATAAGAATATCCTCAGAGATTAAAATTCAGATACATAATTAACATATTAAGAGTGAATGAGTTTATGAGGCTTTTCCTTTCAGCTGAAAATACCTTTGGAAAGAATAAAGAGCTAGGGCTAGCACCGGGGAAATTGCTTGGAATGCAGACTTTAGGAACCTGGGGCAGAAGAAGCATGATGGCACAAGACACATGCCAAGGAGAGGAGGGAGCATGAAAATAAGCTTCTAAGACCTGATGAGGCATTTGGAATATTCACCATTATATGTTAATTTTATGAGACTCAGCAGCTAACCAGATCTTTGGCTGTATTTTAGCAAATAGCAATTTTAAAAAGGACCGGTAGTTTAACTATTATAATAGTCAAAATTTAAAATAGTAAGGATGTTACCTAACAGTCTTTAAACATACATTTTGTATTTTATAAATGTTTTATTTTATACTAGGACAGTTTAAAATAAAAATAAGTCATTTCATAGTAAATGTATAAACCACAGTCAACAGTCTTTCTTTCCAATACATGAGAATTTTCAGACACCCAAACAGAAAATTCAAGACTAAAATCATTTAACAGGGAATACTTTATTCACACCCTTTAGAGAAATGGACAATTTGGGTCTGTAACAAAGCATCATGTTTTAAAGCATATGTCAGTAATTGTATATGAGAGTATATACTGCTACATACAAATTAACTGATCAGACCACAACTTTTCAATGTTTGAAACAGAATAAGCTTCCCTGTAAAAGCAGCACCTTTGTGACATCTTAACTTTAGTATTCCTCTCCTTCTTCCTCACCCTCTCCTTCAACAGAATCCACACCAACCTCCTCATAATCCTTCTCGAGGGCGGCCATGTCCTCCCGGGCCTCAGAAAACTCCCCTTCCTCCATGCCCTCACCCACGTACCAGTGAACAAAGGCACGCTTGGCATACATCAGGTCAAATTTGTGGTCCAGGCGAGCCCAGGCCTCAGCAATGGCTGTGGTGTTGCTCAGCATGCACACAGCTCGCTGTACTTTGGCCAGGTCCCCACCAGGCACCACAGTGGGAGGCTGGTAATTAATGCCAACTTTGAAGCCAGTGGGGCACCAGTCCACAAACTGGATGGTACGTTTGGTCTTGATGGTGGCAATGGCAGCATTGACATCTTTGGGAACCACATCACCACGGTACAACAGGCAGCAAGCCATATATTTACCATGGCGAGGGTCGCATTTCACCATCTGGTTGGCTGGCTCAAAGCAAGCATTGGTGATCTCTGCTACAGAAAGCTGTTCGTGGTAGGCTTTCTCAGCAGAGATGACTGGGGCGTAAGTGGCCAGAGGGAAGTGGATGCGGGGATAGGGCACCAGGTTGGTCTGGAATTCTGTCAGATCAACATTCAGGGCTCCATCAAATCTGAGGGAAGCAGTGATGGAGGACACAATTTGACCTATCAACCTGTTCAGGTTAGTGTAGGTGGGGCGCTCAATATCCAGGTTTCTACGACAGATGTCATAGATGGCCTCATTGTCTACCATGAAGGCACAATCAGAGTGCTCCAGGGTGGTGTGGGTGGTGAGGATGGAGTTGTAGGGCTCAACTACAGCTGTAGAAACCTGGGGGGCTGGGTAAATGGAGAACTCCAGCTTGGACTTCTTGCCATAATCGACAGAGAGACGTTCCATCAGCAGGGAGGTGAACCCAGAACCAGTTCCCCCACCAAAGCTGTGGAAAACCAAAAAGCCCTGAAGGCCTGTGCACTGGTCCGCCTGTTAGAGAAGAGGAATAGAGAAAACAGTTATTGCTTTTTGTGATACAATCATAGTAAATATATTTTCACTTTTCATACAGTTGCAAAGATACAGGTCTTACTTTGACAAGAAACACTTTTTTGAAAACACAGACCTTCCTGGAATTACTCAGCATTTCTTAAAGTATCTTAATTTTTATGAAATGACACCGAATGGTTCATATTTTCATTTAACTTCTTGAAAAACTAAAAAGGAACAATTCATCTCATTTTATTACATTTCAATTCGGTGTTTGAAAAGAACATATTTCAAATGTCTTCCTTGGGCTCAGTAATTGACTTTATTCTTGTGATAACAAACATACCAGCTTCCGAATGCGGTCCAAGACGAGGTCGATGATCTCCTTGCCAATGGTGTAGTGCCCACGGGCATAGTTATTGGCAGCATCTTCCTTGCCTGTGATGAGCTGCTCAGGGTGGAAGAGCTGGCGGTAGGTGCCGGTGCGAACTTCATCTGGAAAAGGAGAACACAGTGGCCCCGTCACTGACAGTCTGCAGGGCCCGAGTGGCCCCAGGGCAGGCCTCCTGTGCCAGACCCCTGGGACCTCAGGTCACTCACCAATGACGGTGGGTTCCAGGTCGACAAACACTGCCCTGGGCACATGCTTGCCAGCGCCTGTCTCACTGAAGAAGGTGTTGAAGGAGTCATCTCCTCCCCCAATGGTCTTGTCACTTGGCATTTGGCCATCGGGCTGGATGCCGTGTTCCAGGCAATAGAGCTCCCAACAGGCATTGCCGATCTGGACGCCAGCCTGGCCAACATGGATGGAGATGCACTCACGCTGTGGTAAAGAAAAGAGAGTAACTGTAAAATTAGGTTGTGTTTTTGAATTTTCAGTAAATTTTTCCAAGTATGTCTAGTAGTATACAGACATTTCTTCAAATTTATTTGAGATCGTACATATGCCTAACATGATAGTAATGATTACCTAAAAGTATCTGCTACAAATGCTGTGGATGGGTGTGGCTTAAAATAATAAGATTGTACTGTTTAGCACATGGATACAAGCCCATTGTTCCCACATCCATGCTTGAATAGAAGATTTTTTTATATTTAAAAAATACAGCATAGATTTTCTAAAATGATGTAAATTAAATTCAATCATTATTTAACTGGAATCATTGTTATTACCTCCTTACCCTTTAGATAAAGATGAGAGTTTCTTCTAAACATGACTTGGTATTTCAACATGAACATCTGTACTGCAGCTGAGGCTAGAAGCCACACCCTTCTGCAGTCTATCTGCAGAATCCATCAGTACTAGGGGTCTGGATGCTGAACAAGGTCTGCCTCCTGCATTGCTGCATTGCTGTATTTGCTGTGCCTAGTGCTAGCCTGTACTGTCTGCTACATTATTTAACAGAGCAAGCTCTATTTCCAGAAACTGCCTACATGATCTCATTGTGCTATTCTGCCAGTTTGCCTCTTCCGACCCAGGCTGGAACTGTATGCCTAAATTGAAATGAATTAAGATGCACTAGAACAAAGGACAGCTGGACAGAGTATAATTTTCTTTGCAGCAATATCATTACTTAAAAAAAGGATCTTCTCCACTGCAAAAAACTGAAAAATTATTAGTTTTTTAATTTAAATTGAAAACAACAGTTACTCAATTAGAAACAATTATCACATAAGAAGTAAATCCTGTGAATGGATAATGAAATATTTATTTAGAAGAACAAAGCAGTATTTTCATTCTGAGATTCACTACTCACTACAGAATATTCATACTCATCACATTTAATGGAGATTTTCTTCTCTAAGGTCCTTATGGCCACAACTTCCATTGTCTATCCATTTCATTGTCTAGTCACTGACATGGCGGTGGGAGGGGGGGGCGGGGCGGGGAAGGGCGTTTCCCTGGGTCCTGAGCGTTAGTGTCCTGGCTGGGCAAGTGGGCTTTCTCTCTCGCAGAACATGCAGCCAAGACAGACGCACACACACTGACTCGAGTGAGGGCGGGATGGACGCAGACCAGCCTTTAAAAGAGTTTGTCAAGTGAACTGTCATTTTGCATTTCAAGGAAAAAATATTTCATCTAGGTTTTTAAGTGAATTAAAAACCTTTTAACGCCTACAGTTCCACAATGATGAAAGGCTGTTATTAAGTCTTTTGACAAGAGGTTTAGGGAGGGCGAACCCCGCCCAGTGGCTCCAAGGCCAGGGAAGCCAGAAACAAACAACTCCGCCCTTGCGCAGCCCTGACTGTGGCTGCGACAAACTCCAACAGAAACTACCCATTTTTTCCCGTTAATACACGGGTACCTTTCTTAAATGTCAACCAACCCGCGAGGGATCCTTTTATACTAACCAAGGCTCCGCTTTGTCCCTGTCCTTCTCCCCACCCCACCTCCCAGCGATCCTCGGCCTCTTTGGACTACGACTCCTCTCCTCTCTGCCCCTGGGGAACTACGCTTGGAAAACAGGAGCCTCTCGGAGTAACGAAAACGGCGCACACATACAAGGGTGCGGAGCAGGCGACACCACGCTCGCCTTTCCCTTCCCCCGACCTTTTCATCACCGCCCCACTGGGCTGCTTGCGGATCTGACGAGCTCGGGTAACAAAAACTCCGCGCCGCCTTTGTTCTGCCACCACGGCTCTGCTGCGACCCGGACACAATTCTGGCTGGTCTCCTCCCCCGCACTGCGGCGGAGGCCAGGCTCAAGATTTTGGGGCAAAGCGAAACCTCGAAAACAATGCTTAAGGCTAACTTTACCCAAAGGGGTTGGAAAGGAAAAAGGGCTTAAGATTTTCCAAGTAGACCATGGGGGACTGACCTCACCCAACGGCCACAAACAGCCAGAGAAAACATTCTTACCATGGGGGACTGACCTCACCCAACGGCCACAAACAGCCAGAGAAAACATTCTTACCATGGTTGCTGCTTTGCGGCTGCCGAGCAGATGGCGGAGAGGAAGAGGAGAAGTTTTTGCTTCTTACAGCGCGACTCTTAGGCGGTCGATGTAAGAAAACCTGCGGTGCAGGGGCGGATGCGGCTCCCTATATACAACTCGGTCACCATGGGGATGGGCTGGGGCCTTTTCCTGTTGGTCCAGACCCCTCAATCTGCCCAGAGAAGCCACGACAGGAGAGTGGTGATTGGTGCAAGAGACATGGGATGAGGTAATCTTTCTCCCACCCCTTTTTCCCTAGCATCCATAGAACTGTTTGCATCCCCTCAGACAAAGAGACCGTGCAAAAACAGTCAGCCGAGCATCCATTATGGGGTGGGGTTTGGGGTGGGGTGGGGTGGGGAGTGAGGGGAGAAAGAGAAGTAGTTGAATTTTATATTCCTTAAGCCTCAAACTAGAGTTAAAATCCCCAATGTAAGTCTTTTTTTAACACTTGATGAATTTCTGTGGAGATGAAATATTTAATGTAAAATACGAGCCCCTCCCTCATATTTGGTGAGGATTTGATCATTCGGTGAGGATTCAACATCTCTGTTTTACAAATGAAATAGGAGAGAATGGGAATGACGCTTAAAATGGCTTGGGTAAATGTGATTTTTTTTTTGGATTGAAAAAAAGGTTCAATAAATAGAGCCATTCCAAAATGATTTCTCAGGTTCAAGTAATTCATTTTCAGACCTTCTTTTACACACCTACCGCAAATAGCTAAACAAAAAAGGAAGATGGAAAGAATACCCAAGTAGTTCTGACATGGCAATAATTAAGATCTAATGAACATACCATAGTTAAATAGTCTACTAGAAATATTCCTTTACCCGAAGTCTATGTAATACATTTTATGTAGTGTATAAGTAGAAAGAATTGAGTCCAGAAGTTAGTGCTACCTATGCATGCAGTTATATTCTGCAGTGTTCTCTTTTCTGGCAAGAGAAAAATAACTGAGACCCCTAATTAAAAAGGAAAGCTGTATAATGTAAAAAGAAGACCATTTTGTAATGTTGCCTCCATCCACAGAGAACTGTATGATGCCAACTCAATAAGTGCATTTCTTTTTTATGTAGTTCTTATGTGAATTCAGTAAATCTCCTTTACTGAGATTGGACTTCCAAGTGTGGGAATTGTAGCCAGCCTCACACCGTTACTATTCAACTAGAGACTGGTGATTGCTCAATAGCCTCTTAGGACAAAAAGTCTTCGCTTTCACCCCCAGGAAATGTAGTGCAGTAACATTCTTTTGCTGTTCAGAAAGGTTCCATTATCAACAGGGATAGGTTGTGCAGAATAAGACTCTGGACTGGGTCTTTGCTAATCTAACTTCAGATGTAAAGAGTTTTGTTATGGCCATCAAAGTTGAAAACTTTTATTGTGGCAGATATTTTTCCTTTTGGCTTTCAGCCACAGATTTTCAGGGTCTACAGCACCATTTACAGATCTCTCTGCAGAGCCCATTCATTCCTGCTGGACTAACAGGCAGAGCAGGGTGTGGGAGGGAGGGACTTGAGGAGACAGCTGCTGCAGGTTGTGGTGTGACAGTGGCTGCATGGATTTTTCTACCCTGCTATCCACAGCTCTGCTTTACTTGTTCAAATTTGTGGCAGTAATCTTCCCTAGATTTAATAAAACCCAACACACGACTGATTTTGTCTACTTGCATATTTCATAGGAAAAATAATCTTCAACATCATCTTATCTCTCTCCCTTTAGCAAATAAAAGTATATTTCAGTAAAGAAACAGGAGAATTAAGGATGACTTGAATGCTTCTTTCTGAACTCAGAATTATGTTTAACAAAAATAGGAATTAAATGGCATAGGGGTGTATAAGGATTAATAAGTAGCTCATTGAAAATACTTCTTTCAAAATTTTAATTATGAAATAAATCAGACACTGCTAGACCATGTTGGACCATGTAAAGTGTACAAAGCTGGCACAGTCTTGAATTTTTTTTCTTTACAATATAAAAGAAATATGTCATTTCCCCAGTGGTCTCAGTTCTTTATGCAATGTACAAAGGTTTAAGTAAGAGAGGAGTGTTCATGCCACTGATTCTTTGTAATTCTATTTCAGAGCCATTCTGTTCCTTATGTAAATGAGGATTTTTTTTCACCCATTGGACATGAGTAACAATAAGATCTAGGTCAGAAATAGACTATTTGAGTACTGATAATCTTAAATATATATGTGGAAGAGCAGGGGAAATAACTAATCTGTTCTTTTTGTTCCTTATTATCTGTCTTATTATCTGTCTTAATAGCAAACAAAGTATGGGAGGCAAAAAGATTTTTACTAGTTCATTTCTGATTTTTACTGCCAGTTTCTTTAACTTACATCAATATACATGTATAAATATTCTAATGGATTCATTATTGTCCACAGTAAAGATTATTTTAAGACATCTTTTATAATATTTATGGAATTTAAATTATTTGTGTCTAGTCCATTTAAATGTCAGTCCTATTCCCTGACAAAGTGCCTAGCATATACTAAACATCATGTACATATTTACTGAATTAAATGAACAGCTTCTCTCGCTGCATATTTTCATTCATTACTATGAAGGTTAGTAATTTAAAATTTAATAAAATATTTTATCTTTTTTCTTCAGTAAGCATTTGGTGAACATCTACACTCACCAGAGTGAGCCCTGAACCATCCTATATTGTGTGGGGAATTCAGAGGTAGTAGCATGGTCTCTTTTCTCTAGAATCTTCCAATCTAATTGAAGAAATAAAACAAGTACATGGATGTGCAAGAATGGCACATGTTTGTATGTATATGGGGAGGAGCCTCGTAGAATCCATTGCATGACTCCAGGTATCATAACTTATGTAGGAAACAAGAGAGTCATCTAACACTTTTCCCCCTACTTCTTCATCTCCTATTTATCCCCAAATCCATTCCAATCTGGATTCTGCCCCTACCATTCCTTGAAACCAAATGCCCTCCATGTTTGTTCTTTAAGACACTTTTTGTTCCACTAGATACTTTTTAGTTCTTGTTGACTGCGTAAGCTTTGTCACAATTGATATATAACCTCTTGCTTGACACCCTTTCTTCCTGTGGCCTCAAAAACTCTACATTTTCTGGATTTCCCTCCTGCAATTTTTGTTTCTTCCCAGTCTTCTGGTTCCTCCTCCTCTGCTAATCTTTAAGTGTTGGAGTTCCTCAAGGTTCAATCCTAGACCTTGTGTGATCTCATTCACTCTTAGTGGATGTTAAGTGTATTCATTTGCAAGGCTGCAAATCCTTTCCATATGCCCATGATTTCTTGACATCTCTTCTTGGTTCAAGATCCTACAATAAATTTCTACTCTCTGGCTGGCTATCTCAAATTGAGATACTCACAGGTGTCTTGAACTAGTATCATCTCACAAACATGTACCTGCTACAAGGTTCTCTTGCTTATACCTGGTTTCTCCAATCAGAACTGGGAATTACTCTTGACATCTCCCTCTCCTTTTCTGACCACCATAGAATCAGCCAGTGAGTCCTGTCAAGTCTACCTTCTAAATACCTCTCGAATCTTATTCTTTTCTTTCCATCTCTACTGCCTCCTCTCTAGTAAGTACATCATCTCTTGCCTGGGAAACCTCAATACCCTTCTAGATTTCCTCTACATTTACTCCTACCCCCTCCACCACAGACCAGTCTCCACACAACAGCCAGGGTGTTCTTATTATATCACAGATCACAGATCATGCTGCCCCATTGGTCAAGGCAGATCGATGGCCACCTGTTAGTTTTAAGATGAAGGTCCCAAATCCTTAATATGGCTGCTTCAATTCCATAATAGAAGCAAATTTATACATAAAATCTCAGAGAGGGTACATTTTAAATTACATTAAGCTAATTTCCTGAGAGTAGATTTTGATAGGGAGAAGAGAGGCAAAGGGGTATAAAAGCTGGATATTCATTTTATAATTATTTGCTATGCCGGAATGTTACGTTTTATGCATTTTTACGTTTATTCAATTTTTATAATAAATATTTTTAACAACATTAACCCATGAGTTCATAAAGATGTCTCTGCAAAGGAAAAGAAAGATAAAAAAGAAAAAGTAAATTAAAAATAATCATCTGATACTATTGCACCATTGGGAATAACTAAGGCACTAACTCCATACTCTACATATTGGTGATCAAATAATCAAAGAATAGAGCATTTGTCCTGCATTTCCTGTACAAACTTATTTCAAGGGAACTAAATGACTCTGGTTAATTCGGTAAGTTCATTATTTTATAGCATAATACCAACTAGTAAATGTGGAAGTAATAATAGAATTAGAAAAATCACCCTTTATATCCCTTAGTGAAATTATTTATTTGAGTAAATACCATCAGTGGGTGAAAACATAAAATAAAATATTAACGGACAATTTTTTTTATATACAATTAATTTTGGTATCATTAACCTACAATTACATGAGCAATATTGTGGTGATTAAACTACCCACTTCATCAGGTCCCCCCCACCAACCCTATTACAGTCACTGTCTGTCAGTGTAGTGAGATGAGAATCACTACTTGTCTTCTCTGAGTTGTACAGCCCTCCCCGTGCCCTCCCACTTTATATCTGCTAATCATAATGCCCCTTTTACCCTCTTATCCCTCCTTTCCCACCCTTCTTCCCCAGTCCCTTTCCCTTTGGTAACTATTAGTCCGTTCTTGGGTTCTGTGAGTCTGCTGCTGTTTTGTTCCTTCAGTTTTATTCTTTGTTCTTATACTCCACATATGAGTGAGATCATTTGACACTTGTCTTTTTCGGCTTGGCTTATTTCACTGAGCATAATACCCTCTAGCTCCATCCATGTTGTTGCAAATGGTAGGATTTGTTTTCTTCTTATGGCTGAATAATATTGCATTGTGTATATGTACCACATCTTCTTAATCCATTCATCTACTGATGGACACTTAGGTTGCTTCCATTTCTTGGCTATTGTAAATAGTGCTGCAATAAACATAGGGATCTGTCTTTTTGAAATTGGGCTGCTGCGTTGTTAGGGTAAATTCCTAGGAGTGGGATTCCTGGGTCAAATGGTATTTCTATTTTGAGGTTTTTGGAGGAACCTCCATACTGCTTTCCACAATGGTTGAACTAATTTGCATTCCCACCAGCAGTGTAGGAGGGTTCCCTTTTCTCCACATCCTCGCCAACATTTGTTGTTGTTTGTGTTTTGGATGTTGGCCTTCCTCACTGGTGTGAGGTGATATCTCATTGTGGTTTTAATCTGCATTTAATAACCAGCGATGTGGAGCATCTTTTCATGTGCCTGTTGGACATCTGAATTTCTCCTTTAGAGAAGTGTCTATTCATGTCCTCTGCCCATTTCTTAATTGGATTATTTGCTTTTTGTTTGTTAAGGTGCATGAGTTCTTTGTATATTTTGGATGTCAACCCCTTATCAGATACATCATTTATAAATATATTTTCCCATACTGTAGGATGTCTTTTTGTTCTACTGATGGTGTCCTTTGCTGTACAGAAGCTTTTCAACTTGATATAGTCCCATTTGTTCATTTTTGCTGTTGTTTCCCTTGCCCGGGGGGATATGTTCATGAGGAAGTCGTTCATGTTTATGTCCAAGAGATTTTTGCCTATGTTTTTTTCTAAGAATTTTATGGTTTCATGACTTACATTCAGGTCTTTGATCCACCTTGAGTTTACCTTTGTGGATGGGGCTAGACAGTAGTCCAGTTTCATTCTCTTACATGTAGCTGTCCAGTTTTTCCAACACCAGCTGCTGAAGAGGTTGTCATCTCCCCATTGTATATCCAAGGCTCCCTTATCAAATATTAATTGACTGTAGGTGTTTGGGTTAATGTTGGGATTTTCTATTCTATTCCACTGGTCTGTGGGTCTGTTTTTGTGCCAATACCAAATTGTCTTGGTTACTGTGGCTTTGTAGTAGAGCTTGAAGTCAGGGAGCGTAATTCCTCCTGTTTTAGTCCTCCTTCTCAGGATTGCTTTGGCAATTCAGGGTCTTTTCTGGTTCCATATGAATTTTAGAATTATTTGTTCCAGTTCATTGAAGAAAGCTGTTGGCAGTTTGATAGGGATTGCATTGAATCTGTAGATTGCTTTAGGTAGTATAGCCATTTTGACAATATTTATTCTTCCTAGCCAAGAGCATGGGATGCATTTCCATTTGTTAGTGTCCTCTTTATTTTCTCTTAGGAGTGTCTTGTAGTTTTCAGAGTACAGGTCTTTCACTTCCTTCGTTAGGTTTATTCCTAGGTATTTTATTCTTTTAGATGCAATTGTGAATGGAATTGTTTTGCTGATTTCTCTTTCTGTTAGTTCATCATTAGTGTATAGGAAAGCAACAGATTTCTGTGTGTTAATTTTGTATCCTGCAACTTTGCTGAATTCAGATATTAGTTCTAGTAGTTATGGAGTGGAGTCTTTAGGGTTTTTTATGTACAATATCATGTCATCTGCAAATAGTGACAATTTGACTTCTTCTTTACCAATCTGGATTACTTCTTTGTAGTGCTTTGTCTGATTGCCATGGCTAGGACCTCCAGTACTATGTTGAATAACAGTGGAGAGAGTGGGCACCGCTGTCTTGTTCCCAATCTTAGATGAAAAGCTTTCAGCTTCTCGCTATTAAGTATGATGTTAGCTGTGGGTTTGTCATATATAGCCTTTATGATGTTGAGGTATTTGCCATCTATACCCATTTTGTTGAGAGTTTTAATCATGAATGGATGCTGAATTTTGTCAAATGCTTTTTCAGCATCTATGGAGATGATCATGTGGTTTTTGTTCTTCTTTTTGTTGATATGGTGGATGATGTTGATGGATTTTCGAATGTTGTACCATCCTTGCATCCCTGGGATGAATCCCACTTGATCATGGTGTATGATCCTCTTGATGTATTTTTGAATTCGGTTTGCTAATATTTTGTTGAGTATTTTTGCATCTACGTTCATCAGGGATATAGGTCTGTAATTTTCTTTTTTGGTGAGGTCTTTGCCAGGTTTTGGTATTAGAGTGATGCTGGCTTCATAGAAAGAGTTTGGAAGTATTCCCTCCTCTTGTATTTTTTGGAAAACTTTAAGGAGAATGGGTGTTATTTCTTCTCTATGTCTGGTAGAATTCAGAGGTGAATCCATCAGGTCCGGGGGTTTGTTCTTGGGTAGTTTTTTGATTACCGATTCAATTTCGTTGCTAGTGATTGGTCTATTTAGTTTTTCTATTTCTTGCTTGTTCAGTCTTGGAAGGTTGTATTTTTCTAAGAAGTTGTCCATTTCTTCTAGGTTTTCAAGCTTGTTAGCATATAGATTCTTGTAATATTCTCTTATAATTCTTTGTATTTCTGTGGGGTCCGTCGTTATTTTTCCTTTCTCATTTGTGATTCTGTTTATGTGTGTAGATTCTCTTTTTCTCTTAATGAGTTTGGCTAGGGGTTTATCTATTTTGTTTATTTTTTCAAAGAACCAGCTCTTGGTTTCATTGATTTTTTCTATTGTTTTATTCTTCTCAATTTTATTTATTTCTTCTCTGATCTTTATTATGTCCCTCCTTCTGGTGATTTTGGGCCTCCTTTGTTCTTCTTTTTCCAATTTCAATAATTGTGTCTTTAGACTGTTCATTTGGGAATGTTCTTCCTTCTTTAAATAGGCCTGGATTGCAATATACTTTCCTCTTAGGACTGCCTTTGCTGCCTCCCACAGAAGTTGTGGCTTTGTGTTGTTGTTGTCATTAGTCTCCAAATATTCTTTGATTTCTGTTTTGATTTGGTCGTTAACCCATTGATTAATTAGGAGAATGTTGTTAAGTCTCCATGTATTTGTGAGCCTTTTTGATTTCTTTCTAAAATTTATTTCCAGTTTATACCTTTGTGATCTGAGAAGTTGGTTGGTAGGATTTCAATATTTTTGAACTTACTGAGGTTCTTTTTGTGGCCTAGTATGTGGTCTATTCTGGAAAATGTTCCACGTGCACTTGAGAAGAATGTGTATCCTGCTGGTTTTGGGTGCAGAGTTCTGTAGATATCTGTTAGGTCCATCTGTTCTAGTGTGTTGTTCAGTGCCTCTGTGTCTTTACTTATTTTGTGTCTGGTTGATCTGTCCTTTGGAGTGAGTGATGTGTTGAAGTCTCCTAAAATGAATGCATTGTTGTCTATTTCTTCCTTCAATTCTGTTAGTATTTGTTTCACATATGTTGGCGCTCCTGTGTTGGGTGCATATATGTTTATAATGGTTATATCTTCTTGTTGGACTGACCCCTTTATCATTATGTAATGTCCTTCTTTATCTCTTGCTACTTTCTTCGTTTTGAAGTCTATTTTGTCTGATACAAGTACTGCAACACCTGCTTTTTTCTCTTTGTTGTTTGCATGAAATATCTTTTTCCATCCCTTCACTTTTAGTCTGTGTATATCTTTGGGTTTGAGGTGAGTCTCTTGTAAGCAGCATATAGATGGGTCTTGCTTTTTTATCCACTCTATTACTCTGTGTCTTTTGATTGGTGCATTCAGTCCATTTACATTTAGGGTGATTATTGATAGATATGTACTTATTGCCATTGCTGGCTCTAGATTCGTGGTTACCAAAGGTTCAAGGGTTGCCTCTTTACTATCTAAGAATTTAACTTAACTTTCTTGTTAAGTTATTGTGAACACCATCTGATGTTTCTTTATTTCTCCCTTCCAATTCTTCCTCCTCCATTCTTTATATATTGAGTGTTTTATTCTTTGCCTTAGTTAGTATTTGGATGGTCTGCTTTCTTTGCTATGATTTTATTTTCCCTGGTGACATCTTTTTAGCCTTAGGGGTGCTTCCCTCTAGAGCAGTCCGTTTAAGATATCCTGTAGTGGTGGTTTATGAGAGGCAAACTCTTTCAACTTTCCTTTGTCTGAAAATTGTTTAATCCCTCCGTCATATTTAATTGATAATCGTGCTGGATACAATATTCTTGGTTCGAGGTCCTTCTGTTTCATTACGTTAAATATATAATGCCATTCTCTTCTGGCCTGTAAGGTTTCTGTTGAGATGTCTGATGATAGTCTGATGGGTTTTCCTTTGTAGGTGATCTTTTTTCTCTCTCTAGCTGCCTTTAATACTCTGTCTTTATCTTTGACCTTTGCCATCTTAATTGTTATGTGTCTTGATGTTGTCTTCTTTGGGCCCCTTGTGTTGGGCGTTCTGTGGGCTTCCGTGGACTGTGAGACTATTTCCTTCCCCAGTGTGGAAAAGTTTTCAGCAATTATTTCTTCAAAGACACTTTCTATCCCTTTTTCTCTCTCTTCTTCCTCTGGTACTCCTATAATGCGAATATTGTTCCATTTGGATTGGTCACACAGTTCTCTCAGTATTCTTTCATTCTTAGAGATCCTTTTTCTCTCAGTACCTCAGCTTCTTTGTATTCCTCCTCTCTAGTTACCATTTCATTCATTGTCTCCTCCACCGTATCCAATCTGCTTTTAATACCATCCATTGTGTTCTTCAAAGATTAGATCTCCGACCAGAATTCATTCCTGAGTTCTTGAATATCTTTCCGTACCTCCATGAGCATGTTAATGATTTTTATTTTGAACTCCCTTTCAGGGAGAGTCATAAGGTCCATATCATTTAAATCTTTCTCAGGAGTTGTATTCATAATTTTACTCTGGACCAGGTTCCTTTGGTGCTTCATATTTGTATATGGAGCCCTCTAGTGCCCAGAAGCTCTACTCTCTGGAGCTGCTCAGCCGCTGAGCAATGTCGGGGATTGTAGGGAAGTGGTATTGGTGCCTTGGGGGAGGAAAGGGCTGTTTCCTGGTTCCTGGCTGCTATGCCTGTCTCCACTGTCTGAACCAGTGGGCTGAGCACACAGGTATAAGCCTCTGTGTTTTGCATTTTTAGTTGCTGCAGACAGATCCTCCCTCTGGCTGGCCCAACACCAGGGAGGGGCTTCCAGGTTTGCAAGCCCGGTGGGGCTGGCCAGGCGAAAGGTGCACTAGTCTGCCTGTCACAGAAGGGGTTCCTGGACCTGTGTAGGCAGCCAGGGAGCTGGCACACCTGAAGATCAGAAAACTCCCAATCTGCTGGGCAGAGTACACCCAGACAATTTTGTCTACCTGTCCTTCCTCCTGAGCAGTAAGCTCTGTGCAGTCCCTGCCCCCTCAGCAGGTCTCTTGCTAAGGTCTTCTTTGTTATGAAGTCTCTCAGACTGCCCGCCTTTCTCTTGTCCCAGAGCAGCTGGGTATGGATCCCTGATTTCACAAGCAGCTGGAATCTTAGTCTGTCCAGGAATAATGGACAATTTTTAAATGGAACGATTATGCTATTACCATCCAAACTCACTAATCAATCTTAGCATTACTCAAAGTGGGACAACCAGACCTTGTAAACCTATGATGGGATCCAATGGGAAGCACACAGCATAATGTATGAAGTGATGTAGCAGAAACAGTTGTGCTGAATCTAATCAAGTCTTTAAAGCCAACTTCTACTTATAGGAAATACAGGGGATAGAGGAACAAGTCAGATGACATCACAAGGAGGCAAACAGACAAATGTAGTGTGGGGCATCCTACAGGACAAATTACCAAAAAACAAAATTATCTTGTTTCTGCAACAAGTCAATGGTAGAATGGGATGAAAAAGTGGGAAAGATGGACCCCTGTAGATAAGAGATTATTTTTTTTCTCTTTAGCAATTGTACATTTATGATTGGTGGAAATTTATGTATGTCATCCTTCAATAAAAAGCTTTCAAAATAAAGAAGAAAAAACAAAGGCTTTTCGCTTGGTGAACATAACTGCACCTGAATTGTATTTCCCATTCAGTGGCATAACTTGACTTTCTGGGTTACACTTGGAGGATTCCATTCTCATACCGTACTACGAGCATATAATACTGCTGTCATTAGGTTCCAAATACACATTTCCACAGAGAAGACAAGCAGTGATTCTATAACATCCTTCTACACTGATGGTCAGTGACTGCAATGGGGTATGTGGTGGGGACTTGATAATAGGGGGTGTCTTGTAACCATAATGTTGCTCATGTAACTTTATATTAATAATAGCAAAATAAAAATAAATAAATAAAATAAAATAAATAAAAACTGAAGGAACACAACAGTAGCAGACTCACAGAACCCAAGAATGGACTAACAGTTACCAAAGGGAAAGGGACTGGGGAAGATGGGTGGGAAGGGAGGGATAAGGGGAAAAAAGGGCTATTACAATTAGCACACATAATGTAGCCAGTGTGGGGGTGGGGTGGGGGGATACGAGGAAGGCAGTATAACAGAGAAGACAAGTAGTGATTGTATAACATCCTTCTACGCTGATGGACAGTGACTGCAATGGGGTGTGTGGTGGGGACTTGATAATAGGCGGAGTCTAGTAACCATAATGTTGCTCATGTAATTGTATATTAATAATAGCAAAAAATATATTTGTATATATAGCATTGTAATACAGTGCTTTGAGATTACTCAGTGATGTTCAGTCACTTACTGAACCACTCTTTTTAACAAAATATTTATGTCCTGAGATACACTTCTGAATTTGTAATTTTGCTCTGGCATGTTGGACAGGTGGGTTACCCAAGCCCACTGATGAAATCTGACTTTTGGCAAAAGGAGACAAAACTTGAAGAGGCTCAAATGCATCCTGAGAAGAGAAGAAAGAGAAGGAAGTGGAGAAGATAATCTCGTTTTCTTTGAAACACAATTTATAATTTGGTTGTATTTCATTAACCCAAACTACACACACTCACAGGAACACACACTGAACTGCCTCTGTCTGGCCCCTCCTTCCCCGAAGGAGATGGAAATTAGGTGGCAAACTGGGAGAGTTGCCAGGATGCACTCACTGGTTACAGGAATTTAATAGTAATCAAAAGAAGCTTCAGAGTCCCCTCCCCCAACCATCCAAATGTACATGTGTATCTTTTTTCTCTCAAATTCTTGTCTTAATTAATTCCATGTTGAGATTTTACCAGGATGAGATTGATTTACTTGTGAACAACGAATAAAATTTACTGACTCCTAAAATGTTTATAGATGCATTGATATTGTTAGAAGTAAAATACTGTGAAATTATCTGGCCCACTTTTATGCAGAACAACCATACAAAAAGTCAGAATTCCTCTTTAGAATTTCTTATATCATATGCCTCCATCTTTGAGACATATTTCTACCAGTTTTTTGAGACTTATATTTCTTACCTCTGGATGACCTGCAGGCATCTAAAATTCAATATATCAAAAAGGAATTAGTTCTTTTTCTTCACTACCCTCCTCAATTATTATATTCTCAATATCAGTTCACTGTCACCATCTTTCTAATCAACTAAGCTACATTAAAATAATAACTTCATATAATACTATGTGTTAGGTACTATTCTTTGCACTTTATGTTAACTCATTTAAGTTAATCCCAACTGATCACTAAATTCTATCAATCGTATTTCACAATTGTCTTGATAAATATTTGCAGAACGAACGAATGACTAATCTTCTAAATCTTGGCCAATGTTTTCGCCAAAGGGCCTTGTTCAAGAGGAGGATGTGACAGAATATTTAGTACTTGGTCTTTGAGGCTTCCTCTTTAAGCATTACATGTATAAGTCCAAGAGCCAAAATATTAGAAGGTGGCCCTTTGTAACATACTGGAGTCATCTTCTACCCCAGTGTTTCCTGAATCTACTGAAATAAATAGGCTGCTAGTTAAAAATACTGATTCCGAATTCCTGCACTGGAGAGTCTGATTCAGTATGTCTTATTCAGTTAATACTATTCTCTTAGAATTAATATTTACCATTTTGGGTCTAAAGAGTTTTAATGCTTTTGGGTGGTGTGGTTCAGTTATTTCTAAATTCTGACAACCACAGGATAGGTTGACAGAGAATTACTCTCCAAATGGTTGTAATTTTGAAAAACACAACTCCCAGTGACACCCAATCTACAAAGGTGTTTTAGGAAACATTTCTCTCTTCTTTTAAATTTAAAAATCAATTATGCATGAGAGAAAAATATGCAAGAGAAGAAAGCCTGCACTTTTTTCATCTGCCTAGCCTGAAAGATCATTTAGGAAACATTTCTCTATTCCCCTTAAACATTGATTATGCATGTTTTGAAGAGAAAGGATTAGAAAAGGCTGTGGGTTTTTTCTTCATCTTTTTATAAGAAAAGCAATCTGTTATTCTAGTATAAAGATTGTAATAGATACAGAGGTTTACTCAAGATAGCATGACCTGAAATAAGTCCACTCCATTGGTAATATTATCTCTGGATTTACTATATTTTAATAAAGGCCATTATTAATATTTTTTAAATGATTTCAGTATTTTTAGTTATGTAAGAGACTTCACTCTCACCCCTCATGTTACTAAGCAACACATTATACAGTTGCTAGGAGACAGACTAGCAAGCTTGGGGGTAAGTACTTCAGTTTTCCCTTATCACCTTGCATACCACACGACTATACACTAGAGTTTTATGGCCTTAGAGAAAAGAGAAGAAAGTTAATGACATATAGAAAGGATAGAAAAAGAGACAGGGTTAGGGGGATAGAATAAAGAAAAGAGCAAGGTATTTGAGAAGAGTGTGCGAGGTTGGCAGAGGAAGGCTATTATGCAATTTCTTCGAATGAGTCATGGAAAAACCTTAAGTTGGTAGTGTTCTATTTTATATTCCTTATGCTTCTACCTTTTCTAAAAACAAATCAGAGAATAAACTTGGAGAAGAAGATCTTTCAGATAGTATTCCTGAATATTTTCAGAAGGATAGAAATCCATTGTCTTACAGAAGACTGGCAATTACAAACGTGTTAAACAAGTCACACATTATTTAAAATTCCAAAGTCAGATAGACAATACTATTTCCTTCCATTTCTTACTGAAAATAGTAAAAAGGGACAATACAAAGAGGGAGGTTAGAATATAAGTGTTCTTGGACAAATTTAGAAGCAAAATGTTCTTACAGGCTCCCGGCAGTATGTGCTTCTATACCAAAATTTAAAAATAAGTTACAAACGGGAGAAAGAAGGTGTTGTGCTCTACCTGGAGGGCTCTGTTGTATCTGAAATAAGAAACCAGGCTCCAGGTTTCATTGTGTGTGTGTGTGAAAGGTTGAGTCTCTGTGTCTCTGTGATATTTACTGTTGCTGGCAACCAGGAAGTTCCCTAGGGATTGTTGCTAGGTCTTCACTGGTTCTGTTTGCCTGAAACCTTAATCAGTGCCAGAAGCACCAGAGATAAAAATCGCTGTTCAAAATCCAGCGCCTGTTTTCCCTATGTTCCTACTGCAAACAGTCCATCTTGTGTTCAGTGAAAATCAGCATATAATTTAAACGCCATACAAAGAGTTCATCCTCAGCTTCCTCTTCATGAACGCAGTCCTCTCAGCACAGGGCACTGAAAGGATACTGGGAAACAGTTTAATTAACATAATGTTTATCTTCTGGTGTCACCATCTTTAACAAAATGAAAAATAAAGAGTCTGAGACAGGGAATATAGACGAGAAAGATTTCATCAGATTTAGATGACTTCCAGTTCTGAGGCAGGAAGGTGCTGACACATTTGCTGACAGCTTGAGATCACCTTAGTGATCACAGAAGCCATGGCATAAACGATGATGCCATTTCAAAAAGGAGTCCAGAAGATTCTGATAGTCATGTCAGTATCATCCCCAGAAATAACTGACATCTTCTCTTGAAATTAAACATTGGCTCTTAGATGAACTCTACAAACCAATACAACCCATCCTGTATAGATGCAGACTTTAAATTATGTTTTCTGTGTATCTCCCACCCAAATACAGACAATTATTGCTCTGTATTTACATGGAAATAATCACAAATCTGGGCTGAGGTTTAGAAAAAACTGATGCTGAGATGACAAATATCTATTTATCGCTGATGGACAGTGACTGTAATGGGGTATGTGGTGGGGACTTGATAATAGGGATAGTCTAGTAACCATAATGTTTTTCATGTAATTGTACATTAATGATAGCAAAAAAAAGCAAAAAAAAATTCTACTTATGTCAGGCATCTAAACAAAAGGTGGTCTGTAGAGATATTTATTGTTGTGATTATTACTAACTTTTTAGCACCTAATCAAAGCTAAGTCCTGCATTATCTAATTTAATCTCCAAAATTATTCTAGGAGGTGGGTACAGTTATATTCACTCAGCTGAGGAAACCAAAGTTCAGAGAAGTTAAATAACATGCACAAGATCTCTTATAGCTAGTAAGTGGTGAAATGAAAGTCCAAGTCTGGACCTATCTGACTCCAGTGTTTAACTTTGAACCACTGTATTCTGTTTAACAGAGAATGCTTTTTGTATGTGAATAAACTGTGTAGTACATCATTGTATCAAGGTGAAGAGCACAGGCTCTCTAGTTCCTTTGTCCTCCAATAGGGTATTTGAGACTCAGAATGTCTGCTCCCTCTGGGATTGGCTATGCCATAAAGGCCCTACCAGGTAATCCTCCAGAACCCCACAATTCCCCAATCTTGCCTTTCCCCAAATTGAGGTTATTCAGTATGTAATAACACTCCATGGGGTCTTTAAATGGATCGTTCAAACTGGACTCTACAATCCCAGTTTAGTCAACCTGGGAGTTTTTTTTTCAATGTGAGGCAAAGACTTGATCAAGAGCCTCCCTGCATTCATCTGATCTCCTATTCTCATTTCCTTATCTAATAAGAACAGGAAATCATGGAACCACATCCCATGCTCATGGATAGGAAGAATTAATATTGTCAAAATGCCCATCCTGCCTAAAGCAATCCACAGATTCGATGCAATCCCTATAAAAATACCAACAGCATTCTTCAATGAACTAGAGCAAATAGTTCTAAAATTCATATGGAACCACAAAAGACCCAGAATAGCCAAAGCAATCCTGAGAAGGAAGAATAAAGCAGGGGGAATAACACTCCCTGACTTCAAGCTCTACTACAAAGTCACAGTAATCAAGACAATTTGGTACTGGCACAAGAACAGACCCATAGACCAGTGGAACAGACTAGAGAGCCCAGATATAAACCCAGGCATATATGGTCAATGAATATATGACAAAGGAGCCATGGATATACAATGGGGAAATGACAGCCTCTTCAACAGCTGGTGTTGGCAAAACTGGATAGCTACATTTAAGAGAATGAAACTGGATTATTGTCTAACCCCATACACAAAGGTAAACTCAAAATGGATCAAAGACCTGAATGTAAGTCATGAAACCATAAAACTTAGAAAAAAACATAAGCAAAAATCTTTTGGACATAAACATGAGCAACTTCTTCATGAACATATCTCCCTGGGCAAGGGAAACAAAAGCAAAAATGAACAAGTGGGACTATATCAAGCTGAAAATCTTCTGTACAGCAAAGGACACCATCAGTAGAACAAAAATACATCCTACAGTATGGGAGAATATATTCATAAATGAAATATCTGATAAGCAGTTGACATCCAAATTATGTAAAGAGCTCATGTACCTCAACAAACAAAAAACAAATAAGTCAGATCAGAGGAGCTGAACAGACACTTCTCCAAACAAGAAATTCATATGGCCAACAGGTGCGTGAAAAGATGCTCCACATCGCTAATCATCAGAGAAATGCAAATTAAAGCCACAATGAGATATTACTTCACACCAGTTAGGATGGCCGCCATCCAAAAGACAAACAACAACAAGTGTTGGAGAGGATGTGGAGAAAGGGAAACTCTCCTAACACTGCTGGTGGGAATGCAAATTAGTTCAACCACTGTGGAAAGCAGTATGGAGGTTCCTCAAAAAACTCAAAATAGAAATACCATTTGACCCAGGAATTCCACTCAGAGGAATTTACCTAAGAATGCAGGAGCCCAGTTTGAAAAAGACAGATGCACCCCTATGTTTATCGCAGCACTATTTACAATAGCCAAGAAATGGAAGCAACCTAAGTGTCCATCAGTAGATGACTGGATAAAGAAGATGTGGTGCATATACACAATGGAATATTATTCAGCCATAAGAAGAAAACAGATTCTACCATTTGCAACAACATGGGTGGAACTAGAGGGTATTATGCTCAGTGAAATAAGCCAGGCGGAGAAAGACAAGTATCAAATGATCTCACTCATCTGTGGAATAAAAGAACAAAGAAAAAACTGAAGGAACAAAACAGCAGCAGACTCACAGAACCCAAGAATGGACTAACAGTTACCAAAGGGAAAGGGACTGGGGAAGATGGGTAGGAAGGGAGGGATAAGGGGGAAAAAGGAGTATTACAATTAGCACACATAATGTAGCAGGGTGGGGGGATATGGGGAAGGCAGTATAACACAGAGAAGACAAGTAGTGATTCTATATCGTCTCACTCTGCTGATAGACAGTGACTGTAATGGGGTATGTGGTGGGGACTTGATAATAGGGGGAGTCCAGTTACTATGTTGCTCATGTAATTGTACATTAATAATACCAAAAAAAAAAAAAAAAGAACAGGAGATCATTTTAGGGACTGTGTGGTCTGAATTATAATTTAGAAAAGAATACCTTTAAAAAAGAACAATCTGGAGAGCTGAACATTTTACATTATCCACAGCTTGGTTCAGTTCCTTGAAGCCATGTTCTCTCAAAATCTGCATTCCAGGATAAAATCTTTCCTTTCCTTTTGCATAACCAAAAAGTCCACTAAATTGTTATTTTCAGAACAAAAAAACATTTATAATTAAAAATTTTTTTAATTTAAAGTTTTCATTCTTACATACACACTGGGTAGAAAAACATGAAATAGTCATACATAGTGCTGGGGCCTACTTATGAGGGCCTCATGAGAACAGACTGTAGGCAGCTCTTCCCAGCTCTCTGCTCAGGGAGATTACACTGGTAGTCTGAAATTGGTCATGACAGGAGCATTTACACTAAAAAATAGGCCAGTCCTACAAATCAGGGCTTTTCCCCTTCTCTCAGAGCCATTGTTAAACATTTACCAGAAAACCACTAGGAGAAGAATTCTCAAAGGGCAGCGCGTCAGCAGTGTAACGTGAGCAAAACATAGTCCATCCCCATGCCACTGGGCATCTTGTTACTGGACTTTTCATACTATATATACGAAGGAAGTCATCTGGTCAGTGATGTGTACTAATACAACTTTTATTAAATGACAAACCGCATCAGCATGTGCCTTCAAGCATGAGACATGGTGGAAATTGTGTTCACCATTTGACACAGGACAGGCTATTTGGTCTGATCTACATCTTCTGAGAACATTAGATGTATCTGGGAGCACTTAAGAGAGAGGTACAGAGCAGCTTACAGGACAGCATAGTTTTCTTACAACAGCATTCATAGGCAGCTTTTGGATTCTGAGATGATCACCCAAAGAATCTTTATTGAATTTGATGGATGACTGACTTCTATTGCTAAATTATTTGAGAATATTTATCATAGCAGCTAGAAATTTTATTTTATTACATTACTATGTGCCAGGCACTTTCCTTGTATCAATTCCTTTATTCCTCATTACAACTCTCAGGCATAGGTACTATAATTATCCCATTTTACAGATAACAAAATTGAGGCACAAAACATTTAACTAAGTTGCTAAAAGTCACCAGGTAAGTAATAGAGCCAGAGGTCAAACCCGAGAAGTCTGAATTCTAATCCTTTTTAGGCCTCTGGTTATAGTTTTCTATGCTAAATGTAGATCCAGATGAACATTTATTTGTTCCCAATAGTTTTTTTTAATAGTTTATTTTGGTATCATTAATCGACAATTACATGTGCAATATTATGGTTATTAAACTACCCCCTTCATCTGGTCCTCCCCACCAACCCCATTACAGTCACTGTTCATCAGAGTAGTGAGATGCTATAGAATCACTACTTGTCTTCTCTGAGTTGTACAGCCCTCCCTGTGCCCCCCCAACATTACATCTGCTAATTGTAATGCCCCTTTTTCCCCCTTATCCCTCCCTTCCCACCTATCCTCCCAGTCCCTTTCCATTTGGTAACTATTAGTCCGTTCTTGGGTTCTGTGAGTCTGCTGCTGTTTTGTTCCTTCAGTTTTATTCTTTGTTCTTATACTCCACATATGAGTGAAATCATTTGATACTTGTCTTTTTCGGCTTGGCTTATTTCACTGAGCATAATACCGTCTAGCTCCATCCATGTTGTTCCAAATGGTAGGATATGTTTTCTTCTTATGGCTGAATAATATTGCATTGTGTATATGTACCACATCTTCTTTATCCATTCATCTACTGATGGACACTTAGGTTGCTTCCATTTCTTGGCTATTGTAAATAGTGCTGCGATAAACATAGGGGTGCATCTGTCTTTTTCAAACTGGGCTGCTGCATTCTAAGGGTATTTTCCTAGGAGTAGGATTCCTGGGTCACATGGTATTTCTATTTTGAGTTTTTTGAGGAACCTCCATACTGCTTTCCACAATGGTTGAACTAATTTGCATTCCCACCAGCAGTGTAGGAGGGTTCCCCTTTCTCCACATCCTCGCCAACATTTGTTGTTGTTTGTGTTTTGGATGTTGGCCATCCTCACTGGTGTGAGATGATATCTCATTGTGGTTTTAATCTGCATTTCTCTGATGATTGGTGATGTGGAGCATCTTTTCATGTGCCTGTTGGCCATCTGAATTTCTTCTTTGGAGAAGTGTCTATTCATGTCCTCTGCCCATTTCTTAATTGGATTATTTGCTTTTTGCTTGTTGAGGTGCATGAGTTCTTCATATATTTTGGATGTCAACCCCTATCGGATACGTCATTTATGAATATATTTTACCATACTGTAGGATGTCTTTTTGTTCTACTGATGGTGTCCTTTGCTGTACAGAAGGTTTTTAGTTTGATATAGCCCCACTTGTTCATTTTTGCTTTTGTTTCCCTTGCCCGGGGAGATATGTTCATGAAGAAGTCGCTCATGTTTATGTCCAAGAGATTTTTGCCTATGTTTTTTTCTAAGAGTTTTATGGTTTCATGATTTACATTCAGGTCTTTGATTCACCTTGAGTTTACCTTTGTATATGGGGTTAGACAGTAGTCCAGTTTCATTCTCTTACATGTAAGCTGTCCAGTTTTTCCAACACCAGCTGCTGAAGAGACCTTCATCTCCCCAATGTATATCCAAAGCTCCTTTACCAAATATTAACTGACTGTATATGTTTGGGTTAATGTTTGGATTTTCTATTCTGTTCCACTGGTCTGTGGGTCTGTTTTTGTGCCAATACCAAATTGTCTTGATTACTGTGGCTTTGTAGTAGAGCTTGAAGTCAGGGAGCGTAATTCCCCTGTTTTATTCCTCCTTCTCAGGATTGCTTTGGCTATTCGGGGTCTTTTCTAGTTCCATATGAATTTTAGAATTATTTTTTCCAGTTCATTGAAAAAGCTGTGGGTAGTTTGATAGGGATTGTGTTGAATCTGTAGATTGCTTTAGGTAGTATAGCCGTTTTGACAATATTTATTCTTCCTAGCCAAGAGCATGGGATGAATTTCCATTTGTTAGTGTCCTCTTTAATTTCTCTTAGGAGTGTCTTGTAGTTTTCAGGGTTTAGGTTTATTCCTAGGTATTTTATTCTTTTTGATGCAATTGTGAATGGAATTGTTTTTCTGATTTCTCTTTCTGTTAGTTCATCATTAGTGTATAGGAAAGCAACAGATTTCTGCGTGTTAATTTTGTATCCTGCAACTTTGCTGAATTCAGATATTAGTTCTAGTAGTTTTGGAGTGGAGTCTGTAGGGTTTTTTATGTACAATATCATGTCATCTGCAAATAGTGACAATTTGACTTCTTCTTTACCAATCTGGATGCCTTGTATGTCTTTGTTTTGTCTGATTGCCATGGCAAGGACCTCCAGTACTATGTTGAATGACAGTGGAGAGAGTGGGCATCCCTGTCTTGTTCCTGATCTTAGATGAAAAGCTTTCAGCTTCTCACCATTAAGTATGATGTTAGCTGTGGGTTTGTCATATATAGCCTTTATGATGTTGAGGAACTTGCCCTCTATACCCATTTTGTTGAGAGTTTTAATCATGAATGGATGCTGTATTTTGTCAAATGCTTTTTCAGCATCTATGGAGATGATCATGTGGTTTTTGTTCTTCTTTTTGTTGATATGGTGAATGATGTTGATGGATTTTCGAATGTTGTACCATCCTTGCATCCCTGGGATGAATCCCACTTGATCATGGTGTATGATCTTCTTGATGTACTTTAGAATTCGGTTTGCTAATATTTTGTTGAGTATTTTTGCATCTATGTTCATCAGGGATATTGGTCTGTAGTTTTCTTTTTTGGTGAGGTCTTTGCCAGGTTTTGGTATTAGAGTGATGGTGGCTTCATAGAATGAGTTTGGAAGTATTCCCTCCTCTTCTATTTTTTGGAAAACTTTAAGGAGAATGGGTGTTATTTCTTCTCTATATGTCTGGAAGAATTCAGAGGTGAATCCATCAGATCCGGGGGTTTTGTACTTGGGTAGTTTTTTGATTACCACTTCAATTTCATTGCTGGTGATTGGTCTGTTTAGTTTTTCTGTTTCTTGCTTGGTCAGTTTTGGAAGGTTGTATTTTTCTAAGAAATTGTCCATTTCTTCTAGGTTTTCCAGCTTGTTAGCATATAGATTCTCATAATATTCTCTTATAATTCTTTGTATTTCTGTGGTGTATATTTCCTTTCTCATTTCTGATTCTGTTTATGTGTGTAGATTCTCTTTTTCTCTTAATGAGTCTGGCTAGGGGGTTATCTATTTTGTTTATTTTTTCAAAGAACCAGCTCTTGGTTTCATTGATTTTTTTCTATTGTTTTATTCTTCTCAATTTTATTTATTTCTTCTCTGATCTTTATTATGCCCCTCCTTCTGGTGACTTTTGGCCTCATTCGTTCTTCTTTTTCCAATTTCAGTAATTGTGTCTTTACACTATTCATTTGGGAATGTTCTTCCTTCTTTAGATAGGCCTGGATTGCAACATACTTTCCTCTTAGAACTGCCTTTGCTGCGTTCCACAGAAGTTGGGCTTTGTGTTATTGTTGTCATTTGTCTCCATATATTCTTTGATTTCTCTTTTGATTTGGTCATTAACCCATTGATTAATTAGGAGAATGTTGTTAAGTCTCCATGTATTTGTGAGCCTTTTTGATTTCTTTCTGAAACTTATTTCTAGTTTTATACCTTTGTGATCTGAGAAGTTGGTTGGTAGGATTTCAATATTTTTGAATTTATTGAGGTTCTTTTTGTGGCCTAGTATGTGGTCTATTCTGGAAAATGTTCCATGTGCAGTTGAGAAGAATGTGTATCCTGCTGCTTTTGGGTGCAGAGTTCTGTAGATATCTGTTAGGTCCATCTGTTCTAGTGTGTTGTTCAGTGCCTCTGTGTCTTTACTTATTTTCTGTCTAGTTGATCTGTCCTTTGGAGTGAGTGGTGTGTTGAAATCACGTAAAATGAATGCATTGCTGTCTATTTCCCTCTTTAATTCTGTTAGTATTTGTTTCACATATGCCGGCGCTCCTGTGTTGGGTGCATATATATTTATAATAGTTATATCCTCTTGTTGGATTGACCCCTTTATCATTATGTAATGTCCTTCTTATCTCTTGCTACTTTCTTCGTTTTGAAGTCTATTTTGTCTGATACAAGTACTGCAACACCTGTTTTTTTCTCCTTGTTGTTTGCATGAAATATCTTTTTCCATCCCTTCATTTTTAGTCTGTGTATATCTTTGGGTTTGAGGTGAGTTTCTTGTAGGCAGCATATAGATGGGTCTTGGTTTTTTATCCATTCTGTTACTCTGTGTCTTTTGATTGGTGCGTTCAGTCCATTTACATTTAGGGTGATTATTGATAGATATGTACTTATTGCCATTGCTGGCTTTACATTCGTGGTTACCAAAGGTTCAAGGGTTGCTTCTTTACTATTTAAGAATCTAACTTATCTTTCTTGTTAAGTTATTTTAAACACAGTCTGATGGTTTCTCTCCCTTCTTATTCTTCCTCCTCCATTCTTTATATACTAGGTGTTTTATTCTTTGCCTTAGTTAGTATTTGGATGATCTGCTTTCTTTGCTATGATTTTATTTTCTCTGGTGACATCTTTTTAGCCTTAGGAGTGCTTCCCTCTAGAGCAGTTACTTTAAGATGTCCTGTAGAGGTGGTTTATGGGATGCAAATTCTCTCAGCTCTCACTTGTCTGGAAATTGTTTAATCCCTCCATCATATTTAAATGATAATCGTGCTGGATACAATATTCTTGGTTTGAGGCCCTTCTGTTTCATTACATTAAATATATCATGCCACTCTCTTCTGGCCTGTAAGGTTTCTGTTGAGAAGTCTGATGATAGTCTGATGGGTTTTCCTTTGTAGGTGATCTTTTTTCTTTCTCTAGCTGCCTTTAATACTCTGTCTTTATCTTTGATCTTTGCCATTTTAATTATTATGTGTCTTGGTGTTGTCTTCCTTGGGTCCATTGTCTTAGGAGATCTGTGGGCTTCCATGGACTGTGAAACTATTTCCTTCCCCATCGTGGGGAAGTTTTCAGCAATTATTTCTTCAAAGACACTTTCTATCCCTTTTTCTCTCTCTTCTTCCTCTGGTACTCCTATAATGCGAATATTGTTCCGTTTGGATTGGTCACGCAGTTCTCTTAATATTCTTTCATTCCTAGAGATCGTTTTATCTCTCTCTGCCTCAGCTGCTCTGTATTCCTGTTCTCTGATTTCTATTGCATTAACAGTCTCTTGCATCTTGTCCAGTCTGCTGCTAAGCCCGTTGATGGGTTGTCTCATTTCTGCATTGTCTTTCCTGACTTCCCTCACTTCCTCCCTCAGCTCTTGCATATTTCTCTGTAGATCCATCAGCATGGTTATGATTTTTATTCTGAATTCTTTTTCAGGAAGATTGTGTATTTCCATCCCTTCAGGTTCCCTCTCGGGTGTTGTCTGGGTCTGGGCAATCTTTGTCTGTACTATATTCCTCTGTCTTTTCATGGTGATAGAAGTGGACGCTGGTAGGTGCCATGTATGTCAGCTGAGCTCTTTAATACCGCCCCGCGGGGTCTCGAGTCCTCTCAGGTGCAGATGCAGACTGTGCGCTGTGCTGTAAATTCTGGTCTCTATTTTAGGAGTAGTTGTATTTGCTGTGTTTTCATAGATATATACTTTTGGGAGGAGATTTCTGCTGCCCTGCTCACACTGCCATCTTCCCCAAACTCCCTCTGTTCCCAATAGTTTTTTAGCAGAACATATAGAGTACCGCTAGTTAATATTTTTTCAGCCCTTTGACCATTGCCCCATTGTGGAAAGTACATTTTGCACTCATATTATATACCTAAAGCAAAATAATATCCTACTATGCATAATACTCTCTGATAGTTTCTATCCTATTCTATTCTATTTCACTTTTAAATGCTGGTCATATTTCACCAAGTTTATTTTTATTTCTTGTCCTATGAAGAGTAGTAAATCTACTATTTGAAATTCACTGAACTAGATTTCTGTATATGTGGCCCCATGCTGTGGCTCAGTTCACTGCTGGTGTCCTATATGAAACCAGAATTCACATTTCCTCTCCAATTACCCTATGGTCTAGTAGCAAAGTCACTTGAAGATGGACATATGATTTAAAAAGATGTAAGAGGTAATGGAAGCCTGAGCTAGGCTGGTGCCAGTGAAAAAAGAAGGGAAGAATCCAATGTGTGAGTTTGAGAGGCAAATTTTCAGGATTTGGCAACTTACAGGACATGAGTTTCTAGTGTATCTCCCCAGTTGACACAATTAGTAATGTCCCAAGCATCCAAGCTGGGCAGAGAGGTGAGATATAGCATATGGAGCCATGGAGCCATGTGGGGAGCCGGATATGCAACAGCCATAGTAACTCCATCTTGGGCTCTCAGACTCCAACTTAGAGGCTGAGTTTTGAAAGTGCACAAATAGTTTCAGTTTCACATTCCGAGAAATGTGTTTAAGTTTCGGTTTCAATTGCTTTCGTGCCAGAGTGTTCTCACTCAGGCCCGCCGCTTACCTCAGAGACAACTGCGCATGCACACAACTTGGTGTGTGATTGGAATCCGAAGATCGCTTCATTAGCATAAAGGGCAACCAATCAGAAGAACCCCCCCCCCAGGAATGCTATATATGCTTTGCTGTTTCCACAAATAAACGAGACTTGATCAGGAATCTGTCTTGTCTCCATTCTTCATGTCTCTTGTCTCCTACCCAATTCCCACTCCCCCTCTCCAGGTCCTCGTTGATGTCCTGTGGGTCGGGACAAGTGGCGCCCAACATGGGGCTTGTAGGGGTTGACCTGAGACCTCTGTCTTTCCTATTTTTAATTTCTGGAGTTCAGGTATTAAAGTCTGATGCTCCTTTTCAAGACGAACTTCTTCTTCTAAGTAAGTAATTTTATCTTTTAAATCTGTATGTGGGTCAATCACAGGAAATGTCATAGCAGATGGTGGAGGGACCGATGGAGAAGGGGCTGAGGAGTCAAAAGATGGAAGTGTATAAGGAGGGGGACGTTTAAAGAGGGACTGATCAGGATTACGATATTTGGCGGCCTCCCCCTCTAACTCTTCATCCTCAGACGGAGAAGAGAGCCCCTAATCAGGTCTCTCCTTTACAGTTAATATTTTTGGAACCTTTTGTGGGCAGGCTTTCAAACTATGATAACTTTCTTTAGCCACTTTTAGGTCAGGATAAATTTTCTTAGTTGTGTTAGGGACTTTAGGTTTGGCTTTCTTTTTTAAGTGATCCTCGGATCACTATCGAGGGAGATCAAATCTTCTCCATCGTTTTTATTAATGGTCTCTTTTTGATAGTAACCTCTCTGATCATCTTTAAGTGATTCAGGTATGTCACAATGAGAGGCCTCTTTCATTTCTTGCAAAATGGTTTTTCCCTTTTCCACTATGGCTGCTATTTCCGGATTAACATACCTAACCAAGATTATTTCATTAATCAAGTTCCAGTAAGAAAATGCAGTTACCGGGACATTTTCAGGTCCAAAAGCAGTGTAATAATCATTTAAGGCATCACCTGCTCTTTTCCTCTTTCTTTCATCTCTCGTTCCCTCTTGTGGGAACCAAGGACAGAGCTTTTGTAAAGACTGAAGAAATTCAAGCAATTGCTTTCTTTTAACCTTTACTCCTCGTGCCTTTAATGCATCTTTTAAACTATCAACAAAAATCTCTCTACTACTTATTTCTTGTCCCATAATCACAGATCACTTACCAGACTCTTTCGTCTGGGCAGGCTCCCGGACGCGGTTGCTAATTTTACTCTTTTTCAGCATGCTATTTTTACTCTTTTTCAGTTTACTCTTTGGGCCCCTCCGATCTGTGTTCCTCACGGATTCCCCCGTTCTCCGAGCCCCACGTTGGGCGCCACTTGTCCCGACCTGCAGGACATCAACGAGGACCTGGAGAGGAGGAGTGGGAATTGGGTAGGAGACAAGAGACACGAAGAATGGAGACAAGACAGATTCCTGATCAAGTCTCATTTATTTGCGGAAACAGCAAAGCATATATAGCATTCCTGGGGGGGGTTTCTTCTGATTGGTTGCCCTTTATGCTAATGAAGTGATCTTCGGATTCCAATCACACACCAAGTTGTGTGCATGCGCAGTTGTCTCTGAGGTAAGCGGCGGGCCTGAGTGAGAACACTCTGGCACGAAAGCAATCGAAACCGTAACTTAAACACATTTCTCAGAATGTGAAACTGAAACTATTTGTGCACTTTCAAAATTCAGCCTCTAAGGTGGAGTCCGAGAGCCCAAGATGGAGTTACTTATGGCTGTTGCATATCCGGCTCCCCACAGAGCCATAGCCAGATGCAATGGCCCATCAAGTTTCCCAGCTAGTGGTGCTGAGGTTACCACATTCTAGAGCTGAACTGCTAAATCCAAATGGGTGAAACAAGAAGGGAAGGCAAGATATGAAGCAAGCAAGTTAGTGACCCAGGAGAGCCTCTGCCTACAGAAGTTCCAAAGGAATAGTCAAGCAAATGTTTCTGTCTATAGGTCTGAATGTTTCCTGAGAGTTTAAGGTTTTAGCACAAGCATGTGCTTGAACAACTCAAGGGTTACAGGTGCCAACCCCCTGCACAGTCAAAAATCCATGTATATCATGAGATATCACCTCACACCAGTTAGGATGCCCAACATCGAAAAGACTAGGAACAGCAAATGCTGGCAAGGATGCGAATAAAGGGGAACCCTCCTACACTGCTGGTGGGAATGTAAACTAGTTCAACCATTGTGGAAAGTAATATGAAGTTTCCTCAAAAAAAAAAAGTAGAAATGTCATTTGAACCAGGAATTCCACTCCTAGGAATTTACCCAAAGAAAACAAGTAAAAAAGACATATGCAAACCCCATACACAAAAGTAAACTCAAAATGGATCAAAGACCTGAATGTAAGTCTTGAAACTATAAAACTCTTAGAAGAAAACATAGGCAAAAATCTCTTGAATATAAACATGAGCGACTTTCTCCTGAACGCATCTCCTCGGGCAAGGGAAACAAAAGCAAAAATGAACAAATGGGACTACATCAAGCTAAAAAGCTTCTGTACAGCAAAGGACACCATCAGCAGAACAAAAAGGCATCCTACAGTATGGGAGAATATATTTGTAAATGACATATCTGACAAGGGGTTAACATCCAAAATATATAAAGAACTCACAGGCTTCAACACCCAAAAGGAAAATAACCCTATTAAAAAATGGGTGGAGGATCTGAAGAGACACTTCTCCAAAGAAGAAATTCAGATGGCCAACAGGCACATGAAAAGATGCTCCACATCACTGATTATCAGCGAAATGCAAATTAAAACCACAATGAGATATCACCTTACACCAGTTAGGATGGCCAACATAGAAAGGACTAGGAACAACAAATGCTGACAAGGATGTGGAGAAAAGGGAACCCTCCTACAGTGCTGGTGGGAATGTAAAGTAGTTCAGCCACTGTGGAAGGCAATATGGAGGTTCCTCAAAAAACTAAAAATAGAAATACCATTTGAACCAGGGATTCCACTCCTAGGAATTTACCCAAAGAAAACAACTCAGATTCTATAAGACATATGCACCCCTATGTTTATCATAGCTCTATTTACAATAGCCAAGAAATGGAAGCAACCTAATTGTCCATCAGTAGATGAATGGGTAAAGAAGACGTGGTACATATACACAGTGGAATACTATTCAGCCATAAGAAACAAACAAATCCTACCATTTGCAACAACATGGATGGAGCTAGAATTATGCTCAGTGAAATAAGTCAGGCAGAGAAAGACAAATACCAAATTATTTCTCTCATTTGTGGAGTATAACAACGAAGCAAAACTGAAGGAACAAAATAGCAGCAGACTCACAGACTCCAAGAAGGGACTAAGGGGAGGGGGAAGGGAGGGAGAAGGGGATTGTGGGGTATGATTGATTAGTGCACATAGTGTGGGGGGTCATTACGGAGAAGACAGTGTAGCACAGAGAGACAAGTAGTGACTCTGTGGCATCTTACTACACTGATGAACAGTGACTGCGATGGGGTATGGGGAGGTACTCGATAATATGGATGAATGTAGTAACCATATTGTTTTTCTTTTGAAACCTTCATTAAGCTATATCAATAATAGCTTAATAAAATATATATATATAAAAACAAATGTATGATGCCCCATCACACCCACTAGGATGACTATAATAAAAAACACATATAATAATTGTTATTAAGTATGTGGAGAAATTGAAGCCCTCATACATTGTTGGTGGGACTGTAAAATGGTGCAGCCACTTAGGAAAACTGTTTGACAGTTCCTCAAAATGTCAAACACAAGAGTTACCATATGACCCAGTAATCTGACTTCTAGCTCTATACCCAAGAGAAAAGAAAACATAGGGCCATACAAAAACTTGTACATAAATGTTCATAGCAGTATTATTCATAATAGCCAAAAATTGGAAAAATCCAAATGTTCATTAACTGATGAATGAATAAACTGTGGTATGTCCTTACAAAGGAGTATTATATTCGACAATAAAAAGCAATAAAGTACTTATACATGCTACAATACAGATGAAATTTGAAAATCTTATGCTAAGTAAAAGAAGCCAGATATAAAAGATTACATATTGTATGATGTCATTTATATAAAATGTCCAGAATAAACAAAGTCATAGAAACAAAGTAGATTAGTGGTTGCCCAGGGCTGTGGGGAGAGGGGGTAGAGAAGGAATTGGTGGTAACAGGGAGTGACTGCTAATGGATACATGATTTATTTGGGGGGTGATGAAAATAATCTAAAGTTGATTATGGTGATGGTCACACAACTCTGTGAATATACTTAAAACCACTAAATTGTACATTTTAACTGGGTAAAGTGCATGGTATATTAATTATACCTAAATAAAACTTTTTCTTTTAAAGATTATAGCCATGAAGAAAATATTTTCTGGCTGTGTTTACTGAACAGGTCTAGAAATAATGACATTTCAATAGCAAAAACTCCTTTTTGTGAGCTTTAAAAACTATTCCCAAATCATTTAGGAGGTCGGGGGATGCCAAAACAGATTGTGATAGAAGACTCTAACTGTACTGCAATGTATGAAACAACCTCATTGAGGAGGGTGGGGAGGAAAGGTGCTGATCGAAGTAACTTTGGAAATAAGTGGAGTCGGTAAAACTAAAGGCAAAAGGAACTATACATAAGCCTAGTCAATAAAGTCATTTCCCATGAGGGTACAAGTTAACAATTCTGAAAACACTATACATCTATACTGGAATTGAACAATTAAGTATATGGATGGTTTGTGGTAGGAACCAAGTTTTTTTCTTACTGTTGAAATTGAAGTTACAGACATGTGATTCATGTGATAATGGATTAGAGGTGGAGACATCAGTGTGAATCCGTGTTTGGCTTAATAAAGACACAATAGTTACATATAGTAATGTTAATAAATATGTGTATATATATATATATATAGACAGATTAATTAATATACATGCATATTTATCAGCTGTAAGTGCCTAGGAGCAATGACATCCCAATAGCAACAAGCATACCTATCTTGTTTTTCTATTATCATTCTTCAGTAGAAGGAACCAGAGCTTCTTGGAGAAATGGCTTCTTCTAGGGCCGGGGGAAGAAATATACAAAGTGATCCTGGAACATTTCATAGTGCCAGAAAATAATAAAGTGTGTAAAAAATCCCACAACAATGAGGTATGTCAAAGGGACACAGAAGCCAACTGAAAGAGCCCAATGGGCAAAGCTGGAGCAATTTGAGCAACAGAAAAATAAAGTAGTGTTGTGTTAAAACCCAGGATATACAATAAGTGTCTATGAGTACATACTGATATGAATAAATAAATGAACAAATAAATAAAGGTGAATAAACAAAGCTGCCATGAAGAATTCCAAAAAATTCATGGAATTTTAAGGAGGTGGACCATAATTTACCACTCCTGGAGTGTGGGTTGTGCATAACTTCCTTCCAAAGAGTACAATAAGAAAAGGGAGGAAAAGAGCAACTTTACAATGGAAAAACCTGACAAACATTATCTCAGCCAGGTATTCAAGGTTAACATCGTCAGTGATAAGTCATGTTGATAGTGTGCACCCCTGATATGATGTAATGAGAATTGCACTCTGCCTCTAAAGGGCCGCTGTTGCTCCAGAGCACCCTGTGGGGTTGGTTAAGGCAGTTGTTGGACCTGCATTAAAATTTTATTTATCTTTCTGCCTAATTCTACTTCCTTTCACTCCCTTCCTTAGATATTGACCCTAAGCACAGTCTTAATAAATTTTGTGCATGTTAAACTCCATCTCAGAGTTGGCTTTCCTGGGAACCCTATTTATGTCAAATGGTGTGAATTGTGTCCCCCCTAATTCATAGGTTGAAGTCCTAACCTCCAGCACCTTAGAATGTGATCTTATTTGGAAATGGGGTATCTAAGGAGGTAATCAAGTTAAAGTGAGGTCATTAAAGTAGGCAGTAATCCAGTATGACTGGCATCCTTATTAAAAGGGGAAATTTGGACACAGAAACAAAACACACAGAAGGAAGATGATGCAATAGACATAGGGAGAAGATGGCTACAAGCCAAGAAAGAGGCCTGGAACAGCTCTTTCCCGGACAGGCCTCAGAAGGAACCAACCCTGCTGCTGTCTTGATCTTGGACTTCTAACCTCCAATACACTTCTGTTGTTTAAGGCACCCAGTTTGTGGTACCTTGCTATGACAGTCCTAACGAAGTAATACACAGCAAACAGAACTAAACATTTTTGTCCCAGGATGCATATATATATATATATATATATATATATATATGCAAAATTATCAAGAAAATCAAGAGAATGAGTAGCATCTTTTGTGGGGGACTCAGGGGTCCCCATAGAAGGGAACCACAGAGAGCTTCATAAGTCTGTGATGGTGTACTGTTTGAGATGGTGGTGGGTTCACGAATACTGGCTTTATTATTATGCTTTAAATATATTTTGTATTACATACATTCTTATGTATGTACAAAATATCTCCTAATTTAAAAAAAGTCAGATAAAAAATCTGTCTGAATTGTGGGAGCATGTGCAAAGTCCTTTTGCAGAGTTTGACATTACAAGGCAAGCACAATCCCAGAAATTTATTTCCCTTTACAGAGAGCAGAAAGGAGGCTTTCTATGGTAATCTTTACTTCTGATCCTTCTGGGCCTCTTTCATGGCCAACGGAATGTGAGAGAAGGGGGAAAAAAAATCCCTACTTCCATTTTTAATGACCAGGAAATATATTGCCCATATGAACTCAACAATGAATCAGCTGAAATGACTCATTTATGTAGTTTTGAGACTGGATTCAGCAGATTTCTTTAATGCCAACACTGACTGCAGTGGGAAATTATGTGCATGACCTCATACATTTTGCTAATGTAAGACTAATGTTTACCTTAAAACAGTAACAGGAGGTTTAATGTTTTAGAGGAGGTTTTTGACAAGAGGTGTTTAAGAAATCCAACCTGTCTCTTTTGGACTGCAAGTGAGATCGACTGTTGTCTTGTTTAGCTAAACAGGAACTCTATGTTGTTCTTCCTTTTGTACTGGCCTGGTGCATAGTATTCTCCCAGAGGCCAATAGTCCAGGCCTTCTCACATTTTGGGGTGGATTTTAGGGTTCCTGAAGCCATAAGCAGGTAGGTCACTGCCCCTGCCCTTTGTGTGGTGGTGCCCTCCTGAAGGGTATGTCTTTCCTGCTGCTCAGGTAGTGAGCCTTTCTTCTATAACTAACACTTCCCATACACAGGGGGATTGCTTAGGTCTGGGCAGCTTCAAAAAGGTAATTAGCATCAAGTAGGAAAGCAGTCCAGTTGCAGAACCTGGCAACTAAAGGGACTAGAACTCAAATTACACATCTAAATGTTGGGAGTATGGAACAATGAAAAGGAATGATTTGCTTAATGGATATTTAAAAACTATTTTCCTAAAGCAACAACCATGTCTCTATTCTGTAACCTAAAGTAAAGGATGTGGTGAAGCTCTTCTCAGAAAACTGAGATTGAGGAGACTTATGACTTACAAGAAGCACAAAGAGAAGCTTTTATGGTTGATAGCTAGCCTGGGTGGATGCCAGGAGACACATCCCAGAGGAGCTGTGCTGCCAAGCACTGACACAAAGAAAGCTGACCTAGTCCTTTTTTATGCTGACTGCTCACAAATTATATCAGACAATGGTATTCAAAGACCTAGTGTGATTTAAAACAATTATGGAGACTTTAGAAGATCCTAACTCTAAGGAGCCAATTGAAGAGAAATAGAAAAGCAGTAAATTCATAAGCTTTATGTGGAACTGTTGTTCAGTTTGTGTAGGGAAGCCTTGTGACAACACCACATGGTCAGACATTCAGTATCATCATCCTTCCTGTTCCTTTGAAACTACACATTAAATTCAAGCTTTCAGCAAATGCCTCCTAGACACCTCCAGAGGAAAAAATCTAAGGAGCACATCACTGTAGCCAATAATTTCTTTTCCTGCTATCGTTAATGTACAATCACTTGGACAACATTATGGTTACTAGACTCCCTATTATCAAGTCCCCCCACATACCCCACTACAGTCACTGTCCATCAGCATAGTAAGATCCTATAGAATCATTACTTCTCTTCTCTATAAATACTGCCTTTCCCATGTCCCCCGTCACTGCATTACGTGTGATAATCCTAATGGCCCTTTTCCCTCCTTATCCCTCCTGTCCCACCCATCCTCCCCAGTCCCTTTCCTTTTGGTAACTGTTAGTCCATTCTTGGGTTCTGTGAGTCTGCTGCTGTTTTGTTCCTTCAGTTTTTCATTTGTTCTTTTTTTTTTTGAGTGTTGAATTGTATCCTTTATTATGACGTATAATTGCAGCATCAATGTCCATAAACCTTTTACTACAAACATGCTAATTATTTTTTCCTGTCTTAAGATTATTAAAGCAATTCTTAGGCAACAAAGGGTACTATCAACAGAGTAAATATTGAACAGAAGATTGGGAGAGAATTCAGATAAAGCAAAGTTTCCATAGATGAACCTACTAACGTCATACTTGCCTTGATGCCCCTTAGTATTATATATATATATATATATATTTTTTTTTTTTTTACAATTTATTTTGGTATCATTAACCTACAATTACATGAGCAATATTATGGTGATTAAACTACCCCCTTCATCAGGTCCCCCCCACCAACCCCATGACAGTCACTGTCCATCAGCGTAGTGAGATGCTATAGAATCACTACATGTCTTCTCTGAGTTGTACAGCCCTCCCCGTGCCACCCCACCTTACGTCTGCTAATCGTAATGCCCCTTTTACCCTCTTATCCCTCCCTTCCCACCCATCTTCCCCAGTCTCTTTCCTTTTGGTAACTATTAGTCCGTTCTTGGGTTCTGTGAGTCTGCTGCTGTTTTGTTCCTTCAGTTTTTTTCTTTGTTCTTATACTCCACATATGAGTGAAATCATTTGATACTTGTCTTTTTCGGCTTAGCTTATATCACTGAGCATAATACCCTCTAGCTCCATCCATGTTGTTGCAAATGGTAGGATTTGTTTTCTTCTTATGGCTGAATAATATTCCATTGTGTGTATGTACCATCTCTTTTTAATCCATTCATCTACTGATGGACATTTAGGTTGCTTCCATTTCTTGGCTATTGTAAATAATGCTGCAATAAACATAGGGGTGCATCTGTCTTTTTGAAACTGGGCTGCTGCATTCTTAGGGTAAATTCCTAGGAGTGGGATTCCTGGGTCAAATGGTAATTCTATTTTGAGTTTTTTGAGGAACCTCCATGCTGCTTTCCACAATGGTTGAACTAATTTGCATTCCCACCAACAGTGTAGAAGGGTTCCTTTTCTCCACATCCTCGCCAACATTTGCTGTTGCTTGTGTTTTGGATGTTGGCCATCCTCACTGGTGTGAGGTGATATCTCATTGTGGTTTTAATCTGCATTTCTCTGATGATTAGCGATGTGGAGCATCTTTTCATGTGCCTGTTGGCCATTTGAATTTCTTCTTTAGAGAAGTGTCAATTCATGTCCTCTGCCCATTTCTTAATTGGATTATATGCTTTTTGTTTGTTAAGGTGCGTGAGTTCTTTGTATATTTTGGATTTCAACCCCTTATCAGATACGTCGGTTATGAATATATTTTCCCATATTGTAGGATGTCTTTTTGTTCTACTGATGGTGTCCTTTGCTGTACAGAAGATTTTCAACTTGATATAGTCCCATTTGTTCATTTTTGCTTTTCTTTCCCTTGCCCAGGGGGATATGTCACGAAGAAGTCGCTCATGTTTATGTCCAAAAGATCTTTGCCTGTGTTTTTTTCTAAGAGTTTTATGGTTTAATGACTTACATTCAGGTCTTTGATCCACCTTGAGTTTACCTTTGTGTATGGGGTTAGATAGTAGTCCAGTTTCATTCTCTTACATGTATCTGTCCAGTTTTTCCAACACCAGCTGCTGAAGAGGCTGTCATCTCCCCACTGTATATCCAAGGCTCCTTTATCAAATATTAATTCACTGTATATGTTTGGGTTAATGTTTGGATTTTCTATTCTGTTCCACTGGTCTGTGGGTCTGTTTTTGTGCCAGTACCAAATTGTCTTGATTACTGTGGCTTTGTAGTAGAGCTTGAAGTCAGGGAGCGTAATTCCCCCTGTTTGATTCCTCCTTCTCAGGATTGTTTTGGCTATTTGGGGTCTTTTCTGATTCCATATGAATTTTAGAATTATTTGTTCCAGTTCATTGAAGAAAGCTGTTGGTAGTTTGATAGGGATTGCATTGAATCTGTAGATTACTTTAGGTAGTATACCATTTTGACAATATTTATTCTTCCTAGCCAAGAGCATGGGATGCACTTCCATTTGTTAGTGTCTTCTTTAATTTCTCCTAGGAGTGTCTTGTAGTTTTCAGAGTACAGGTCTTTCACTTCTTTCGTTAGGTTTATTCCTAGTTATTTTATTCTTTTAGATGCAATTGTGAATGGAATTGTTTTTCTGATTTCTCTTTCTCTTAGTTCATCGTTTGTGTATAGGAAAGCAACAGATTTCTGTGTGTTAATTTTGTATCCTGCTACTTTGCTGAATTCAGATATTAGTTCTAGTAGTTTTGGAGTGGAGTCTTTAGGGTTTTTTAT
>JAQQAC010003639.1:5654865-5686197 GCA_029783875.1 Phataginus tricuspis | reverse complement strand
GTGGCTCCTACCCTCAATACATTTATAATCTAGTTGAGGGAAACATGATTAATGCCCATTAAACAATAGTAAATTATGTTAGATGAACATATATAATTAAGTGCTAAATTGGATGCTATCAATTATGCATGCTTCAGGAATTCAGAGGGAATGGGGAGGCGTGGACCAGGCAGGCAGGATTTCATGAAACTGAGCCTTCAGTGGTCCCTGAGGTGTGCACAGGGAAAGGATTGGCCCAGGCAAAGGGGTGGCACAGGTGCTAGAAGCAGGAGTGAGCAAGACTTGAGCAGAAAGATGAAGCAGCCAGCCTGACCCAGCGGGGTGGATGACTGGAAGGGCTGGACCAGCTAGGAAGGCCTTTAAAGCACAGCAGAGTGTAGGCTTGGTGCATTAGCAAGGAGAGGGTTGTTAAAGGTCCTGGGTCGACAAAGCTCTATTAGAAAAGGGAGATGTGTTTGGCAGGATACAGAGGATCTGGCTTATTAAAGTTGCAGATGTCATTAAACTTGGAAAAACATATGAAATTACTCTAAATTGTTACCAATTCCTATTCTCAAATTGTTTATTCTATGTAATCTTTCTGTTTGTTTCACATTTATTTGACATTAGCAAGTTTTACTTCTGCCTCCCGAATACTTCTCAAATTCATCCATTTCTCTGCACTTCCTTACCATTACTTTAGTCTGGCCATCATCCTAAGGAAGAGGGGAGGTGTCAGAGAACCTTCCTGGAAGAGATGACATTTTTCCAGAATCCTGAATATGTAACAAGAGTTAGTGAGGTTTGAAGGGAGGAGGTGGGAAAAAGAAGAGGGGAAGGATAGCAGAATGGGCAGAAGAAAGCAAAGAACAAACAAAATAACAGGTACAGAATTGGGTGCTTGGCCTGGGGTGCTGCAGTAAGGAAAACTGCATGTGCATTAACTTGAAAGGGGCCCCTGGGGGTGGTGAGCGCCCAGAGTCCAGGCTGGAAGACTGATGACCCTTGTTATGTGATATAGAAACATTTGGTTAATGTTACCTCCTATACCCTGGGAGGTAGACCACCTTCAGTGTGGCGGAGAGGAAAGGCCCTTAAAGAGGTGGTACATGAGCTAGGCCTTGAACACACAAATTGGCCTTTTCAGTAGAAGGAATAATATTGACAAAGGCACAGAGGACCCTGAATGCCAGACTAAGCTCTGGGGAGATTAACCTGTTGTTGGCGTCCAGGCACTGGGGAATGGGCCTGTGTCGAGATAAAACAAATGTAAGGATAAGACCCATCTGGAGACTGCCTATTACTTTAGAAAAATATTAAAAAATGAAATAAGTAAAAATTTTAAATTATCCTTCAAAATCCAGCGAGAAGCTAGTGGTAGATTTTTTTGGCAGCTCTATTGACATATAATTTATATAATTGTTAGTACCTTCACAGAGTTGTGCAACCATCACCACAGTTAATTTTAGAACATTTTCATTACCCCAGAAAGAAATCGCTACACCCATCCCCTCCCCTCTGTGAGGCTTTTTGAAAAATAAACTCCCCTGGGACCTCATTCCAAGAGGTTTCAAAGGTCCTAAGGTGAGTACCAAAGGTTAGGAATTTCAGGGCTTGCATGTTATTTAGGTTTCCTTCCAGATTGGACATCCTAGGAGGTACATTTATTTACCAATGCACTTCGCCTAAAACCACACCTGTGGCTTTTCGTTAAGTCTCCGTGCCTGTGGTCAGTAATTACGCCAAACGGGAGCATCTTAACATGGTGCCTTCAGTGCTGCAGCTGCTGGTGGCAGTGGTCCTAGGTGCCTGAGTTGAACTCAGAGTGAGTCATAGTGATAACTAAGAGTAGTTTGCCTTCCCTAACGCTTCCCACTTTATGGAGAACACAAATAAGTGAAATATGTAGGCAAATAGCACATATATGGTATATTACTAAGCACTGAAATCTGTGAGTGTATGTGTGTGTGTGTGACAGAGAGAATGCTTGATATTTTTTAAACCACTTCCCCATGGACAGCTGGTCAAATTCCTAACTTGTGAGGCTGTTTGGATAGAAGTAGTTGAGTTTTATAACAGAATAGCGCTTGCTGAAGGCTTTTAACAAGATAAGAAGAGATACAGAACACTCTTTAGGGGAAGTCTTCACTTCCCTATATTCTGTTTACATGGGAAATGCAGACATTTGATCCTTCTCATTGAGTACTAGCAATTCATTGCTCCCATCCCTTTTTCTCTCTCTTCAGCTGTCAGACTCCTTTTTGAAACAGAATGGGGAAGCTAAAATTACTAGCCTGGCCTCCATTTAAGAAGACATAGAGAAAGAAACCTCACAAATGTAAATGAATTAACACTCACCGTTACCTAATCTACAGCATTCAAATCAGCAGGGAGAGTTGCTTGCTTCCTTTAGTTTAGTTGCAAAATTAACCTTCCTGAATGTTTTTGTGGCCATCCTATGCCCCTCCTCAAAGCCTTTCATTAGCTTCTTTTCACTAAGTGTAAAATAATTTTATTCTGTAAACCTTAAAATACTTTTCCTCTGAGTTTACAATCTAGTGATTTTCATGTTCCATTTCCCATCATCTCACTCATCTCCATGTGCAATTTTCTGTATGATACATTTGTTGAATCTAAGATACATGCTTTTCACATTTTAACATCTATGAAATCAGGAAGCATCGTACAACCAAGATATCTGAAATTCAATGAAATATGAAAGGTTCTTTCTGAGTGAGCAGTTTACCGCCTTCCACTTACTGAATAATGTTCTTCTTTCCAACAATTTGGCTTCAATTCATAAATCTTATAAGATTTATTTTGGTAAAATATATAAGAAAGTTTATCATTTTAACCATCTTTACAGTTTAGTGGTGATGCCGGGGTTCTTGTTCACGGAGCTGAAGAATGAACTTCGTGAACAGTCAAGGTAGGAGAGCAAAGTACAGGCTTTTATTTAGAGATAGAGAGAGGAAAGAGCTCCTGGCTCACACCAGGAGTGGACAAGAGAGTCCGGGGTGGTGCGTTGTCTAGGGGGGTTTTATAGGCAGTCGAGAGACAAAGGGCTAGGGATGCACACCTGCTAAGTGGTCCCAAATACTTTTGAAGAAACACTAAGTTTCTTATTAGTCTTCCTGGTTATTTACAAGAAGTTTACTGATCTGATTTCCTCCCAGGAGAGCAGCTTCCTGGTCTGGGAGCATATCACTCAAGGCTGCCTGCTTTGCTCCCAAGGTGGGATGAGTCATTGTTTTACTTTTTAACTTATTGGGTTTCAAGATGGAATCCTTCCTGCCTTTTATTATGTTGTTTTGGGCTTGCTTGCTACATTGCCCAAGTTGCAACAAATCATTTGTTTAGGGCTGGAGGAAGAAAGGCAGCTTGGGTAAAGTTAGAAAAATAAGCTGGGCTCCCCAGCAGGTCAAAGCAAATCTCACAATGGTTATCTTGTTTTGTTTTTTCCAGAGGCCCTTACCCTACTCTGTCTAAGCTCATGGTCCCTGTCTCAGTGGCATTAATTATATTCACATGGTTGTGCAACCATCACCACCTTCCATCTCTAGAAAGATGATGTTTTTAAAGGCTGTGGATACATATTGCCAAACTGCCTTACAGAAAAATAATTTCTGTACTTCACAACTTCTTTGTCTATTAAATACACACTTATTGAATAGTCTCATGGGCCAAGCAATGTACTAGATACCCATAAATAGCATGTCAGTTAAGACAGTGTTGTCTTCTGTAAGATTTGTAAATGACCAAAAACCCAACACAAGCTAACAAGCAACAGTTTTCTTTCTAAGCATAGCTGAATTCAGCTGTTTCCAGCAACAGGACTGTTTCCCTTTCTCTTTCTCTCACTTGCGTTCCCTCCAAGTCCTGACTTCATACTTCAGCACACTTGTCCCTTGTGGTATCAAAACGATTACAGCAGCCTTGCACCCTATTGACTCCATGTCCACCAGAAAGAGAGAGAGAGTAGGGGGTGGGGATAACCTCTCTTCAGGTAAATCTGAAGAAAGTCCTGAGGTTTACTCTGTTCGGGAAGGCTTAGGGTACGTGCTCACCCAGACCAGGAATGGGACAATAACAGGCTGATGTAGACCTGTGTCTTGTCCTTCACGCTGGGGCCAGGAGTGGGGGGCAGCCCCAACCAGATCACCAGGACCAAAAGCAGAGAAGTCACAAAAAAATCAGGCCTGGTGCCAGAACAGGAAGGGACTCTGGGGTGACAAAAACATTGTTCACTGCCATTCAGGAGTAGAATGAGGATATCATGTACGAAACCACATCATATAAAAATGCAGTTAAAAAAATGAGGAAAGGGAGCGGATTCTGTTCAATACATTTTTTAATTTATATATAGTGCCATGTACTGTGCTAGGTACTGATGCTATGTTTCAGAAAATGCTGTGTTCTACTAATGTTAAAAAATATATATATATACAGCCTTAGCCTGAGGGAAACAGACACATAAGCAGATCTAATAGGCTGAGGTTGAAGCGGGGTGGGGGATGTAGCAGAAGTTGAAACTGAAACGAGGGCACCCACAGCCCAGCCAGAGAACCCAGGAAAGGTTAGAATAGATGACACCCGAGCTGAATCTTGCTGTATGACATGAAGAAACGTGGAAAGAGACTTTAAAGAGAACTGCATGAAATGGCTGGAGGGGAATTACACATAATTCAGTATCTAAAAACTAACACCAGTTGAAAGCTCCTATCTGCTAGACATCCCTCAGCTCTTTTTCTGTAAGATTTCATGTAATTAATATGTTTAGAGAATAGTGAATGTCCTGGCATTCTGGAAGGAAGTTTCATGAAAAGGAAAACAAAACAAAACAAGTAAAAACAAACAAACAAACCCAAACAGATCAGGCTGAAAGAAGCAGGTCGGGGTTAGATTTGGGAAGGGTTTTGCGTAACCAATTGTACCCAGTTCAATAGGTATTGGGAACTAATGGAAGTTCTTGGGTAAAGGTTTAAAATGGTCAAGGCCATACTTCATAAATTTTCCAGATTTGATACCTGCAAGATTGTATGAAGTGAATTATATTTGGGAGACCACTGAGGAGGTTGCTAAGATACACCAGTGAGTGGCCAAAAGAATCCTCTTCTGCTCTCCTGACTCTCATACACTGCTGACTTCTCATAAACTCTCCACAGTGCTTTCTGGAATCTTTGTTTCATTGTACTGTCCCTCTACTCTTAATCTCTTTGCAGAATGCATCCTCCTTTTCCTTGCCTTAACTAAAACTTGTTTGTTTTTCTCCCAGGAATCCCCTTCTCCTGAGCCCCATGAGCAGGGCTTATTGATCATCTCCTTGCACGCAGGGCTAGCTTATTTGCACAACATCTCTAGCCATCCTCCTCCCTACCGCCTCCCTTCTCCCGTGAGGGCCAGGCAATCCAGCCCTCTCCCATCTTCCAGACTTGACCTCCTCTCCCCTTGTTCACTTTTCAGCACATTACACTCCTGAAAGTTCTTTGGCATTTGTCATGTAGATGCTAAATCCAATGGGTTTCATATTTGAACTTGGGACATTTGATTCTGTTGACCAGTTGTGTCTAGACAAGTTCTCCAGAAATTATTTTTTCCTGTTTCTCCTCATACCCCTGTGACCATTCTTCTCAGTCTTTAAAAATATTTTTTTTATTAAGGTATCACTGATATACAATTTTGTGTAGGTTTTGCACGAGCAACATTGTGGTTACTACATTCACCCATATTATCAACTCCCCCAACACATCCCATTGCAGTCACTGTCCATCAGCATAGTAAGATGCTATAGAGTCATTACTTGTCTTCTCTGTGCTACACTGCCCTCCCTGTGCCCCCTCCTATATTATGTGTGTTAATCATAACGGCCTTTAATCCCCTTCTCCCTCCCTCCCCACCTGCCTTCCCAACCCCTCCCCTTTGGTAACCGCTAGTCCCTTCTTGGACTCTGTGAGTCTGCTGCTGTTTTTTTCCTTCAGTTTTGCTTTATTGTTATACTCCACAGATAAGTGAAATCCTTTGTTACTTGTCTTTCTCTGCCTGACTTATTTCACTGAGCATAATACCCTCTAGTTCCATCCATGTTGTTGCACGTGGTAGGATTTGTTTTCTTCTTATGGCTAAATAATATTCCATTGTGTATATGTACCACATCTTCTTTATCCATTCATCTACTTACGTTGCTTCCATATCTTGGTTGTTGTAAATAGTGCTGCAATAAACATAGGGGTGCATATGTCTTTTTGAATCTGGGATCTTATTTTCTTTGGGTAAATTCCTAGGAGTGGAATTTCTGGGCCAAATGGTATTTCTATTTTTAGTTTTTTGAGGAACCTCCATATTGCTTTCCACAATGGTTGAACTACTTTACATTCCCACCAGCAGTGTAGGAGGGTTCCCCTTTCTCCACATCCTCACCAGCATTTGTTGTTCCTAGTCTTTTCAATGCTGGCCATCCTAACTGGTAAGAGATGATATCTCATTGTGGTTTTAATTTGCATTTCTCTGATGATTAGTGATGTGGAGCATCTTTTCATGTGCTTGTTGGCCATCAGAATTTGTTCTTTGCAGAAGTGTCTGTTCAGATCCTCTGCCCATTTTTTAATAGGGTTATTTGCTTTCTGGGTGTTGAGGTGTGTGAGCTCTTTATATATTTTGGATGTTAACCCCTTATTGCATATGTAATTTACAAATATATTCTCCCATACTGTAGGATGACTTTTTGTTCTACTGATGGTGTCCTTTGCTGTACACAGCTTTTTAGCTTGATGTAGTCCCATTTGTTCATTTTTGCTTTTGTTTCCCTTGCCAGAGGAGATGTGTTCATGAAAAAGTTGCTCATGTTTATATTCAAAAGATTTTTGCCTCTGTTTTCTTCTAAGAGTTCAATGGTTTAATGACTTACATTCAGGTCTTTGATTCATTTCAAGCTTACTTTTGTGTATGGAGTTAGACAGTAATGCAGTTTCATTCTCTTATATGTAGCTGTCCTGTTTTGCCAACACCAGTTGTTGAAGAGGCTGTCCTTTCTCCATTGCATGTCCATGGCTCCTTATTCATACATTAATTGGCCATGTATGTGTGGGTTTATATCTGGACTCTCTATTCTATTCCACTGATCTATGGCTTTGTTCTTATGCCAGTACCAAATTGTCTTAATTACTGTGGCTTTGTAGTAGAGCTTGAAGTTCGGGAGCATAATCCCCCAGCTTTATTCTTCCTTCTCAGGATTGCTTTGGCTATTCGGGGTCTTTTGTGGTTCCATATGAATTTTAGAACTATTTGTTCTAGTTAATTGAAGAATGCTGTCAGTATTTTGATAGGGATTGCATTGAATCCGTAGATTGCTTTAGGCAAGATGGCCATTTTGACAATATTAATTATTTCTACTCATGAGCATGGGATGCATTTCCATTTATTGGTGTCTTCTTTGATTTCTCTCAAGAGTGTCTTGCAGTTTTCAGGGTAAAGGTCTTTCACTTCCTTGGTTAGGTTTATTCCTAGGCATATTATTCTTTTTGATGCAATTGTGAATGGAATTCTTTTCCTGATTTCTCTTTCTGCTAGTTCATTGTTAGTATATAGGAGTGCAACAGATTTCTGTGTATTAATTTTGTATTCTGTAACTTCGCTGAATTCAGATATTAGTTCTAGTAGTTTTGGAGTGGATTCTTTAGGGGTTTTTATGTATAATATCATGTCATCTGCAGTGACAGTTTAACTTCCTCCTTGCTGATCTGGATGCTTTTTATTTCTTTGTGTTGTCTGATTGCCGTGTCTAGGAACTTCAGTACTATGTTGAATAAAAGTCGGGAGAGAGGGCACCCTTGTGTTGTTGCCGATCTTAAAGGAAAAGCTTTCAGCTTTTTGCTGTTAAATATTAAATTGGCTGTGGGTTTGTCATATATGGCCTTTATTATGTTGAGGTACTTGCCCTCTATACCCATATTGTTGAGAGTTTTTATCATGAATGGATGCTGAATTTTGTCAAATGCTTTTTCAGCCTCTATGGAGATGATCATGTGATTTTGGTCCTTCTTTTTCTTGATGTAGTGGATGATGTTGATGGATTTTTTTAATATTGTACCATCCTTGTATCCCTGGAATAAATCCCACTTGATCATGATGTATGATCTTTTTGATGTATTTTTGAATTCGGTGTGCTATTATTTTGTTGAGTATTTTTGCATCTATGTTCATTAGGGATTTTGGTCTATAATTTTCTTTTTTTGTGGTATTTTTGCCCGGTTTTGGTATTAGAGTGATGTTGGTCTCATAGAATTAGTTTGGAAGTATTCCCTTCTCCTCTACTTTTTGGAAAACTTTAAGAAATGGGTATCAAGTCTTCACTAAATGTTTGATAAAATTCATCAGTGAAACTATCTGGTCCAGTAATTTTTGTTCTTAGGTAGTTTTTTGATTACCAGTTCGATTTTCTTGCTGATAATTGGTTTGTTCAGATTTTCTTTTTCTTCCTGGGTCAGTCTTGGAAGGTTTTATTTTTCTAGAAAGTTGTCCATTTCTTCTAGGTTATCTGGTTTGTTAGCAAGTAATTTTTCATAGTATTCTCTAATAATTCTTTGTATTTCTGTGGTGTCTGTAGCGATATTTCCTTTCTCATTTCTGAATCTGTTTATGTGAGTATACTCTCTTTTTTTCTTGATAAGTCTGGCTAGGTGTTTATCTATTTTGTTTATTTTCTCAAAGAACCAGCTCCTGCTTTCATTGATTCTTTCTATTGCTTTATTCTTCTCAATTTTATTTATTTCTGCTGTGGTCTTTATTATGTCCCTCCTTCTACTGACTTTGGGTCTCATTTGTTCTTCTTTTTCTAGTTTCTTTAATTGTGAGTTTAGACTTTCTCAGTCTTTTTTGCAAGTTCTTCCTCTCCCCACTCCTTAAATATAAGTGTGCCTTTAGTGACTGCAATGGGGTATAGGGGGGACATGATAACAGGGGTGAATGTAGTAACCACATTGATTTTTCATGTGAAACCTTCATAAGAGTGTATATCAATAATGCCTTAATAATAAATAAATAAATAAATAAATAAATAAATAAAATATAAGTGCGCCTTGGGCTTCTTCCTTAATCATCATCCCTTCTCACCTGACATACACTTCCAATGGTTTGAATGACCACCCAAGTGCCATTTGGCTGACAACACCAAATTCACAACCACCATTCCAGGTACTCTCCTGAGCTTTTGACTCTATGTGGCGAACTGCCTATTGAACAGCACGAACTCAGTGTTTCACTAAAACTCCAGGTCCCCATTTCTGAAAGAATAAACTCTTTCCCATCTACCCAGGCACCCAAGCAAAAGCCTGCAAGTCACTTTAACTTCTCAACTTTAGCAACCACTTTTAACTAGTCATCAAGGTTTGTTCATTCTGCCTTTTGACTATCTCTCGTGGCTTTCTTCTCATCTCCACTTTCACTGTAACTTCTTTAATTTAGGATCTCCTTATCTTTGCCTAAAGTGTTAGATTTTTATTTTGAAAAATGTCAACTATATACAGTATATAATGAACCTCTATGTGTCCATCTGGATTTAATATTTACTTTTTGTCACAGTTACTTCATCTATTATTTCTAGTGTTTTAGAGTAAACCAGACATCATGACATCTCACCCATAACACTTCAGTATTCTGTTTTATTATGTTACCACAGTAGTATAATCACACCCCACAAAATTAACAAGAATGCCTTAATATTATCTGATACTCTGTCTTCCACATTTTCTCTTTATAGTTGGTCTGTTTGAATTAGGACTTACACAAGGTCTACACATTGCATGTAGTTTCTTGGATGTTAAAACAGTCCCTTCCTTTGGTCCTTCCCATTGACTTTTTGACGAGACTGGTCAGCTGTCTTGTCTCAACTAAATCTTTGCAGTTGTGTCCTACCACCCCTTTGCCGTAGGTCCTGCTCTTTCCCACACTTTCCCTGTCCGTCTTCCATACAGCCATCAGAGCCATCTTTCTAAAATGCAGCTGGGATCATGTTACTTCCCTGCCTGAAACTCTTAATGGTTCCCATGAGCTGCCACAATAAAATCCAAACTTCTTCCCTTGTCATATAATGTCTTCACTGATCTCTACCTAAATTTCCAATCTCACCTTCAGTTGATGCTTTGTCGTACTATGCAGACCAAAACTTGTTTATTCCCTGAAATACCCACAAACACTCTCTGGCCTTGAATGCCATGTACTTGCCTCACTTCCACCTGGAAAATAACCATTTCCCAAAGCTTAGCTCACATTATCACCCCCTCTATGATGTTTTTCTGATTCCTTAAACCCCAACCAAGGAAAATTGACCATCTCCTTCTTTCATTCTGGCCCCCACCTGAGTGTTTACACTGCTGGCTCCTTCTGAGGCATCTTGGGGCTGTGTCTTACTAATTGTAGTAGTCTTATCAGCCTCTGGGGTTTGCAAAAAATGGATTTTTAATAAGTGCTTGTGAATAGGTGAACAAACAATAAATTAATGGGTTTATTTATCCCCATTACAACCTGAGAAACACTAGATTTATTCCAAGAAGAAATTCCTTATAGTCTCTTCTGTTCACAGCTCTTAAGGCTGTTGGCACAGCCAGACTTAGGTCAAGAACAGGGCCACTCCTATTTGAGACCAGGCCTCACACCTCCAGTTGTTGGGTTCCATCCTGGGTCCCAGTGAGAGTCACGGGGCATTGGGTGACTCAGATTCTAGTACAAGACCAGTGGATTCTCTGGAAAGGGAAGCATTTCTGAAAACATAGTCCTTGGCTCTGAGAAGTGACTGGTGGTTACCATGAGGGATGGTTTAGAGTGTGTGGGTGGGGAAGGTGAGGGGGATAAAAGGGCACAAATCTCTATCATAATATAAATTGGTCACAGGGATAGTAGTACAGCATGGGGGATATAGTCAATGATTTTGCAACATCTTACTAGTTGACAGATAGTAGCTGTATTAGTGGGGGTGAGGATTTAATAATATGGGTAAGTGTTGAGTCACTTTGTTTTATATTTGAAACCAATATAAGATTGTATATCAACAATACTTCAATTTAAAAAATGTTAAAAAGAATTAAACAAAAAAACAGTCCTTGGGTGAGGAGAATTCCTTCCTTAGAGAAAGAAAGTTGCTTCCCTGGCCAATATGGTTAATTATCAAGCATAGGCTAAACTGGGAAAAGGCAGGTTAGTGATAAAACTGATTAGCAGGTTCTTGTTCAGTTCCAGGTGTTTAAAGTCTATGAACTACTTTCATGACACTCCCTCTTCTGGCCTGTGCTTTTTAATCTTACAGAGGTAGATATTGGACCAGGTAATCCCTAAGATCACTTCCAGCTCTATCATTTTATTATCTAATTCTTATGTAATACCAGTATAACATGGTTTCGATATAATAAAGGTCCATGAAGTGATGGCATTTTGCAGATATGGAAACTGAGGGAAGCAGAGCAAGGGCTTTGCTTCAGACATGTGGAGGTAGAGCCAGGGCCTGAATCCTTCCAAAGGTCTGTTTCATTAAGCAATCGATATTTCCTGGCTCCCAGGCAGCACTGCAGTATCTTTCCCTTTAGAAAAGCTGGTCTGTTTCTTCTCCCCAGGTCTGCAGAAAAAAACACATGGGTCAGAGTACATATGAAAAATATTAGAGCACCCTTATTCCATTTCCACAGCCTATGAGAGTTTGAATCTCACAGTATTGAAAATAACAAAAGTTAACACAGAGACAGTCAGGGGACATGTAAGAATGAGGCTGGAGGAGGAGAAGGGGAACAGATTTAAGCTTCCGAGATGCATTTTGGTATCTGTGGACTAGGATGGAGGGGAGTCAGGGGGCACTGATCCCAGCGGCATAATGACAAGGTCAGTCTCGTCTCTTCTCTGTTCTTGGCAGTAGCCAGTCTAATTAGAAAAAGCAATCTGTCAAGTCTAATCAGAGTAGAAGAAAGTGAACAATGAGCGCCCAGCTCTAAAATGACAGCCCAGTTCAATGAGGGCAGAGGAGCTTGGGAGGGATGATGTATGCTTTGTGTGCTTGGAATTGGTTCCTTCAAATGGATCCTTTCTGAACTCAAACTGCAGAACAACTTAAACTGGATCCTTATTTATAAACTGCACCAGAAATCTTCAGGTCTCCGTGCTTTTTAACATATGCGCATCCAGCAAAAGCAGAGGAGAATCTGGCTCTGTTTCAAAGGTGAGGCTGTAATTGAACATAGTTGTATCATGCGGTGTGGACATGGTGCTGTGTGCCTGCAACTGCTATTTATTAATTTGTTCATGTTTCTCTTTTGTGTTTAATTATACTGGTGGTATTAGTGTTTCTCATTATTTTTGCAACTCTTTTTATTATGAGGCTTATAATTGGATTCTTGAAATTTCAGAACAGCCTGAAATTTTAGTAGGACCACATATTTTAAGATGCAAAAAATAATAAACTATACATTTGGCTTATACTTTAAATCGCCTCTCTGATTTGGCTGTTTTATTTCTTGCATCAAAATTAGGAAATTGGGATATTTTATAAAAATGGAATCAAATAAATATATTCCTTAAAGTAAACACATCAACACAGGTTACTGAAGCTTAAAAACTATGTATGGGCACAATCTAAAGCCTCAAAATAACAGAGGCCTGTTATCAGCAAATGTTATACTGAATACTTGTGGTTTGTTAATTAAACTTTGCATCAGTGTGGGATTCAGACATCTTAAAGGTGTGAGACAAAATAAATCTTTAGTGGGAGAGAAAGAGAACGGGAGTAGAATAAACACAATTTGTAAGCCTCAGCCTGCATGATATTCTTTCTTGGGTGTTATCTCATTTAATCCTCAAAGCATCCTGTGAAGTATATTATTATCTTCACTTAAGAGATTAGGAACCTAAGGCCTGAGAAATTAGCCAAGGTTACAGAGAAATGCAGTCAGGCCTTAAGCCCAGGTTGTCGGGCTTCAAGCCTAGTAGACCTCTCAGCACTCTATTCCTGGCAGTCAGGAGACATTACATTTTTTTGTATTAAGGTGTCATTGATATACAATCTTATGAAGGTTTCTCATGAGCAACACTGTGGTTACTACATTCACCCATATTATTGAGTCCCACACATACACACCCCATTGCAGTCACTGTCCATCAGTGTAGTAAGATGCTATATAGTCAGTACTTATCTTCTCTGTGCTATACTGGGGAGATACTACATTTTAACAGTCATCCAATTCATAATAATAATGCCAACGTGAGGACTCTCTTCTGGTCACGTATGGACATGAATGAGGCAGCAGGTTCTAGTTTGGTGTATTTGTACCACTTACTTTATTGCATGTTGGTAACCTTTTATTTTCTACCAGCATCACCTGTTTCTTTTCTGCCCTTTCTTTTTTCTTTTACACACATTATTTGTAAAAGGGTAAAGAAAGAGTCTGCCCCTTACCCTGGACTCAGTGCTCTCCCCAGAGAAACCAGTCATCAAGTTGGGGTATAACCCTTTCTGTGTGTGTTTGCATAGATGTGTGTGTGTGTGTGTATCTTATTGTTTCATGTCTTTTTTAAACATTAATGGTACTATGTTGTACTTCCTACTTCTTAATTCTGTAATTTACTTTCTTTTTTTGCTTACTATGCCTTCTAGAGATCTTTTCATGGTAGTGTGTTTAAATGTAATTCATTATTTTTAATTGTTACATAGCATTCTGTGCCTTGTCACTTTTACTGTTTCCTCTCTACCTTGTTTTTGAAATGGCTTAGTGGAACAGCAAGTCAGCATTTAACCATATTTGTATTTATGGGGTGTAAGCTTTATGGCTCAGTGGAGTAAGTGAGAGAGGAAGGAAATGTAGGAAGCACCTACACCAGCACTTTGAGCTGAGGTGGCGGGCACAGTGCCATCTGTCAGGGGGTTTGTTACCTCTCAGCCTCTGAATTTTAGCATTTTTTAAACCTGTTCTCCAGAGATATATTCCTTTTATATAAGAGATGATAATAACAAACTTATATGGTGCTGTGAGGATTAAATGAGATAAGTGCATAGGAAAGAACGCCAAAACCATACAGGCTGAGATGTGTAAATTATAAATTATTGGCTGATTCTCTTCCTTCTCTCCCATTTCAGGTACCCTGAAGAAGGGTAGTTAGTAAATGGAGCTTTGCTTGTTGTTATTAGATATTCTGGAATAGGAATATACCTCAAAGCATGAACTTTGGAGGATGACTAATCTCTCAGTACAAGTCCTGATGTGGCTATTTGTTGTGTGACTTGGATAATGTTTGGTCATATGTAAAATAAGAGTAGTAATAATAGTAAACTTAGCCTGTGGGGTTGTGGTGATGTTTAAACGGGATAATGTCTGTAAGGTACAGTTTCTGGCATATCAGAAAATCAGCTGCTGTCAGCTGTCAGTCAGAAAAGTTACAATGTCCCCATTTCCATTTTCTGAAATAAAGTATCACTACCCAGTTTCCTCAGATGTGACAGTAAAGGCAGGCCTAATCTCAGCATTAAAAGCACAGTCGCACATTGTTCCTTTGGTCCCTTTTTTTCTTAAAGCACCTAAGAGCACTTACTGCATGTCGCCTTAATTTACAAGGTTAACACTGGAAAGAGCTTTGAACCTGCCGGGTGAAAGACACTCTGTAATATGCTCTCTGGGTAACGGATAATAACACAAACACAGGGCAGTGGTATGAATAAACATGCCCAATGGCTATTTTATCAAAATCTCTTTTAGTTACAAAGGTATATAAAATCCTTTAATAGCTGCTTATTTGTGACTTATCTAGCTTCCCCTATAGAACTTGAGCCATCAGGTCACAGGCTAAGGAGCAGCTGGTTTCCTGGTGGGGGGTTACTCTCACTTTCTCTGGGAGCGCTGGAAAGAATGAGGTGGCCTGGAGCTGGAGGAGAGTAGCCACTCTCCACATGGGCTAAGGCCTGGCTCAGGAAAAACATGCAGATATTCTGTTATTCTGGGCAAAATTGCTGATATTTAGCTGGCAGATAAAATCCCAGAAAAATAGGAGCTGTCTTATAGAGCCTAAGGATGTCACCTGAAGGGACTGAAGGTACCTTATTTTGGGCCGTAAAGTCCCAAGAAATAAACCTAGAATATTTCCAAAACGTCAGCTTAGTCCTTCTCTGCCCAGTAGGCTTTCTCTGACTCACAGAGCCCATTTTCTGTTGTGTGTGAGCCTGTCCTAGCCAGCCCAAACTGAAATTCCAAGTGGACAAAAAAGGCCACTTCAGCTGTCAAGCTCAGAAACCACATGTGGCTTTTGGTTTAAGAATTGGTCCAGGCAGCAGATGCTCTGGTTGTATGGGGAGTGGCATGCCTATTCCTGGTATAAGAACAAGCTCTCTTTGTCTTAATACCGCCCTTAAATCGGGGATAGACAATTCTGAAAGTTCTTATTTTTCAAGGAACTATTTAAATCATTCTTATGAGAAAAAAAATTAGTGTAAAAAGATGTGATTTCTCAGAGAGCTTTTACTGTTGAAGGAATTTTTTAGCAAAGGAATTTGTTCATTAAATCATACCTTTCTGAGGAAGAGATTCTTGAGCGTAAGGTGTAGAACATGTAATTACTAGGTTAAGTAGGATTCAAAATACTCTCTACCTACTTTGTGAAGGCGGTCTCTTTATTTTTATTTGATAGAGGGGCACCTTTCTGAAATTTTTGACTAGAAACCCAGAATAAAAACTTACAGCACATTAGAATTCTAAAAATAGCCTGACCCTGCAGGGCTCCACAAATATGCTGCCCAAATCACTGTTGGCGATTAACTCATTTTGTCTTCCTACACAAGGTGAAAGCAGCTGGTGCTTGAGAGTTGAGAGAAAGCCCTTTTCCAAGGGAGAACAAAGAGAAAGCGGCCACCCCTCCCCCTCGAGAAACCGCTTTGCTTTGTCTGAGCCACTCCTGAGACTGGGGCAGAAGAGGCTCAGAGCTTTGTCGCCGCCAATTAGCTCAGTATAGTAACGCTCAGTTCAGCAGTCCTGGGGATGTGGGGAGAAGCGTACCTGCCTGCACAGGACTAATGCTGTCAGCTGCCCTGTTAATGCATCCTATCCCTGAAGGACACTTTCATAGCACGGTAACATTTAGGGAGACAGCCCCCTCCTTACTTCTGTTTCTCTATAGATAAACATGGCAAACACTGTCTCGGATCCTGTCCCTGATTCACTAAGTTACTATGTATCCATTGCTCTTCTTTGTCCTTCAAACACTGAGCACTCAGTGCTCGTCTGGTTGGATCCAGCTTGTGAAAGCTCCAGCCCAAGTGGTTATGAACAGGACTTGGGGGCATAGCCTTTCTTCTCCAGGACCCTCAAGAAGACTTCTGTTCTAGTTGGGTTCCTAATTATGGTGTTTCTGGAGCTTCTGGACAAAAGAGAGGGCTCTGTTTTGAACCAGGGCCTATAATTTGTGCCTATAGCTATGCCCTGATAGGAGGCATCATGGGAATTCTCATGTCAGAGAACAGGGACCTGATAAACAGCATGACCAGCCCAACTGAAACCATCCATCTCTGGGTCTTCCCTCTTTTACTAGAAGAAAAACGGAGACATACAATTCTTACACATACTGCCCTGAATCTCTGCAAGTGGAAGGGACAAAAGGTTGTTAGAGCCTCATTTGGGCAACAGTGAAGGACAGAGTTCTGTAGGAGAAAGCATGGCTTTAATGCAGGGCAACATAAAGCTCTTACACAGCATTAAAAGGGAGAAGCTGCACTTTGGCATCATCCTGCAGGTTACAATTCCCAGCACTCACGCTGGCGCAAGAGAACCGCAACTCGTCGTCTTCTTTCCGTGGCCTTCAGCCACAGGGGGAGAAAGGTGGTACCACAGTTCCCCACAGTGGATGATGATGACGTGCTCTGAGCAGATGATTGCAAGGGCTCCTGTCAAATGAGTAGAGAGAAAAAGAGAGTGGGGTGAGGAGGAGGAGGGACGCCAGAAATGGCGCAGTAACAATCCTGGAGTAAAAATGAGGGGACATAATGAGAAATAAGCACAACCACTTTGAAACTGAGCCCCCTGCCTGTTTTTTCCAATTGGCTCCTAGTAAGCTCTTTCAATATTTTGTAGATATTAAAATACCCTAAAGTAGGATAGGATAAATGAAAGAGAGCTCCTATCAGGTTCTATTTTTCACTCGCCTTTAGCGTCGTCTTAAATAACAATTATCCTTAGATTTATAAGTATTAAAAGCAGTCAAGCCCTTTGAAACATTGTATACCAACACCATAATGGGCCGCTAGGTTTCTCTTCTCCGCAGAAAGGCTGGGCTCTGGTGGTGACCACTACTTTCAGTTTTGTTGGGTAGGGGGCCTAAGTGCGGCATCCAGCGAGCTGCGGTGTTTGGAACGCCGCCGGTCGGTTCTAAGCGGTCCCGGAGCGACGCCACAGCCTCTGGCGAGACCCGAGCTTTCTCCATTTTCACCAGCAGGCGGCACTGTTTTCGGGGCGCCAGCGGCCACCGCCCACGAAGGCCACTTCCGCCGCGGCCCCGCGAGGTTACCCCCGCCACGACTTACTGACTTCTTTTGAGACAACCTTTCTTCACCTCGCGCTGCCTGCTAGTGTTTCTGAACCACTAGACTCTTGTGACAGTTTATGCTACTTTAAAACTTGCTTCTTGGGTCCTTTGAAAAAGTGGAAATCCTAAAAATACGTGTATTGAGATTGCGTAATCACTGGTTTTTAAACACATCTCAAATGAATTTCAATTTTGTCAAATAAAAAGAGCCTCTGACCCGACAAAGAAGGCCATAAATGTTGAAAATTAGAATATTTAGAAAAAAACCCTCTTCCTGTTTATTCCAGACTCGTACAGGCGTAGAAAGCGGCTCGCAAAAATTCAGCTGTGGCGCCATCTGCTGGACTCACCGCGAAGCTGCAAGTCCCTGTCGGAGTAGTAGAGGTCGCGTAGGCTTCAGGTGATGGCCCGGTTCTTTGCCCAGGAAAGGCTCTGGCACCAAGGTAGCATTCACATGCAGTCTTCTATTCTAGAAAGAAACTAATCTGACCTTTTACAAGAAAAATGTCTCCGTTTTTAGGGGCCCTCGGGCCTAAATGATCTGGCAAAAGGTTTATGGGTGTTCTTTTAGGGCAATCTGGGGCTTCGGGAGAAGATGAGGCAGAACTCACTTCATCATACCTGGACTTCTCTCAGGTGCAGGGCTGAAAACTAAAACTATTTCCATCACTGCACACAGGGAAATACCAGGAGCAGAAGCCACAATGTATTTGTTCTCCTGCATGGAACTGATTCTGCAGAATGGAAGGAATTTGAAAGGTGAAGAGGGTGACAGAAATAAAATTAATCTGGGAATGGGGACGTGTTAAAATGTGGCCTTGGCTGTCATTTGATAGAAGGTCACTAAACCCTGCTACCATTTCCCAAACTCTTAAGTCAGTTCTGATTTACTTGAAGATTTTTCTATTTAGGAGACTTCAGGCCCTTTCCACACAAAGGTCTAAGCCCATTTGCAAACACATTTATATACATACTTCACCACAAACCTGCATTCACCATTGTTGTGAACTTTGTTAAAGGCCATAACCAGAAACTGCTTGGGGAAGTGGTAGAAAGCAGAATTTTAGAGAATTAGTTGGCCGACCCATCTGAAAAAGTATGGTATCACTGATAGGAAATATTTGAAATAGAAAAATGTTACTAAACATAGTTCTGACCTTAAATAGCTTGATAATAACTTTCTAACAAAAAATGAGCTTTTGTGTTCTAGGATGAGTTTATAATGGTTTTCTTGAAGGAGATGAAGTAGCTTTACCAGTAATTGGAGCCTAACTGGCTATGGAGTACTTGGGGTCTATGTCATGTGATATCCATATATAGCCAGTGTTTTATAAGGACATCCTTTGATGTCCCAATAGTTAAGCCCTTATGGATGAGACCTTCCTAATTCTACTGACAAAGTGAATAGTTTCATAGAGAAAATATTAGCCCTCCATGTGGGTGCTTGAAGAAGATGAACAACTAAGAAAACAATGAGAAATAAAATAAAAATCCATTACAACGATGCATGACTGGACTGTATCAGAAAACTAGAAGGCGGAGTATATTCCCTATTTTGAATGAACAAAGAGTTAATAGGTACCAAATTTTGGCCAGTATAGGAAACACCTGATGGCTGGTGCCATATCTATCATGTCTCTCTTCTATACTAATGTATTTGCAGAGGAGAGTCTTTCCTAGAAATAAACAGGAGTTTTTCATAGTATATCAGCCCTATGAGTAGTGGCATGAAGTAGAGAAGTAACATAAGCCAGGCAAGGCGCTCTCAGGGTCTCTACCTCAGGGCAGTGGAGGACAGGAGCAGAGGTGAAGCAGTGAAGGCCGGTCTCTTCCTATTGTGCCACAAGGCAGTCCCTGGAAACTGAATGTTTTCTCTTCTGTGGTTCTTATTTCATAAGCTTGTTTGCTCAGAGGGTGTCTCCACCCTCAGAACAGAGCCACACAGAAAACCTACCTGTCACGTTCTTCACAGATATCCCGAGAATATTCATTGAGTACTGTTTCTGGTAAACCCAGTATAAAAAGGCTACCCATTCCCCGAGCAAGTGAGCTTGGGGTTCAAATATTTTGTGTTTGGCAAAAAGCAAGGGAAATTTTTTCTAGAGATGACCTCTCCCTTGACTTTCAGCCTGTTCTAAATTGGGCTTTTGAGAGAATATAACTATTCTCTAAAACACATGAAACATACTGAGTTTAGTGGAAATTTATGTCTGGACCTCTGGAGTTAGGGATGTGTCTCTCATGGTCAGAACTGCGATTTCACAAAGAATTGCCTTAGCACTGTCAGTTCAACTCAGTTTTCTTTTCTCAACATAGATGATCCTCTTCTCTCCCTTCTCTGTAAAAAGGCTAATTCCTTCTCATCAGTGGGTCTTAAGCTTTCTGTTCACTTACTCTGAGAATATTTCCTTGACCCTCCAGGTGAAAGGAGGGTGTCCCTGCTAAGTTCCCAACACCTCATGGTTCCCTGTCACAGCTCTCTAATACCATATTGTCTCTGCTTACCTGGTGTGTCTCCCACACTAGACTCCTACACCTCATGACAGTGGAGTCAAGCTTATTATGTTAATGTTGCATCTTCAGTGCTTAATTAGTGCCTCAGGACAGGAGATCAGGTAGGAATTCAACACAGGGTGATGGGAGGAAAGAGTTATTTCCAGCAGAGGACTTAGCATGAGCATATAACAGGTATAGACCTGGAAGAGTGCCTAGGAGCAGGAATCTGGTCTGGCTGAAGCCCGAGGGGCACTGGCAGGAGATCAGATGGGAACAAGTATGGGTGCTTATGAATATTGTGAATGTCAGTGTAAGGTAGTGGTCATCAGGAGTGGAAATAGTTGCAAATGAAATTTCTGGAGTATTGTAGGTTGGATAAGTGCTTTGCATTATTTCCATCAAAAGCAACAATGGTTCTAGCCCATTCTTCTTGTGGAAAATGTCTCTTTCATGAACCAATCTGCATGGTTCTATCAGAAAAAGTTTAGCTTCATTTTTTAATTAAAAACACTATTATCACGATGTCTTTCACCACCTCACTTGGGACTTCTAAAATAGCCGCTGTCCAGGGCCCAGAGGCTTGGCAGGAATTTGTCCAAGGGATGAAATAAAGCACTGCCCTGTCAGTATTTCTTACTTAGCCCTTAGGAGATTCTCCCTCAGGGGTGATATGCTCTCAAATCATCCTTCATTTGAGCACAAAGCACAGTTCAGGGTGGCTGAGGGGTCCTTTCTCTTGTGCAGGGTCAGAGCAGTTAGGAAGCGGAGGCTGGAAAAGAGAAACCAGCTCAATGCCAGCCATTCCCGGGTAAATCACTGTCAGGAGAGGGTACATTTGGTACTTCAGAATCTGGAAATTGACCTCTTAGTACTATCTATGCTGTGTACTCTCAAGCTGCTTAGACCCCAGTTTGAAGATGATGGTTTTAAAGAACGTGGATTCTATTTTACACACAAGTGGTCTCCAGAGTGGAGTATGCAAAAGGTACAGAGAGAAAATATTACAAATTTATACTTTGTCATCCTCTTAAACTTTCTATATTGGTAAAATACTTATAATCTATATAAAATAGAAGTACAACGGTATATAAATAACTTTAAAATAAATTACGCATGTGTGCATTAGAGAGAATGTTCAAACATTAGTTTACTGATAAGTATATGGAATAAAAAAATATATGAGAACCACTTTTAGGGACAGTCATTTTTTTTTAGTGGAAAGTCATTTAAGTTTTCTGAGTAAGGGAGTGAAAATGAACACAGGTGTTGACTACAGATGATAGTGAGGAACAGTACCAGGCATGGGGGAGGACACAGCTCTCTGCCTGCTTTCCAGAGGGCTGGCAGCCTGGCTGACACATGAAAAAGCAAGTAACAATAGTGAATGATAACTAGTGCGTGACTAACTAAGGGAGGACAATGAGGAAGAAAATTAAAAGAATGTGGAAAGAGCAATTGTTTTTTTTATTCTGTTTTTAAACGTGCATTTTCTGTAGCAACAGCTGAATTTTCCACAAGGTCCTAACTGGTGATGGCCTTGCCACACTATTTCCATTTCAAATTCCAAGCACTCTGTTCAGTAATATTCCTTCATCTCCATCTTTAACAACCAAATTGATGTTTTTATTTACGATTTGGGGGACCACGTCCTTAGTTCTTAGAAGAAGAAACACCTAAAAATGTGACATTCCTGGTCTTTCAGAAGATAGCGATATTTGAATAGTTAAAATACACAGGAAAGAAGGAAGTTAGGGGAGTAATTTTGGTAGCTTCTTCTATTTTTAGACATTCTACTACAACCAAACTTTCCCAGAGAGAAGGAACTTTAAAGAACATCTTAATAAGGCATAATAATACCTTATAGCCATGTGTAATAGACTCAGTCTCAAAGGATTTTCATGATCTTCTCCTTGCATTTCCATCAGTTATATATCTGTCGAGTGTAAGGGTGATGCACGAGGTTAGGAGGCATCCCAGACTCAGAGCCCTGCCCCCCTGACGAACACTGTGTTGGACACGAACCCTGCTGTGTCCACCCACATGCTTACTCAGACCCCACCCTCCTCACAGTGACGTATAGGTATAGGTGTTATTTAGCCAGTTAACAGAAGATTTGGGGAAGATAAGTGTACTCGGCAAGTGCACAATTACTAGGTAGCAGAGCTGGAATTCAACGCAGGTCTGTTTTACTCAGAGAGCCTATTTTAGTGCCTGGGAGGCAACTGATAATTTTTGATGGGACCGTGTCAGTAGGGTGGTGGAGGTAGAAAACAGATTACATGGGTTTAGTCACATATTATTCAACAAATATTTACTGTAGACAGTGGAACTTCCAGCTATAGCAGAGTAAGGAGGTGGGCAAATCCTCTCCCCAAAAAGCAACTACAAAGAAAAAAACAAACCATTTTTAGCACCCTGGAAATCAACCAAAGACATGTAATTACCTGGGAAGTGATTGTGCTTGAACAACGGCTGACATTCAGTATTAACAGTGGGAATCTGTGGCATCCTTGCCTGGAGATGCTCCCATTTCCCAGCCCTCCCATCAGCCAGGGTGGGGGGAAGCTGTGAGGCCCCGTAGCTTTGCTGTCACAGTCAAGGAGGTCTCGACTTGATTTGAAGCAGGAGAGGGCCAGTGGTTCTACTACCGCAAAGTTACAGCTGTGGGGGGGGCAAGCATCCTCATGGCTGACGTTGTGCACATTTACAGCTGAGAACAGAGGGCCTACCATGACGATTTGTGCATAGAGAAGCTGTGAAAGGCCCCAGTGGAAAGTAAAAGCCCAAATAGAATTGAAAGCAGCCTGACATTTGCATGTACCCCTCTGCCCACGCACAAATTCATGATCAGAGGATGGAAGTCTTACTGAGGTGCTGAGCACAGTTTCTGTCCCATCACTGGCTGACCATTAGGCTACTTGGACACAGAGGCAACCCCTAGGGAGCCAGACGAAAATAAAAACATGAAAAGTTAAACTGAGCAGGGATATTAGCAGCCACACACTTCAGAGGAGTTAACCCAGGCAAGTTACTTAAACAGGCAAACACAAAAGATGGCCTTGAGGGAGAAAATCAGGATCCTGAATTGCTATAAAATATACTTAAAAATCTAGTTTTCAATAAAATATGCAAAAAGATAGGAAAATTTGACTCATTCTCAGGAAAAGCAAAAGTCAATAGAAACTATCTCCATGTCCCCAGAAATTGGATTTAGCAGGCAAAGACATCAAAGCAGCTGTTATAAATGTGTTCAAAGAACTAAAAAAAATCATTTTTAAAGACTCAAAGGAAAGACAATAAGGAATCAACAAATAAATATGCTGAATAAGGAAACAAATTACTTAAGTTTTTAAAAGTATAATTTCTAGAAGTAAAAATAAGCAATAACTGAAATACAAAATTCAGTGGAGGGTCTCAAAAGCAGATTCAAGGTGGCAGAAGAAAAGAATCAGTGAACCTGAAGAGAGACCAACAGAAATTATCCACTGAAGAACAGAAAAAAGAAAAATGAACAGAGCATCAGAGGCTTGTGGGACAACATTGACATACCAATGTATGTGTAATGGGAGAGGAAAGAAAGAGTCAGAAAAATATTTGAAGAAACAATGCCAAAACTTGGCAAATTTGATTAAAAAACATCAATCTACACATCCCATTAGCTAAACAAACCAAACTAACTACAAAGAGATCCACATCTAAACACAACATGCACACTGCTGAATGCCAACAACAAAAAGAACATCTTGAAAGCATCAAAAGAAAAACCACTATCGTGTACAATGAAGCGTAAATATGATTAACAGCTAATTTCTCATCAAAACAATGAAAGTTTCTCATCTGAAGAATGAAAGCTGGAAGGCAGTGGAATGAATGGCATATTCAGAGCATAAAAGAAACAAACTATTAACCAAGAATTTGATATTCCACAAAACTATCCTCAAAAATGAAGGAAAAATTAAGACATTCCCAGATAAACAAATGTGAGGAAGTTTGTTGCTAACAGACCTGCCCTATAAGAAATGCTAAAGGGAGTCCTACAGGCTGTCCTCAAGGAAAGGACAGCAGATGGTAACTCAAATCCATGGGAGGAAATGAAAAGCACTGGAAATGGTAAATATGGGAGTTAATGTAAAAGACTATAACTATGTATTTTCTCATTTCATGTAACTTCTTTAAAAAATATGAAATTGTATAAAGCAATAATTATAACACTATATTGATGGGTTATTATATACCAAATGTATATATATGATAATTAAGTGTGTTATTATATAACAATATAACTATATAACAAATAATAATCATTAATATTAGGATATATGTGAGCTATATATGTAATAATACCACAAAGGAGGAGAAAGGGACAGAGTTACATTGGAGCAAAGTTTCTATGTTTTGATGAAATTAAGTTAGTATTAATCTGAAATAGATAATAATAAATTATGATGCATTTTATTTTTTTTTATTTTTTTATTTTTAATAATTTATTTTATTTTAGTATCATTAACCTACAATTACATGGGCAATACCGTGATGATTGAACTCCCCCCATCACCAGGTCCCCCCCACCAACCCCACCACAGTCACTGTCCATCAGCGTAGTGAGATGAGAATCGCTACTTGTCTTCTCTGAGCTGTACAGTACCCCCCGTGCCCCCCCACCCTATGTCTGCCAATCGTAATGCCCCTTTTACCCTCTTATCCCTCCCTTCCCATCCATCTCCCCAGTCCCTTTCCCTTTGGTAACTGTTAGTCCATTCGTGGGTTCTGTGAGTCTGCTGCTGTTTTGTTCCTTCATTTTTTTATTTTTTTTAATTTTTTCTTTGTTCTTATACTCCACATATGAGTGAGATCATTTGGTACTTGTCTTTTTCGGCCTGGCTTATTTCACTGAGCATAATACCCTCTAGCTCCATCCATGTTGTTGCAAATGGTAGGATTTGTTTCTTTCTTATTGCTGCGTAATATTCCATTGTGTATATGTACCACATCTTCTTAATCCATTCATCTACTGATGGGCACTTAGGTTGCTTCCATTTCTTGGCTATTGTAAATAGTGCTGCAATAAACATAGGGGTGCATGTGTCTTTCTCAAACTGGGCTGCTGCATTCTTGGGGTAAATTCCTAGGAGTGGGATTCCTGGGTCAAATGGTATTTCTATTTTGAGTTTTTTGAGGAACCTCCATACTGCTTTCCACAATGGTTGAACTAATTTGCATTCCCACCAGCAATGTAGGAGGGTTCCCCTCTCTCCACATCCTCGCCAACATTTGTTGTTGTTTGTGTTTTGGATGTTGGCCATCCTCACTGGTGTGAGGTGATATCTCATTGTGGTTTTAATCTGCATTTCTCTGATGATTAGCGATGTGGAGCATTTTTTCATGTGCCTGTTGGCCATCTGAATTTCTTCTTTAGAGAAGTGTCTATTCATGTCCTGTGCCCATTTCTTAATTGGGTTATTTGCTTTTTGTTTGTTAAGGTGCGTGAGTTCTTTGTATATTTTGGATGTCAACCCCTTATCAGATACATCATTTATGAATATATTTTCCCATATTGTAGGATGTCTTTTTGTTCTACTAATGGTGTCCTTTGCTGTACAGAAGCTTTTCAACTTGATATAGTCCCATTTGTTCATTTTTGCTTTTGTTTCCCTTGCCCGGGGGGATATGTTCATGAAGAAGTCACTCATGTTTATGTCCAAGAGATTTTTGCCTATGTTTTTTTCTAAGAGTTTTATGGTTTCATGACTTACATTCAGGTCTTTGATCCACCTTGAGTTTACCTTTGTGTATGGGGTTAAACAGTAGTCCAGTTTCATTCTCTTGCATGTAGCTGTCTATGATGCATTTTATAATCCCTACAGTAACCATTAAGAAAATAACTAAAAATTGTATGTTTAAAAATCTACATAAGAATTAAATGCACACTAAAAATGTTTATTTGACACAAAAGGTGGCAGTAAATGAAGAAGATAGAAACAAAAAAAGAAACAGCAAATACTAAAATGGCAAACCTAAGTCAAATTACACCGATGATTACATTAATTCTGAAAGGTCTAAACATCTCAATCAAAATACAGAAATTGGCAGGTTGGTTAAAAAAAGCTAGATCCAGTTATAAGATGTCTGCAAGAGACACCTTAGATTCAATGACAAATAGTGAAAAGTAAAAGGATGAAAAGGATATACCATGGATATAATAACCATAGGAGAGCTGGAGTGGCTATATTAATATCAGACAAAACAGACTTAAGACCAAAAAACAAATGCTACTAGAGACAGAGGGACATTTACTTATGATAAAGGGATCAGTTCATCAGGAAAATATAATAATTATAAATATGTAAACAGATAACAACATATGCACAAAAATACATGAGAGAAGAAAAATGGACAGAATTGAAGGAAGAAATAGAAAATTCAACAATAATACCCCACTCTCAATAATTGATAAAACAACTATATCATCAAAGATATAGAAAACTTGAACATAATATCAACCCACTTGACCTAACTGACATCTACAGAACTTCAACCAACAACTGCAGAATAGACATCCTTTCAAGTGCACATGGAACATTCTCCAGAGTAGATATGTTAGGACCTAAAACAAGTATTCAATAAATGTAAAAAAATTCAAATTATACAAACTACATTCTCTGCCTGCAATGAAATTAAGTTAGAAGTGAAAAACTGAAAGAAATCCAGGAAATCCCAAGGTATTTGGAAATTAAACAGACTTGTAGATAGTTCATGGGTCAAAGAAGATATCACCAGGGAAGTTTAAAATACTTTGAACTGAGTGAAAATGGAAATACAACATATTAAAATTTATAGGATGCATCTAAGAAGTGGTTGGAGGAAGACACCTATGTCAGAAGAGAAGAAAGGTCTCAAATCAATAACCTAAGCTTCTACCTTAAAAAAGTAAAAAATTAAAAGAGGAACAAACTAAACCAAGGCAAGCAGAAAAGGGGAAATAAAGATTAGAGTAGAAGTCAATGGGAAAAAAAACAGAAATACAATACAGAAAATCAGTGAACCAAAAGTTGGTTATTTGGAAAGATCAAATTTTTAGTTAGATTTACCAAGGAAAGAGAGGCAGAGACAGAGAGACAGGAAAGAGAGAGAGGACGCAAATTACCAATATCTGCAATGAAAAAGGATACAATAATAATGTCTACTCTACAAGCATTAAAAGTTACAAGGGTATATTATGAACAACTTTACACCAATAAATCAGACAATTTTAATGGAACGGAAAAATCTCTAGAGAGATACAAATCACCAAAACCAACTCAAAAGAAATAGAAAACCTGAATAGATGAAGTAAAAAAAATGAATTAGTATTCAAAAATCTTCCCACTGGAAGAGCCTGTCCCATATGGCTTTACTGATGAATCGTATTAAATATTTAAAGAAGAAATAATACCAATACTTGACAAATAACTTAAGAGAATAGAGGAGAGAACACCTAATTCATTCCATAAGGCCAATATTACCCCAATACCAAACTAGACAAAGACACTACAAGAAAAGTACAGGTCAGTATCCCTTATATCAATGCAAAAATCATCAACAGGAATACTAGCAAACTAAATCCAGCAACAGATAAGGATTATACATCATTGCCAAGTAGGATTTATACAGGAATTCACAGTTGGTTTAACATCCTAAAACCAATTAATATAATTCACCATATTAATAGGATAAAGGACAAAACCCACATGATCATCTCAATACATGCAGAAAAACTGTTTGGCAAATTCCAGCCCATTCATGATAAAAACTCTCAAACTAGAGTAAAAGGGAACTTCCTCAACCTGATGAAGGGCATCTACAAAAGCCCACAGCTATGTTCATCAGCTGCTGATGGATAAATGACATAACTGTGTCCACCTAATGCTGTAGTATTCAGCAAAAACAAAGAGTGTAATACTGATACATGCTACAACATGCATTAACCTCAAAAACATGCTGAGAGAAGCCAGATGCAAATGCTATATATTCTATAATTTTATTTGTATGAAATGTCCAGAAAAGGAAAATTTATAGAGACTGAAAGCATAGGACAGAGAGCAAGGCTGACTGGGCTACATGTCCATGACGGGCTGGCAGTTGATGAAGGAACTGATGGCAGCCATCTTGGAGGCAAGCTACCATAGATAGTAAGCCCGTAGAAGGTGTTAAGTAGAGAAGTGATATGATCCGACTTTTTAGCAGGATCACTCTGTCTGCTGCATCAGGAGTAGACAGTAGATAAACAGGAAGATAGAAGAATCAGGGACAGCGGCACTGGTCCACAATAGCTACAGTGGAGAGAGTGAAAAGTGGTCAAACTATAGATATATTTTAAAGATAGAGCAGGCAGAATTTGCTAATAGACTGATGGGAGTGACAGAAAAAGAAGAGCTGATGATGACTCTAGGTTTTGGGCCCTGGCTACTGGAAGAATGGAATTGCCATTAACTGAGATGGGAAAGGGGAGGAGCATGCATAGAGAGGAAGATAATAGGTTTTGGCATCTATTAGGTATCCAAGCAGAGAAGTCCTACAGGCAGTTGGATATGAGGGCCTGGAATTTTGGAAAGCATTCTAAGTTGGAGACATATGTATATATCAGTGTACAGAGAGAATATAAAGCAAGAGTCTGGATAAGATCAGCAGAGGAGTTTGTATAGAAAGGAATGACAGGAGGCCTTGAGCCACTGACATTAAGAGTTGAGAAGACCAAGGAGGAAACAACACTGGGGACAGAGAGAGAGCAGCCAGGAGAGAACCAGAAGAGTCCTGGAAACCTATTGCAGAAAGTGCTCAAAGTGAAGTGTTTCTCAGTGATCAACAGCGTCTAAATAAGATGAGAACTGAGGAGAACATGACCATTGGATTTGGTCAGGTGGAGATGTGGATGACTCTGACAAGAGCAGTCTTGGAGAAGTGGTGAGGGTGAAAGGCTGATTCCACTGGGTTCAAGGAATAAGGGGAGACAAACTAGAGGCAGCAATTGCAGATAATTATTTTCTATAAAGATAAAGAGAGAAATGGGATAGTAGCTTGGTTTGGAAATGGAAGAGCATGTCTTTATGCTAAAAGAAAACTGAACAGAGTGGAAAATTTGATGCAGGAGACAGAAGAGAGAATCACTGGAGTAATATCCTTGAGTAGGTAAAAGCGGATGGGATATAATATACAAGTGCAAAAGTTGGCCTTGAAGAAGAGCCTGGACAATTTATCTTTAGTAGCTAGAAGACAGGCAAGAGTACATGGGTACAGCCACAAATAGATAGATTGTTAAGAAAAATCACCCCAAATTTGGAAATAGGCAAACAGGATTACTGGGTATCTTTTTAGTGAAGAGCTGTGCTCTGGCCAGCAGGTCCTCTGGGGAGGGCCTAATTTCCTAGGGGCAGGTACCATTGCTCAACAACTTTCTACTTACTATTGATTAGGGTATTTTACAACTCTGTTTATTATAGAAAACTTAGAGCAATACAATAGTTCTTGTCTGAGAGAAATACAAATTATTTCTGTCCTATGAAAATGATAACCTCACAGGTTATGATTTTTTTGCCTTATGCGGCATTAACCAGTTTTTGTCTCTAACCTACCAATTTAAAATATTTTAAAGCACTTTTACTGGTGAAATATATCAGCTCCTATTCCTCAAATGCTCTTTGCACCACTTTATCATTTAACTGGTTCTTTAGTAGATAAAATTTGGACACGTTTATTCTATATGTTTATGAATCACGATTTTAGCTTTTTGAAAATCATATTTTAACAAGGAAGATGCAGTAGTGGGGACTTGTAGACAGTCTCTCCTGGTTGCTTCTATTTTCTCAGTGAATAAGGATGCAAAGTTATGAACGGAGTGAGAATGGGGAGGAAATTTTGGGAGTTGAGAGTTGTAAAGAAGATACAAGACTTTTAGGAGAGTGGGAAAGTGAAGAGATTAAAGGGAAAACAGTATGACTGCTGAGCCAGGTAAGGCCCACTGGAGGTTAGTAGTCATGAATTTTAAGTGGATCTGTCAGCATGCCACAGCCATGCCTGCAGGCATGGGATAGGCAGGGTTAGATTTAATCAGGTTTGAGGTTTTCCTAAGTAAGCACAACCAAGAAAATGGAGCAAGGGTGTTGCAGGTGTAAGCAAGAGCATAATTATAGTGATGGACTATGGAGGAAGAGACATAGGGAGTAAAGGATGGTAAAAAGGTGGTAGGATCAATGGCTTGTCAGTCCTGCTAAGTAGAAGGGTTGTTGGCATTGGTTTATCTTGCTGGGAAGGCGGAAATCGTGGTTACATAGTGAGATGCTTAACACTGAGATGGTAACTTGCCGGGGGGATCCTCACTAGGGCTAGGAAGTGAAAGGGAGGATGGAAAGGAAGGCCACACTGTGAATAAAGGAGAAGAGATAAAGGACAGTTATTCAAGTGGGAGACGGCACTACGGTGGTTTAATCCTAATTTGTGGGCAAAGAGAGTGAAAGGGTCAAGGAAAGAGGGTTAATTTATAAAGAAAGATCCCAGAGGCTGTGAGCAGGAGTAAAAACTACGGCACAAGTGGGTGGGATTAGTATTAATAAAATTGGAGGGGACCCTAAGGAGAAGGGAGAGGATAACAGGAACAAGAAAGACATTTTATTGAGGATAGGATGTAAGATGTTAGAGCTCAGGTTAGAATCCTTAATCCTATCATTAAATTAGGAATCTAGGTTATCTGCTAGGAGTGAATGATAAGTGTATAGTGGGAGTTTGAGGAGATCAGGAGTAGCTTGTTAGGCCCTGGGAAATGAGTAAAAGAGATGAGGAAAGGCGTCATTTAGCAGTGTGGGATGGAGAAGAAGGTGAGAAGTTGGTCTTTCAGGAATGTGAGAAATTGTCATAACTTCCCTGTCTCTCTGTAAATATGGAAAACACAATGTTCTACGTATATAGATTAATTTATATAATTTATATAGGTTGTTAAGATTGAGCACACAGAGATTTTACTAGTTTTTGCCATGAGAAGCACTACAGTGGTGCCTTTAAGTTCCTCCTGAGCTCCAGATCCACTTACTGGACCTCGCGACTTGTGTATTCTGAAGGTACCCCGAACTCTCTCCTGGAGGGCCCAAAGCAATCTCACTGCGGCTTCACAACAGAAATACGTAAACAGATGTAAACCCCACCCACCCACCTCTACTGGTATTTCCTATCATGATTACCAGCCCAGGGCTCCAGAGAGAGAAAATTCAGAACTTTTTCATGTCCTTCACTCTCCAAACCAGTTAGACACCAATTTCTACACTGTGAGCAATTTTCAAAGCTTCTCCCTCCCCC
>JAQQAC010003639.1:5611583-5654365 GCA_029783875.1 Phataginus tricuspis | reverse complement strand
ATCACCCAAAATCTTAGAAATTCTATATATTCTAAATTGGGGCATGGGAGAGTGAGTTGGTCATGTTCCAACTCCAGGCCTAGAGGGAACTAACTCTCCCAGGTCAAATTCACACACGTACTTGGATAGTTAGGCTTTAATGGGCTTCCAGGCTCCAGTTCCAGTTTGTGCTGTGGCACATTCCGTGGTCCCACATCAGTACTTGGGGCCTTGTCTTAAACTGCAGCGCTAGCCTACACTTCTCTTTTCCTTAAGGTGATTTTATTTTGGGTCTTAGTGGCTTTTTCTGCCACTGGGCTATCATCAGGCACTCCTAGACTACCCAGACTGGATTTCCTAATATAGAAACTTGAGGATCTGGGTTGTAAGGTCTGGTCCCTTCCCACCCTGGGATCCTTGTGCATATTGACTCATTTCCTACTTAATTTTTTTTCCACTTGGATGCCTACCAGGCATCTCACACTTAACATGTCCAAAGCAAACCCTGCTCTTCCTGCTCCTCACCACCCTTAAACCTGCTACTCCCAAAGTGTCCCTTGTCTTAGTATCAGCTCCATTTTTTTTACATATAAATTAAATATTTTATTTGGTCAAAATGCACAATAAACAAAACTTAGGTTAAATTAGTATAAAATTATATTCTTAATGAGACAAGCATAGTACATAATTACACATATACTAGAATATATAAAGAGTATACACACTTCTTCAAAGGATCAATAATAGACAAAGCAATAGAAAAGTGGACAAAGCATATGAACAAGATTAAATAGGCATTGACAAAAATACAAAAAGACATCCAACCCCACTAAATAAACAATAAGAGTCCTAATTAAAAGCTTTTTAGATTAGCAAAGATTTTGAGGGATAAGTAATACTCTGAAGGTATAAGCACTCTTATATACTGTTCATGGGAGTATAAACTGGTACTAATTTCCTGGAAAATAAATTATAATATTCATCAATATGCAATGTATAATCATCTATATCCAGCAAATCCACTTTTACACATTTACTATTCTGATATACTTGCACAAAATCCCAAGACATATGTACAATAATTTTTAGTACAAAAATCCAAAGCAGCTGAGATCTAGAATCCTATCGATCTATATGAGATTGGTTAAGTAAATATGGCACGTGAATAATTGTAAAAGTACTATGTGTGGGTTGGGCTGGGGGTCCTGAGATCTCAGCACAGGGGGCAGCCAAACAGGCCCAGGCTGGTGGTCCTGGGGTGCTCCACAGGGGGGCCACCCTTGGCAGGGAGGCTAGATGTGAAGCAGGCGCAGACAGGATTTCTCACCATTAACAACATAAAAATGAAATAGAGAAAATAACTCTATTCAAAACAAAGTAAAAAAAAAATACAGTACTTGGGAATGAAAGTAATGAAGTGTCAGCTCCATTTTTACAGTTGTTCAGGACTCAAACCCTTGGAATCATTCTTGATTCTTCTTTTGCTCACAGCCCACATCCAATCCATCAAAAACTCCTATCTGGAATCTGGCCACTTCTCACCATCTCCTCTGCTACCACCATGGGCTCCTGCCCAGATTATTACAGTAGCTACTTAACTGGTCACTTGCTTCTATTCTTGCCTCCTTACAGTCTGAGCACAGAGGCCAGAGTGACCCTGTTAAAATAAAAGCCTAATCTTGTCATGACTTTGCTTAGAACCTTCCAATGACCTCTAATCTCAGGGCAGAAGCCAAATTCCTGACGGTGGCCTCTAAGAACCTACATAGTCTGGGCCCCACTTTCTCTCTGATTTTATCTTTTATTGTTTTTTCCCTCACTCACACTGCTCCAGCCATTCCCTCTGCCTGGAATGCTCTTCCCACAGACACCTACATGGCTCAGTGCTTCCTTCAAATCAAGGACACCTTGGCCACACTAGGTAAAATAGCACTCTACTCTCTAGCCTTCTCACTGGGCTCTATTTTTTTCCTACATTGTATCTCTTCCCCAGATGCTTTATGAACTCCTCGCGGTGCTTTGTCTTGTCCTTAGTTCCTAGTCTAGTGCCTTGTACATGCTAGGGGGCCCAGTAAATACTGAATAAAGTGGAGAATAATGTAATTCTGTTTTTCTAGAAAATCTTCACCTTTTTAAGGCACTATATAAAATGACTGAACTATATAAGGAACCTTAGAGGCTATATCTTATTTTACAATGAAACTAAGATTCACTCAGTCAGTTGTGCTGTAACTAGAATCCAGATCTCCCAAATCTCAGCCCAGTTACTTATTTACAAGGCTGTTTTAGAGCAGGCATTATCAGATGGGGAAACTCAGATGCAATACAGCTAGGGACCTTGCCAAAGGCTATGCTATTTAATTATACTAAAAACCAGAATTCCCAGTTCCTGGCAGTTACAGTGGCTCTGAGAGTTTACACTCTGGTCACCGAGGAGTCAGTAAAGTCCCTACTTCAATATTTTGTTATTCTAATCTGTACTTTCTTTCTCTATACCGCAGGGTCTTTCCCTTTGTGTTTCATTCTGTTTTTGTCTCTAGAGGTCTGAATGATTCTCTTGCTTACTAAATACGTAACAACTACTTTCCCTGATACCTGGCCTCATCTTCGCTTCTGTACAGTGTGCTTGGGGTTAGGCTGTACCTTCACTCAGGCTGCTAGAGCAAAACATCACAGATGGAGGGCTTATAAACAACAGAAATGTATTCCTCATAGTTCTGGAGGCTGGACCTCTGAGTTTAGGGTGCCTTTATGGTTGGTTTCTGGTGAAGGCCCTTCTGAATTGCAGACTGCCATTTTATCATTGTGCCCTCACATGGCAAGACAGCCCTTTGGGGTCCCTTCTGTAAGGACACTCATCCCATTTACCAGGGCTCCTCAAAGCCCCACCTCCTGTTACCATCACAGTGGAGGTTAGGATTTCAACATACAAATTTTGGGGGAACACAAACCGTCAGTCCATTGCAGGCTGTCTGGGCCCTAACCAGAGGCTATGAAACCCCCCAAAGCAATCAAGGAAACAGGTTTCATAGCTTGTTAGGTGACCTATATTCCAGATTAATTTGTTTTCCTCTGGAACAACTTTGGTTTACTACCTGTCATTTCAGGCAGAATAAAGAGAAAGAGCAGCCTGAATGTAAAATGTGTTTCTTTGTTTTGAACACAAAGAATTGCTTCCTTCTCTTTTTCTTTTCCCACAGTATATGAACCATTCACTGTCCCTTGTGTCCAGTACAAATAAAGGGAGCTGCGGAGGGAACAGGGTAAGCAAGCTGACTTTTGTAGTTACAGTCTGTTCCACATAATCCATTTAGGAGGTCAGTAGGGACTACAAGTTACCAAAATGAAGTGTGTAATTTAAAATGGGGAACTCTTGATCAATCAGAAACAAGCAAAGACTTTTCAGGGTTTCTAAATGGTTTATATTCCTGACTCTATTAGAACAACATATGCTGGAGGGTAATGGAAAAAGTATGAGAGCTAGAGGACCAAAATAGCAAAGTGCTATAAAAATAGAGCTCTGTGAGTACAGACTCACATCTGGTAGAGCTCTGTACCAGCCTCCTTCCTTCACTAGTCTTTTTTTTAATATTATTATTAAGGTATCATTGATATACAATCTTATGCAGGTTTCACATGAGCAACATTGTGGTTACTGCATTCTTTTTTTTTACTTTATTTTTTTTATTAAGGTATTATTGATATACACTCTTATTAGGGTTTCACATGGAAAAACAATGTGGTTACTACATTCACCCATATTATCAAGTCCCCACACACACACACCCCATTGCAGTCACTGTCCATCAGTGTAGTAAGATGCTATAGAGTCACTACCTGTCTTCTCTGTGCTATACTGCCTGCCTTCCCCATGCCCCCCCTACATTATGTGTATTAATCATAATGCCCTTTAATCCCCTCTCCCTCCCTCCCCACCCACCTCCCCAACCCCTTCCCTTTGGTAACTGCTGGTCTCTTCTTGGAGTCTGTGAGTCTGCTGCTGTTTTCTTCCTTCAGTTTTGCTTTGTATGTTCCCCAAATGAGTGAAATCATTTGGTACTTGTCTTTCTCTGCCTGGCTTATTTCACTGAGCTTAATACCCTCTAGCTGCATCCATGTTGTTGCCAAATAGTAGGATTCTTCCTTCTCTTGTTTTATAACGGAAGGGTTTAGGGATCAGTCCAGGTTTGGATGACTTGGGGAAATAGGCATATAATTTACATTGTAAATATAAAAACGGTTCCATATTAATGTTTCTGGAGAGAAAACAGTGGTTCAGAGATGAAAGACATAAAGCCAACCTCCTGAGAAAAGGTGTGAGGATCCCAGAGAGGAAGACTGGACCCAAGGCAGCATGGTCCTAAACTCAGTGTATGAATTTAGGTAAGTTACATGTAACCCCATCAGCCACAATTTCCTCTGCTGTAAAGTGGAGATAACGATGGCTTCTGCCTCACTGGGTTATTGTGAAGAATAAACCCCTCAGTCCGGGGATGGAAGCCCAGAGGGTGAACTGCTACCAGTGGTGGAGAGGCTTGGGGAGTGGGCGCACAGTCAGAGAGGTGGGGCTTTTGTAACCCAAGAAATAAAAAGGTTGGAGAAGAATGAGCTGATTGGGATGGGAGGGGGCCAGGAGGTGACCCTTTCACAGGCCTGAGAGCCCAAGCAGGGCTTTGGGTGGCTGTGAGGGGAGGGTTCAATCTGAAGCCAGGGAATAAACCAAGCTCTGAGACCCCTCCCCCCAAAAAAGACCTTTTTATGCCAGGACTAAAGAACTAATGGAAACGTCCTGACTTTGACTAATGTGGAAGTAGGGGCCGTGGTGTGCAGGTAAATGTTTAACAACCAGCAGGGAGTGGGGGTGACAGCCTAACTTACAGTATTCACTGATTTCCATGGTGCAAATATAATATAACCACCACTGCTGATTTAAAGCGACCAACATGATGTCTAAATGGTTCACAAAATTCCTGAAAAGCAAGCAATTGGCTCTAGTAGACTCTAGCACACCAGTGAGCACGGGCACTAGCACAAAAGAATCAAGGGATTTGGGACTTGCAAGATGGCGGCATGAGAGGTGAGACGGAGAGCTCCTCCCCAAACCACAAATTGCACAGAAATAGAGTTAATTAATACAACTAACCTTAAAAGAGCAACAAGAAAGAAGGCTGAACCAGACTGCATACAGACCTCACGAACACAGCAGACCTCATGAAACAGGGTAATGTAGGAAAACCTTAATCTGGCGGGACCCAAGCCTGTCCCCCACCCCAGCTCACCTGCGGGAGGAAGAGAAATGGAGCAAGGGAGGGGGTGGGAGACTGGGACTGCTGAACACCTAGCCCTGGAGATCTGCTTTGTGAGCAGAATCCTATAGTGTGTGGTGCTCTGGACATTGGGGAGCTCAGACAGGTGGAGTGCTTGAGAAATTGACATTCCAGCCATTTGTGGAGGATGGGATCCACACCCGGCCGCTCTGTGTCAGAGGAAAGGCAAGCAGACTGAGAGGCTTCCTAGCAGCCAGAGGGCTGCTGAAGGCACAGGGTTTGCATGGAGCTTGCTGTGAGAGAGAAGGGAGAGCTGGACAAGGTTGCCTGGGTGTGCTCTGCACAGCAGGTTGGGAACTTTAGGGAGCTTCAGGTGCTCTATCCCCCTGGCTGCCTACTCAGCTCTGAGGGCCCCCACTGTGACACACAGCCTGCCAAACTTTCCTACTGGCCTGCAGGCACCTGCTCGCAAACCAGCAGTCACTGCGCAGGTGTCAGGCCAGCCAGAGGGAGGCCCTGCCAACAACAGCTAGAGACGCAAAGCACAGAGGTTTACACGTGTGTACTTGGCCCACTGGCTCTGACACTGGAGACAGGCAGTGCAAACGGTAATCAGGAAACATATCTTTCCTCCCCCGAGGCACCAGCTCCACTCCCCTACGTCCCCAAACCTCACTCTAGGGGCTGAGCAGCTCCAGAGACTGGAGTTTATGCACACTAGTGGGCACCACAAAGAAATATGAAACAACAGAAGAACATGGTTCAGACCAAAATCTCACAAACCCCAGAAAGAGGGCCAAATGAAACTGAACTCACCAATCTTCCTTAAAGAGAGTTCAAAATAAAAATTATAAACATGCTTATGGAGGTACAGAAAAATATTCAAGAACTCAGAAACGAATTTAAGACAGACATTCAATCATTAAGAAATACCATATCTGAAATGCAACATACAATGAAGGGATTTAAAAGCAGATTATATGTAGTGGAAGAGACGGTAAATGGAATAGAAATTAGAGAAGAGGAATACAAAGAAGCTGAGGCACAGAAAGAAAAAAGAATCTCTAAGAATGAAAGAATATTGAGAGAACCGTGTGACCAATCCAAATGCAACAATATTCACATTATAGGGGTACCAGAAGAAGAAAATAGAGAAAAAGGGATAGTAAGGGTCATTGAGGAGGTAATTGCTGAAAACTTCCCCAATCTGGGGAAGGAGATAGTCTCTCTAGCCATGGAGGTACAAAGATGTCCCAACACAAGGGACCCAAGGAAGACAACATCAAGACATACAAGAATTAAAATGGCAAAGATTAAGGATAAATATGGACTTTTAAAAGCAGCTAGAGAGAGAAAAAAGATCACATACAAAGGAAAACCCATCAGGCTATCATCAGACTTCTCAACAGAAACCTTACAGGCCAGAAGGGAGTGGCATGATACGTTTAATGAAATGAAGCAGAAGGGGCTTGAACCAAGAATACTTTACCTGGCAATGTTATCATTTAAATTTGAAGGAGGGATTAAACAATTTTCAGATAAGCAAAAGCTGAGAGAATTTACCTCCCACAAACCACCTCTACAGTGCATCTTGGGGGCCTCCTATAGAAGTGTTTCTCAGGCTAAAAAGATGTCACCTGAGGGAAGACAAAGAGTACAGAATATGACTCATAACATACAAAGAATGGAGGAGGAAGAGAAAGGAGGAACAAAAAAAGAACCTTTAGGTTCTGTTTGTAATAGTATATGAAGTAAGTTAAATTAGACTGTTAGATAGTAAGGGAATTGTCCTTGAAACTTTGGTAACCACAAATCTGAAGCCTGCAATGGCAATAACTACATACCTATTGATAATCACCCTAAATATAAATGGTCTGAATGCACCAATCAAAAGATGTAGAGTTACTGAATGGATAAAAAAACAAGACCCATCAATATGCTGCCTACAAGTGACTCACTTTAAACCCAAAGACATACAAAGACAGAAAGTGAAGGGATGGAAAAAGATATTTCATGCAAGAAATAGTGAGAAAAAAGCAGGAGTTGCAGTACTTGAATCAGACAAAATGGACTTCAAAACAAAGAAAGTCACAAGAGGCAAAGAAGGACATTACATAATGATAAAAGGGTCAGTCCAACAAGAGGATATAACTATTATAAATATCTGTGCACCCAACACAGGATCACCTACATATGTGAAACAAATACTAACAGAATTAAAGGGGGAAATAGAATGTAATGCATTCATTTTGGGAGACTTCAACACACCACTCACTCCAAAGGATAGATCAACCAGACAAAAAATAACAAAAGAGACAGAGGCACTGAACAACATATTAGAACAGATGGACCTAATGGACATCTACAGAACACTCCATTCAAAAACAATAGGATACACATTCTTCTCAAGTGCACATGGTACATTTTCAAGAATTGATCATATATTAGGCCACAAAAAGAACCTCAGTAAATTCAAAAAGATTGAAATTGTACCAACCAGCTTCTCAGATCACAAAGCTATGAAAGTAGAAATAAATTACACAAAGAAAACAAAAAAGACCACAAACACATGGAGGCTTAATAACATGCTCCTAAATAATCAGTGGATCAATGACCAAATAAAAACAGAGATCAAGCAATATATGGAGACAAATGACAACAATAATTCAACACCATAAAATCTGTGGGATGCAGTGAAGGCCGTGCAAAGAGGGAAATATATTGCAATAGAGGCCTACCTCAGGAAAGAAGAGCAATCCCAAATGAACAGTCTAAAATCAGAATTAATGAAACTCGAAAAAGAAGAACAAATGAGGCCCAAAGTCAGTAGAAGAAGGGGCATAATAAGGATTAAAGCATAAATAAATAAAATTAACAAAAATAAAATACAAAGAATCAATGAAAGCAGGAGCTGGTGCTTTGAGAAAATAAACAAAATAGATAAACCCCTAGCCGGACTTATGAAGAAAAAAAGAGAGTCTACACACATAAACAGAATCAGAAATGAGAAAGGAAAAATCACCACAGACACCACAGAAATACAAAGAATTATGAGAGAATACTATGAAAAATTATGTAGTAACAAACTGGATAACCTAGAAGAAATGGACAACTTTCTAGAAAAATACAACCTTCCAAGGCTGACCCAGGAAGAAACAGAAGATCTGAATAGACCAATTACCAGCAAAGAAATTGAATTGGTAATCAAAAAACTACCTAAGAACAAAACACCTGAACCAGATGGTTTACTGCTGAATTTTATCAAACATACCCATCCTCCTTAAAGTTTTCCAAAAGTTGAAGAGGAGGGAATACTTCCCAAATTCATTCTACGAGGCCAACATCACTCTAATACCAAAACCAGGCAAAGACACCACAAAAAAAGAAAACTATAGACCAATATCCCTGATGAACATAGATGCAGAAATACTCAACAAAATATTAGCAAACCGAATTCAAAAATACATCGAAAACATCATCCATCATGATCAAGTGGGATTAATCCCAGGGATGCAAGGATGGTACAACATTCGAAAATCCATCAACATCATCCACTACATTAACAAAAAGGACAAAAACCACATGATCATCTCCATAGATGCTGAAAAAGCATTTGACAAAATTCAACATCAATTCATGATAAAAACTCTCAACAAAATGGGTATAGAGGACAAGTACCTCAAAATCATAAAGGCCATATATGACAAACCTACAGCCAACATTATACTTAACAGCGAGAAGCTGAAAGCTTTTCCTTTAAGATCCGGAACAAGACAAGGATGCCCACTCTCCCCAGTTTTATTCAACATAGTTCTGGAGGTCCTAGCCACAGAAATCAGACAAAACAAAGAAATACAAGGCATCCAGATTAGTAAAGAAGAAGTCAAATTGTCACTATTTGCAGATGACATGATATTGTACATAAAAAACCCTAAAGACTCCACTCCAAAGCTACTAGAATATCTGAATTCAGCAAAGTTGCAGGATACAAAATTAACACACAGAAATATGTTGCTTTCCTATACACTAATGATGAACTAGCAGAAAGAGAAATCAGGAAAACAATTCCATTCACAATTGCATCAAAAAGAATAAAATACCTAGGAATAAACCTAATGAAGGAAGTGAATGACCTATACCCTGAAAACTACAAGACACTCCTAAGAGAAATTAAAGAGGACACTAACAAATGGAAATTCATCCCATGCTCTTGGCTACGAAGAATAAATGTTGTCAAAATGGCTATACTACCTAAAGCAATCTACAGATTCAATGCAATCTGTATCAAAATACCAACAGCATTCTTCAATTATCTGGAACAAATAATTCTAAAATTCATATGGAACCACAAAAGACCCCGAATAGCCAAAGCAATCCTGAGAAGGAAGAATAAAAAAGGTGGAATTAGCCTGACTTCCAGCTCTACTACAAAGCTACAGTAATCAAGACAATTTAGTATTGGCACAAGAACAGACCCACAGACCAGTGGAACAGAAGAGAAAATCCAAACATTAACCCAAACATATATGGTCAATTAATATATGATAAAGGAGCCTTCGATATACAGTGAGGAAATGACAGCCTCTTCAGCAGCTGGTGTTGGAAAAACTGGACAGCTACATGTAAGAGAATGAAACTGGACTACTGTCTAACCCCATACACAAAAGTAAACTCAAGGTGGATCAAAGACCTGAATGGAAGTCATGAAACCATAAAACTCTTAGAAAAAAATATAGGCAAAAATCTCTTGGACATAAACATGAACGACTTCTTCATGAACATATCTCCCTGGGCAAGGGAAACAAAAGCAAAAATGAACAAGTGGGACAATATCAAGCTGAAAAGCTTCTGCACAGCAAAGGACACCATCAGTAGAACAAAAAGACATCCTACAGTATGGGAGAATATATTCATAAATGATGTATCCGATAAGGGGTTGACATCCAAAATATATAAAGAACTCACACACCTTAACAAACAAAAAGCAAATAATCCAATTAAAAAATGGGCAGAGGATATGAATAGACTCTACTCCAAAGAAGAAATTCATATGGCCAACAGGCACGTGAAAAGATGCTCCACATCGCTAATCATCAGAGAAATGCAAATTGAAACCACAATGAGATATCACCTCACACCAGTGAGGATGGCCAACATCCAAAACACAAACAACAACAAATGTTGGTGAGGATGTGGAGAAAGGGGAACCCTCACACACTGCTGGTGGAATGCAAATTAGTTCAACGATTGTGGAAAGCAGTATGGAGGTTCCTCAAAAAATTCAAAATAGAAATACCATTTGACCCAGGAATCCCACTCCTAGGAATTTACCCTAAGAAGCAGCAGCACAGTTTGAAAAAGACAGATGCACCCCTATGTTTATCACAGCACTATTTACAATAGCCAAGAAATGGAAGCAACCTAAGTGTCCATCAGTAGATGAATAGATAAAGATGTGGTACATATACACAATGGAATATTATTCAGCCATAAGAAGAAAGCAAATCCTACCATTTGCAACAACATGGATGGAACTAGAGGGTATTATGCTCAGTGAAATAAGCCAAGCAGAGAAAGACAAGTATCAAATGATTTCATTCATATGTGGAGCATAAGAGCAAAGAAAAAAACTGAAGGAACAAAACAGCAGCAGACTCACAGAACCCAAGAATGGACTAACAGTTACCAAAGGGAAAGGGACTGGGGAGGATGGGTGGGAAGAGAGAGACAAGGGAATAAAAGGGGCATTACAATTAGCAGACATAATGTAGTGTGGGGGGGGATACGAGGTAGGCAGTATAACACAGAAAAGACAAGTAGTGATTCTATAGCATTTTACTAGGCTGATGGACAGTGACTGTAATGGGGTATGTGGGAGGGACTTGATAATAGGGGGTATCTAGTAACCATAATGTTGCTCATGTAATTGTACATTAATAACAGCAAAAAAAAAGTCATGAGAACAGAATCTAAAAATAAAATGCCTATTATTTCTAAATTGCCACAAACCATTCTCATCAGCTTTTACTAGTGACCTCCATGTGGCTAAATCCAGTGGTCATTTTTGAGTTCTCATCTTACTTGACCTACTGTTGACATTTGATACTAATCACCCATTTTCACTTGCTTCCAGGACCGCACACTCTGGGGCTTCCTCCTGCAACACTGGTGTTCCTTCCCCGGGTCCTCCGTTGCTTCTGTCCCCTCTCCCAGAGTGCAGTCCCTGGTCCTCCTCTCACCTATTTCTACACTCACTCCCTTTGTGGTGCCACCCAATGCCAAGACTTTAAGATGGCATGTAGATGTATATCTCTCCCTAGCTCTCTCTCCTGTGAGATGCAGACTCCCCTATCCAGCTACGTGGGCATCTCCACCTCCACATGGACGACATCATCTTGACTTCACATAACCAAAAACAACCAGATATCCTTCCCCTCCAGCCCTGTCCCATACTCAGCCCTTTGCATCTGTTGATAGCAAATCTATCTCTCAGTTATTCAGGCTAAAAAGTAATCCTTGGCTTCTCTTTCCTCCACACGTAACATTTCAGAAATCAATCTGGCTCTACCTCCAGAGTGTGGCCAACTCTAATCACTTCTTGCTGCTTCCCCTGCCACCACTCTGGTCTGGGTCTTCATCATCTGCCGAAAGGACTGCTGCAGTGTGTTATCTCACCATGTCTTCCGGCTTCTACCTGTGCCCTTCTGTAATTTATTCTCAACACAACCACAGTGATCTTTAAAAGAAAAGATTATCAGTCCATGCCACCTCTATGTTTTCAACCCCACATTGTCTGTGTGAGAATAAAAGCCACAGGACTAGCAATGGCTTACAAGAAGCTCCAAGGTCCAGCTCCCATTTCCTCTGCATCCTCTTTTTCTCCCAGGCAGCCACTTATTAACCTCTCATGACCTTCAGGTCTTTGTCAAATCCCACTTTTCATAATGGCTGATCCTAACCATACTGTTTACCCCCACTCCTCCCTCCCAGAATTCTCATTCTACTGTACTTTGCTCTTTATTTTTCTATAGCCCTCGTCACCTTCTAACAAATTATATAAATATAAATAAATGTAAACATAATTTATTATGTTTGCTGTTTTTCTTTCTTCCCCATCCCCCTCTAGAACATATGCTCAGTGAGGCAGAGATTTGTCAGTTTTGTTCACATACATACTCCTGAATATCTAGAAACTGCTAAATATATTTTTGGAATGAATAAAAAATGAAATGAAAAACTCTAATTAAGAATTGAAATATTTAGCAACAGATTAAGATGCCAATTATTCCAAATGTCAGAATATCCTGCCACACGATAGGTGCTCAGTAAGCATTTGGTGAACTACCTACTGTAATTTGAAGAGTAATCTCTGCACATATCGCCACTGTATCCATTTTGTACATATGAGTTGGCATGTATCATGGGTTCTGCCTATTTGGTATCCAAAACCCATTTTGGCTTTAATTTTGCCACTTCCTATTTCAGGAAAAAGCCCTGTAGCCTCTTTTTTGTACAGTAGGCACTGTTTGTTCTGTTTCCATAAACTCTCACCCAGAGATGGTTAACGAATTTAAGAGCTAAGATATGATGAAGCTGCAAGGTAGAAAAGCAACTGAAATAAACGATGCTTGTGAGATGAAAACCATTGCAAGGATAGAGTAATGTATTTGGTATATTGTACAAGGTAGTGAAGGCTTTAAGGGCAGCTCCGCCACTCCAGCTGTGTGACCTTCAACTAGTTCAGTTCCTTGGAGCCCAAGTTTCCTCGCCTGTAAAATAGGGATAACTCATAGGGTTTGTGTCATGGTTTAACAATGTGTGAAATAACAGTGTGAAAAGCCAATGGCTCTGCATAAGTCGTCAAAAGATGGAACCTATTATAATGAACTGGAAGAACTGCTTTTGCATCAGCTGTTAGGAGACTGTTAGGAACCAAAAGGTTCGTTTAGAAGGAGGTAGGAAAACGAGTAAAGAAAAGCAATACAAAATGTGAGAGAGGAAGGGCTTCAGGCCGGTTCCTAGTAATTAGGACCTGGAACGGGAAGCAAGGCCTTGTCTCTTGGAAATCCCTCAGCGGCGAGGGGGAGACCGGCTGCGCGAGCGGAAGCGGCAGGCCAGGCCTTGTAGGGAGCTGTGCGGCGGGAACTGGCGGGCCGCCGCTCCAGGGTCTGGGCCCGGGGGCGGGGCGGGACGGACAGCTGGGGATGGGGGGGCTGCGCCCCGGGACTCCCCTCACCTGGCGCGTCTCCTTGCTTAGGATTTGCCCACCTGACGCCCCCTCACCCAGAGGACAATACAGACGCTCCGCCTTCCCACCTCCAGGCGCCGTCTCCACCCTCTCCCCCACCCGCCCCGCCCGCTCTCTCGCCCCAGGAGGTCTCCTCCACTTCCTAGTTCCGGCTCCTTCCGAGGAGTTTGGTTTGAACTTTTGAACCCACCAATCAGGGCCGCGCGCGCCCCGCCTCTCTCCGCGGGTAGGGTGCGGTTGGGCGTCCGGCTGGCGGCCGCTGGGCTCGGAGGCGGGGCCGCGGGGGTCGGGGCGGTGCCGGGGCCGCCCTCCGGACGCGTGGCCGGGGAAAGGGGTATATAGGGTTCCTCGGGCGGCAGGCCACTCACTACTTCTCCCTCGGACTCCTTGGTAGTCTGTTAGTGGGAGAGACTTGTCGCCATCCCCTCGTCTCCTCCAGACTCACAGAGCCTTGCAAGTCAAAGTCATGGTGAGTGGCGGTCCTCGGGAGGCGGCGTGGGGGAGGAGTGAGCAGTCCGAAGGGGCGGCGGGACCCGGGTTGCACGTGGCACCGCGTCCAGAGACCTCCAGGCAACCTGGCTTCTGTGGCCAGGCTGGGAAAGCCAAGTCTCACGGGCAGACTCCTTTTTCGGGCTCGAAGACGCGGCCGGGCCACTGCCCTCGGTGGAGGTGGGAAGCCCTTTTGATTCTAGTGCGAGGGCATTGCCCCAGGAAGGCCAGGGAACTTTTACACTGGCGCCCAAGGACTTTTGGAAACTAAAGCCCCCCTCATATATTTCCCCAAATTACCTCACCTGCCTACTGCCTATGCACTGGACCCCTGGGAGCACTTTGTGCGCTTTCCCCACGGAAGGTGCAAACAATTCCTGGCGCCCCTGTCCAGAGCCCTGTGACTCACCTGCGGCCGGGCTCGGCGGAGAGCTTCCAATTGCATCTATCCACCTGAGGGACGTAGGCAGGCCCCTCCTTTGAAGGGAAAGATCACGTTGTCTAATCCTGCATTTCTAGTGTTAATTTAGTGGGGATATTTATAGCTTTCTACTTAAGCCAGGTTTTCAAAAACAAGTCCATGAAAGGTTATTTTCTTGTAAAACCAGTCTTGGTTTTAAAGTTTATACACAACTTGAGTATTTTCAATACAGCTTCCCTAGGTATTGGAAACAGCTGTTTTAGAGAACATCTGTTGCAGGTCTAACTGAAATCATGTTCTTAAACAAGTATTTGTGTATCAAATGTTTCAAAATATTATCTTTAAAAAAATACAGTGAATAGTCTACCACTGACCCTCTTCAGAGACTACCACAGTTAGCAGAAGTATGTCTAACAACGTGCTTGAGTGCTTTTCAGTAAGCAAGATGAGAAATGTGCTAGGAGAAGTGTAATTCAGAAAATAGGGAGGTTGTTAAAGGGCGGGAGAGGAGCAGCAAACCTGTTTAGGCAAAACTGGTTAGATAAATGTTTTTTTTTAATATATAACGAGACGGTGGCAGCTTACGAAGTTAAAACTAGACAAATGACTCTGTCACCTTTGTCTCCGTCTCCCGAGTTGGCTAGGGGAGGAGGGCAGGCAGTGGCCACGGTCTAAATGAAAAAGCAGTTTACACTCTTGGGCACCATGGAAGTAAGTTTTGGGCTCAAAAGGCTTCAGTGGAAGAGAACTGGAATGAGAGGATCTCACATTTTTATCTCCTTGCACTTGGGGCAGTCATGGTCACATCTCTGGTTCTCACCAGCTTTCTCCAGCTGTGAGATTTCCAAAGTCCAGGTAAAGGTAAACATGCAATGATGAATAGTCATGGGTTCATTCGAACTAACACCTCCCTTTCTCCCACAGCCCTAGAGCTGGGTTAGTAGATGCAGGTAATACTGAGCTTGCGCTGTGGTCAAGAGACCATGATTGTTCATGGAGAGTATAGCTGGGAAGGAGGGCCCTAAGTCAAAGGTTGTGAGTGATTTGGGTTTTTACCATCTTGGGGTTATGAAACTAGGCCCTTTGAGATCTTAGCTGGTGTTGAATTTTCTTTAGTTTCCTATTAGCAGCTTTTAAAATTTGAAACCCTCTTAACTTGGGGAAAATGTAATGGGAGATATTTGGTGTCAGTATTTTGACAGCCCTCTGCCAGTACCTAATCGAATTTGAGATGAAATTACAACAAACAGCCTTATGTTCATTGCTTTATTTTACTGAGCAGGAATGAGTTTGGTAACTTATAAATGACCTTGTTTAGCAAGTAAAGGAAAACAAGTATTTCCTCAGTATGTTGAATTCTTCAAACTATAGACTTTTCCACAGTGCCAGGGATATATGTACATTTTGCCAGGAACAGCTAGTTTCTTAAACTATTCACAAAGTCTTGGTGACATTTCTGGTTTTTATTACCATGGGTTTCCAACACCCTCCCCCATCAAGATGTGTTGATAGTGAAGAAAAAATGTTCTTCCTTACGATTAAATTATTCCATAGGGTTAAAAAGCTGCCTCTGTCCACAGTTTTTAAAATACAGCTAACTGCTGCTTATCTGGCATTTTCTCCATGAGTCATATGGTGGTAGTTTGCTGGTTTAAGCTGGTTTTAAAGGGAAAAGCTCTGTCTTTTAAAGAATAGGATTAAAGAGGGACCAGAATGAGCTCAGTAGTTACACAATCACGCAGAGTGAATCAGAGCTGGAAGGAGGAATTTGCATGCCTTTAAGGAATCAGCAGGCATGTTACCCTAGGTGGGGGTGGGTGGGGAATCTATTGCTGTAGAGTTGCTTAATGTCCTTCTGAAATGGTAGGAACCTGACCTTGAATATCTAATGTGTTTACAGAGCAAGGGTCTGATCTGGTCTGGTCCAGGAGTTCATTAACATATCTTTGGTTTTCAAAGCATTTTCTCTACATTAGTCTTCAACAAAGATTGTTGTTTGTGAAATAGTGCCTGGGTGGGAATGTCCTCCAGGAAGGTGACTATTCTGAAAGTTAGTCATTTAGGTGTGAATCATTCCTAAATGTCCTATCTGATGTGTCATGCTCTGACATTTCCCTTTCTTGCTCTGGCAGCGTGAGTGCATCTCCATCCACGTTGGCCAGGCTGGTGTCCAGATCGGCAATGCCTGCTGGGAGCTCTACTGCCTGGAACACGGCATCCAGCCCGATGGCCAAATGCCAAGTGACAAGACCATTGGGGGAGGAGATGACTCCTTCAACACCTTCTTCAGTGAGACAGGCGCTGGCAAGCATGTGCCCAGGGCCGTGTTTGTCGACCTGGAACCCACCGTCATTGGTGAGTGACCTGAGGTCCCAGGGGTCTGGCACAGGAGGCCTGCCCTGGGGCCACTCGGGCCCTGCAGACTGTCAGTGACGGGGCCACTGTGTTCTCCTTTTCCAGATGAAGTTCGCACTGGCACCTACCGCCAGCTCTTCCACCCTGAGCAGCTCATCACAGGCAAGGAAGATGCTGCCAATAACTATGCCCGTGGGCACTACACCATTGGCAAGGAGATCATCGACCTCGTCTTGGACCGCATTCGGAAGCTGGTAAACACAGTACTCAGTTTTCTCTTAGAGTTTTAAGAGGGACCAAAGTACAAGAATCACTCTTGCACACTAAAACGAGCCTTAGACTGGACTTTGAAACAGATGGTCCTGGGTGGTGGGACAACTTAATGGGGCAGATGTAAGTGCTCTTTTGCTTAGTTCTGTTTCTTACAAAGCAGATTTGGGCAATTGCTCATTCGGTGAGGGCAGTTCACCTGGAGTCAAAAGGAGAACCAGAGAGAGAGCCTTAATAGTTCTGCTTACATTTAAGACCCATCAGTCAGGGTGCTTCCCTGTTCCAACCTGAGACACTCCTTACTTAGGTCATCTTAGTCACACTGAGTGAGTAGGTGGCTGACTCTGACATGCAACTAAACTGATCAAACTCTTAAAAAAAAAATCTGGACTGGTACCTTTTATTATACATAAAGCTTAGAGCACAAGAAGCTGGTATGTCACTGACTAGAAGTAGCTGACTGGAAACTTCAACTACACTGAAAGTGGAGTCAACAGAGTTCCCTTATTGAAGCAAGTATCGGTCACTGAAACTAGGAAGGTGTATTGAGAGATAGTCACATAAAGCAGTATTTCTTGCTTTTCTGCTAGAACTCAGGGCCCTGTGGACTGGCCCTGAGGCATAATAATCTTAGGCAAAACTGTATTCACATCAGGGAAGTTCGTAAGTGTTGTGTTTGGGTCATTTTAATTAAGAGTCTGGCAATCAGATGACGCTGTTCCTTAGGCATGTGAGCAGCTTGTAAGTAATTAACCAAAAATCAAGAATGAAGGCTTGAGTAGAGTAGCTTGTCTGGAAAATCACATTATGCTAAGCCTAGCCACAATTGGTCTGTTCTAAAAAGAATGGCCTTACATTATTCATGGCTTTCTACTTTTCCAGATGTTTATCACAATCTTCCCAGTGAAACTGGGTTAATGGTTCCTGTGTTTGCAAATCAAGCTTCAGCTATAAGCACTGGTTTGGAAATCAGGGCCTGACTTCAGGGACAAAAAAAACCTAGTAAAAGCCACTAAGGGTTCTGGAGTGAAGTTCATTAACTACCAGTTCATTGCTTTTGCCCTTGGTGTTACTACGGTGTCCACATGAGGCTTAATGGATGTTACCAGACTGGAGTCTGCTCCAGACTCTGATCTCCATTCATTGATCTCATACGTTGGACCCACAGCAGAAGGGAAATTAGAGGTTGCTAGAGAATGTCCACGAAGCTCTGGTACCTTTGGAGAAGTGAGGGTTATCAACAGAATACTTCGAAAACACAAAATCATCCTTTCACAGAGTAGCAGTTTGCTAACCAGAATAGCTCAGTTAAGTGGTGGAAAGCCCCAGTGACATAAGGACTAAATGAATTGGGATTCCCAAAGTGAACAGACTTTCTGGTAAGTAGAGCTTACTGTGCCAAGCACTGCTCCAAGTTCTCATTATATTCTCAACAAGCTGATGTAAGTTACTGTTCTCCTCATTTAGTAAATGAGAAAACAGATTGGGAAATGAATCTGGTCAAAAGTCACTCAGCAAGGAACTGGTAAAGCTCAGTTCAGACCCAGTCTGACTCAAGCACCAGGGCACTGGAATTCAGCTATTCTGTCAAATCCAAGGTCAGAGAGCGGCTGCCAAATCTTTGTAAACAGACATCCATTGTACAGGGCTGGTGGTCCCAGGCCTGCCCTTGGGAGCTCTCCAACTGAAGAGAAATTGCCCTTGTTCTGAGGTCACAGCAAGGGCACCAGAGGTTGCTCTTCTGTCACTATAACTTGAGCGCTGGATCTATTCCAGATCTCATGACTCCTCTGCCTGTGGAAATGAAAATAGTTCATTATTTTTAAATAGACTTTTAACAAATTTCGCCTTTCCCTACCCATCCCCACCCCAAGTTGGTTGTGGAAAGTTTCTGTGAATCATTTCACACTTACAATCTCTTTATGGCTGCTTTCTTAGCATATATTTTTCAGAAGATTTCAAAAGTCTCCATCAGTGCTATTATGGATTCAAATAAGTTGTTGCAGCTTTCACCAAGGCTAAAATAAAACTCTTCTTTTTCAGGCGGACCAGTGCACAGGCCTTCAGGGCTTCTTGGTTTTCCACAGCTTTGGTGGGGGAACTGGTTCTGGGTTCACCTCCCTGCTGATGGAACGTCTCTCTGTCGATTATGGCAAGAAGTCCAAGCTGGAGTTCTCCATTTACCCAGCCCCCCAGGTTTCTACAGCTGTAGTTGAGCCCTACAACTCCATCCTCACCACCCACACCACCCTGGAGCACTCTGATTGTGCCTTCATGGTAGACAATGAGGCCATCTATGACATCTGTCGTAGAAACCTGGATATTGAGCGCCCCACCTACACTAACCTGAACCGCCTTATTAGCCAGATTGTGTCCTCCATCACTGCCTCCCTCAGATTTGATGGAGCCCTGAATGTTGATCTGACAGAATTCCAGACCAACCTGGTGCCCTATCCCCGCATCCACTTCCCTCTGGCCACTTACGCCCCAGTCATCTCTGCTGAGAAAGCCTACCATGAGCAGCTTTCTGTAGCAGAGATCACCAATGCTTGCTTTGAGCCAGCCAACCAGATGGTGAAATGCGACCCTCGCCATGGTAAATATATGGCTTGCTGCCTGTTGTACCGTGGTGATGTGGTTCCCAAAGATGTCAATGCTGCCATTGCCACCATCAAGACCAAGCGCAGCATCCAGTTTGTGGACTGGTGCCCCACTGGCTTCAAAGTTGGCATTAATTACCAGCCTCCCACTGTGGTGCCTGGTGGGGACCTGGCCAAAGTACAGCGAGCTGTGTGCATGCTGAGCAACACCACAGCCGTTGCTGAGGCCTGGGCTCGCCTGGACCACAAGTTTGACCTGATGTATGCCAAGCGTGCCTTTGTTCACTGGTATGTGGGTGAGGGCATGGAGGAAGGGGAGTTTTCTGAGGCCCGGGAGGACATGGCCGCCCTTGAGAAGGATTATGAGGAAGTCGGAGCAGATAGTGCTGAGGGAGAGGATGAGGGGGAAGAGTATTAACCTGTCTGGGACAGTGTTGCCCTCCCGTTGTGGTAGGACTGTTGTAGTTCTGTGAAGCTGTTTGTTGTGGCCCTAACTTGTCAATAAAGGTGATGTTTCTATTTTAAATGTCAAGCTGGCTCCTATATCATAGTAAGCGCTCCACTTATTCAAAGCTATTTGGGGATAGAGGGGGATGGCAAAGGATCCTCCATTTATTTGATCAACATTTCCCGTGGTTTCTGTGCGTGTGTAAGTGGTTGTTCTGTGTCACTTAGGCCTGAGTCGGAGTGAAATCATTTTGTGAGTGAGTCTAGAGGCTCAAAGATGGGGCCAGTGCTTCTCAAACTTAAGTGTGGGTGTGAGTCACCTATAGAAAGTAAAATGCAGATCTGAATCTAGGTGTGAGGTAGAGGGCCAGATACTGCGTTTTTTAAGTCTTCCACCCCCTGTTGGTCTGCTGTGATCACACCTGAAGTTAGGTATCATAGCTAGTAAGTGGTGGACCCAAAATTCAAGGAAACTGCCATCCTGCCAGACAAAACTTGGTGGCGGTATTTAATAAAATAGTAGAGCCAAGCGGGAAGGGCTGGGCTTGAGCCGATTTGTTTCATACATAGCCAAAGCCTCAGTGGCAAGTAAGATTGTACTAAGTCACAGGCTGTGGTGTTGGTATTTGACTGAATGTATGTCACGGGAAGTATTTGAAGTAGGGGAATAAGGAAAACCAGCTGTGTGTGTAGGAAAGACTGGAGAGGGGAGAGTTCCTTAACTTGGGCCCTCTTCTAAGCACCTGTTGGAAGCAGCATGTTCTGGGGCAGAAGGGGAGCTACAAGGTGAGGCGGGGGAGGAGGCATAAATGTGGGTGGCTTGGTGATTGGTGTTCAGGAACCTGTGGGGGGCGTGTGAGGTTGAAGTAAGCAATGGAAAAGAACAAGGATGCCCAGAGGGCCAGGCCTTATGCAGATGGGAGAAACCAGCTTTGGCCCTGGGGTGCCGGCCTGAGTAGGAACGCCAAACCAGTGGCAGGAGATGGGGCTAGAGCTGCAGGTGGGTCCACCTTTCTTCTGTGACCTTGTTCTGATGGTGCTCAGGTGCCCCCTTTCTTTCTCACACTTTCTCCATGGCTCACCCCCACCCCCTTACTCTGAGGAGAGGATCTAAAAAGTGTCAAGCACAGTGTGGTGCTGCATCCTGGGATGCTTCATCTTTGTGCTCCAGGAGGGTGTTCAGTCATGAGAGCAACCATGGTCTTTACCCTTCAGGGCAAGGTCTGACTCAGTTCCATCCTTGATTATAAAGCCAGCTATTGCCACTTACCAGATGGGCCCGGTTCTTCCTGCAGCCTGAGCATGGGAGGTCTGGGGTGAAAATGGAGGAGTATGGCTTTCATGGAGAGGACAGCCAGCCCAGCCACCAGAGGGGCTCCCAACCTAGGACATCTGTTGATTGCCACAGTTCAAGTACTGGAGGAAATTGGACACTCCCATGTGAGAAGCAACATAAAACCAGCTTCAGTTGAGCATGACATCCCGTGACTGAGAAGTCCATTCTCTGAGCCAGTGTTGCAAGCATGGAGCCCTGAGAATGGGATTCTGGAGTTCCCAGGGATAATCCCTCAGCCTTCAAACAGGCTGGCTAAAACCTAGAGGGCGTGAAGCCCCCAGGCCAATTGGTTAGGAGCATCCCTCACCCAACTACCTCATTAAGCTGTACAGATGAATTATTTTCTACATGTGCCAAGATGTGAAAAAGGTTGGAAACCTTTAAGCAGCCGCAATAGTGTGGGGGTGAAAGAAGGTGAGAGCAGAGTTTAACTGAGAAAAAATATTCCAGTAGAACAGAGTGGGGAATTGGAAGAGCAAAGTGCCAGTGGTTTGGGAGGGATCTGTCCTTGTAATGGTGATTTTTCTCCTGTGTTTGTGAGAATAGAAGTTAGTTTGCAGCCAGAAAGAAATATACCCAAAGTCTAGGTCACTGCTTTGTGGATGACAATCAGCTGATCTGCTCTTGAGCACAAATGGAAAGTCTGGGCTCAGAACTGCAGGTGCCGCTGAAGCTGGATGGGGATAAATGGAGGAAGCCTAAGAGGATGCAGGCTGACATTGGCTGGGGCCCCAGATTCTGACTGCAGAGGGCCTAGGCTGCCCTCGCCTGACCTGACTGGAGAAGAAATCTTCCACCCCAGAGAGGCTGCTGGCCACCAAGGGCTAGTGGGTGCATGCATAGTTGCTTTGAGCTGGAGAAAATAGCCGTGAGGGGCCGGTGTGCTGGCCTGTCTACATGTCATCCTAAATGTTTGGGAGCAGCTGGCAAATGCCTTTGTTCCACTGGGAATCTGTCAAAACAGCCCACTGTCAGGCCAGAGGTGACCAGGTGGGTTCGAGCTTAAAGAGAGCCTGTCTTCAGATCTCTGACTTCTGAAAGGTATGTGGCAGCCCTGAGCAGGGTTGTGGGGGGAAGGGGAGGCTGCCAGGGTGAGAAGGTTTTATTATCTTCACAACACCCTGTGAGGTACTGCTATTATACCCCTGTCCACAGCTGAGGAAGTTGCAGCTCAGAGAAATTAAGTATCCATCCTAAGGCTACAGAGCAAGTGGCCAAACTGCAATTTGATTCCAGAACTCTTGACTCCAAAGCACATGCCTCCAAGCAGCTCCAGGGGAAGTTGTGGCTGTGCCTGGCAGCCTTCCCAGTTCTGGGGGACAGGGGCCATGTCTCTGGCCATAGTGGGCATGAGACCTACAGAAGCCAGCACTTGTGTGGAGCCCAGGATGGAGCCACAGTGGCAGAAAGGACACCTGGTTATGTTACTGATTATCAGATCACCCCTGTGGGAACCCCATTCCTGGGCCCAGGTGGCATGCTGATCCAGAGGGGCAAAGCCAGCTGGTCCCCATTATCCAGGCTGTGGCTTCCATCATTGGGGGCTTTTTTGTCCAGGCCTCCCTCTGAACTTGGGAGCAATTCTCATCATGGTTATACGGTGTCCTTGCTGGGTCGCTGCTACCACCTGCTAACAGGACACTCGCTGCTGTGCAGACCTGGAGCGTCGCTTCCCTAGGCACTGGGGTCAGGATGGTCAGCTCCTGTCAGCCAAGGCCACAGGTGAAGCTGGTGGAGATAACCCTGGCGGGCGCCTCCCAGGGCCCAGTGCTAGGGCAGCTGTCTGGGAGACAGGGCAGCAGAAGGTGAAGGGAAAATAGACCCAGTGTGTTGGGGTGGGGAAGGTTCTCAACTTCAGCTCCGTGGAGAAAGTCCCTTTGCCGACATCTCATTAGCCTGACATCACCCCATTCATTTCAAGAGCCTGGTATCTCTGAGTTTGTCAGCCTTGAGCAGGTTCTTAGGAAGTGTTTTTTTCCTCTGATGCTCCCTGCGAGTCTGTAGCAGGAGAGAAATACTGCGTATGAACCTTACAGAACCAGATACGTATCTTCTCTAGTCATAATACAAAAAATGCTTTTAAACACTTGTCTCACTACCCAAAGGCTGCTTTCCTAATTACACAAGAGTTTTATCTATGTTCACAAATTAGTTTAACTCCCAGGGCTGGTGGTTGTATAAATCCAATCTCATGCTGTCTCCCTTGACCTCCCCCGACATACTCTGTTTTTATCAAATATCATGTTTGGTTTTCAACAGATGTCTAGCCTGACAGTAAATTAATATTGAAATGTCCTTGGCAAAGGTAATCATATCCAATTATACTATTATAACAATCATTTCAGTTTTTAAGTTTCATTTATTATTTTTGGAGAACATCTTTGGTGTGAGTCACTGTGCTGACTACAGAGACTATATGAAGTTTTTATATCTCCCTTGGACTGTAGAGACAGATCACATAGGCCAACCCTAGTTTAAGGTAGTATATGCCACATGTCAGAAGAGGTCACCACACAGGCAGCCACCATGCCTTATCTACCCCCGAGCCGTCCCGTCTGGGTGTTTTACCTGCCGACGTAGTCAGGTTCTGTTCTGGTACTGGGCACCCACGTGCATCGGGAGGCTGGGCCTGTCCGCCACGAGGGTGACTCTTAATCTAAACTGATCAAGGTAATTCCAGTTCTCCAACCAGATACTGGTTAAGGAACCAGCATGTGATATGATGTGGCAATGAGAGGCGAGGTAATGTCTGCTGGTTGGAGACTGGGGAGACATTGTTGGAAAATTTCCTTGCTTGTAAGAAGGAGCAAGGAAAAGATTTTCTGTCTTGCCATCCTTAGATGTCGTGTGAGCGCACGATGCCTATGGCCATCTTACGACCACGAGGAGATAAACACAAGGACAAAAGCTAACACTCTGAGTGTGACAGCAGAAACATGAAAAGAAACTGGGTCCTTGATAGGATGTTGAGTCCCTGAATTAACCAGCCCTGAAACTTCTCTGCCTCTGGTGTTTTTATCATGTGAGATTATAAATCCCTATTGTTTAGGACATTTTGAGTTGTGTCTTCTATTGCTTCCTGCCAAAAGCATTCTAACTAATATGAAAGTCTTAGGCAATGTTCAAAGAAACTTTTAGTAAAATAATTAATAATATAAAAATATTAAGACCCTTTTGACTTTGTATGACCCCTTTTCTGGCCCAGGCACTGCCCTGGGAGAGCAAAGACTCCTTGCCCTTCTCCCTTCCCTTGGTTTTCGGCCTTCCTCTGCCTGCAGTTCCCAGTCACCCAAACTGATCTGCTGCTGCTTCCAGTCTCTCCGGGGGTCTTGGCTGAACTTAAATTGTAAATTGAAAGTACACGGAGAACATTTGCAGGCTCAAAAAAATGTGCCGCCTTCCTCCTTACATGCAACTTAAATGGAGCCCAAGTCTGATCTGCAGTGGTGTAGAAAGGCGAGGAGGTGCGCTCCCAGAGAATGACCTCCCGGGAAGCCCAGCCAGAAGGAGCCTGACCCCAGGGCAGGCCCAACTCTTCTGCCCTTGTAGACAAGGAGGTGGTGTGCGGTGACTCTTGGACAAGAACCAGACCAGATTCTGGGGGCTCTAGAGTGTGAATAGGCATCACTCAACTGGTTATTTACCTGTAGGGTTGTTCCCCTGAGATATTTTTTTCTCCTTTTGACCCATTTGGTTTCCTGTCTTTCTTCTTTTCCTCTCTCTTTCCCCCACTCATCACCCATTTCCCCAGGTTTGTTCCCTCCAGCCAGGTGACCACACAGCAGTGTGCTGCAAAAAGTCACCTAGAGGGGAACAATCTCTAACAGATTCAGACAGTGGCGCTAGCTGCCTAGGAGATTCATGGACTCCAGTGGCTCCTAATGGCTGGGCCCAGTTTGTAGAGTATCAGGCTCTTTGAACTTGTCTGTTCAGCTGTCACCTGGCCTCTCTCTGTAGGAGGTGGGGTGAGATGGATGGCAAAGTGTCATGATTGCAGAAAAGAGCCTCCTGGCAACTGGCCTGATGGGCGCAGCCTCTGTTCCCATCTCCTGTCAGGTGCATGCATGTGCTCAAGCCCCAGCTGGGTATGGAGGGGCTCCCCTAGTGGGGGGCATGGGCCAGGGCTGTATCTCATAACAGCTCACTGATTGCCTCCCACCACAGCATCTTTATTAGGAAAATGGGGGGGTCCCAGGTGACCCCAATTTCCCACCTGCTCTAACCTTCTGGGGTTCCAGGCTGAGGGGCTCATGGAAGTTGTATGGAGGGAAGGGGTCTGCCAGGAGGTCCAGCATAAAGTCTGTACCTCCTTGGGCAATCCAGTAAACAGGGAGTTAGGGTTGGGGAGAAAATCAGTGCCCTCCTTGGACTCCCTGATCGTGGCCTACTCTGAAAATGGACCTTGGAGCTGGGGAGGAGATCATATGTCTGCCTCAGCGCGGGCACCATCCTGAGACAGCTTGCCCCTGCTTCCCCATCCTTCCCCCACTGTTCATTCTCATAGGGAGGATCTTGGGGCACCACCCTGAGAAGGAAGAGCTTAAAGCTCCTGGGGGAAGGGCTCTGAGACCCACCATGATCTTTCATAAACGCTTCTTTCATTCGCTAACTCCTCGACTACCCTACTCCTACCCTAGTCCCACCTATCTGCCTGCAAAGAATGTCAGAGATCCTTTCATTCAACACTTTTATTTAACCAATGAGGGAAGCAAGACCCAGTAACTAGCCCAGGCCCAGTTAGAGCACCTGACCAGTTTGTGGTTAGGTGCTCTTTCCCTGCAACATGAGATATCTTGAATATAACCCCTCTGCCTGGCTTTCCTGCTCTCCATAAACCAGTCCCACCTACGTAGAGGACTCCCAGAGCTTCCTCACAAACCCCTTTGGCCCTAGCCCAGGGGTGCTCACTAAGGTTCTGTCGTTCTCCATCGTGCCCCCTGGAGTCTGGCCATCCAAACCCCAGCCATCTCCAACTTGGTGCAGAAGATTCTACTGATTGAAAGGAAGACTTGCAGGGCTCATTATGTGCTGGTCCAGGGAGGGCCCCTGCCCCCTCCCTTGTCCTTTCTCATGGGATGGTCCTGCCTCCTCACCAGGCAGGGACCTCCTGACCAAGGGTGGTCAACCAATTGTAAACATGGTCTCTGAAAAGCAGTGAGCCTATGGGGGAACTGCTAGGAAATGAGGTTGATTCAGGAGACCCCATGTACCCATGTGTGATGGGCAAGGCCAACTCAAATGTGGAGACAACGGGTTGAGGGGAAGGGAGATTCCAGCTCCCGAGTCTCTCCAACCGTGGGACACCCAGAGGCAAGGCTGAGCATATCCTCTGCCTGGGGTGGGGACAGACTCTCACTGGGGACCTGGGCACAGTCCCTATAAGAGACCTGCAGAACCAAGTGGAAACTAAGATGAGAAGCCCAGGTTCTATTCTGATAAGCAGTGTGACTGACTCTGCAACTGCTCCTTCTCGGGCTCCCTTACCTGGTAGCCAGAGAAAGTGATGGGACTGACCCACCAGAGAAGGCCGTAGACATTGTGACACTTCCCCGTCAAATGTTCCTGTAGGCACCTCCTAAGAACATGAGCGTTCCCTTACACTATCACTTTCCCATCTTCATGCCTAAAAACAGGAATAATCATTCCATAGCATACAATTCACAAATTTCTCCAGGAGCCTTTTTTTTCCCTCCATATCCAGGATCCAATCTAGATTTCTACTTTGCATTTAGTTGTTTAGTCTCTTTCCTGTCTAGAACAATTCACTGTAGTGTGTTGAATGGTGGCCCCCAAGAAAGGTACATCCACCTCCCAGAACCTGGAATGTGACCTTATTTAGGAAAAGGATTTTTGAAAGTTAATTGTTAAGGATCTGGAGATCGTCCTAGGTTACCTGGGTTCCCAAATCCAATGACAATTATCTTTATAAGAAGGAGAAGACATAGAAATGGAAGAGAAGACATGTGAACGCAGAAATTAGAGATGTAGTCACAAGCCAACAAACACCAGGAGCCACCAGAAGGTAGAAGAGGCAAGGACTGATTTTTCTAGAGCCTTTGGAAGTATTATTCTGCCAACATCTTGATTTTGGACTTTTAGCCTCCAGAACTGTGAGAGAATACATTTCTGTTGTTTTAAGCCACCAAGTCAGTGGTAATTTCTTATGACATCCCTGGGAGACTAATATTCCACCTTAAGAAAAATAAGACTAAAATTCTGAAATTGTCTTCAGAATGACCTTTTAAAGCCATAAATAAGATCAAGTCATTCCCCAGCTTAAAACCCTCAATGGCTTTCCATTGCATTAAAATAAGCTATGAACTATTTACTCGGCTTTAAAAAGCCCTATGTGTTATCTTTCCCACTGTTCTAACCTCACCTTTCCTTCGGTCCTCATCACCCACCCTGCTCCAACCTTGCCAACCTTTCTTCAGTTCCTCAAACATGCCAAGCTCACCCCAGCCTCACCCTTATGCTCTGGCTCTTTCTGCTGCCCCAGTGACAACCAGATAGAATTCTTGATCTATGAATCCTAGACTGGGGGGGAAAATACCATAAAGGACTTTATTGGGACAATTGGGGTGATTCAAATATGGGCTATATATTAGATAATATTGTACCAATGTTAAATTTCTTGAGTGGCTTAATATATTATGGCTACATAGGAAAATGTCCTTAGTCTTAGGAGATGCATGCTGAAATCATTAGGGGTGAAATATGATGTTTGAAACTTACTTTCAAAGGAATTATGTCAAAATATAGACAATTGGTAAATTCAGGAAAACAGTATATTAATGTTCACAACAGCAGTCTTTCAACATTTCTCTGGGCTTGAAATTTTTCAAAATAAAGTGGGGGAAAAGATGGACAATTTAAAGAAAAAACTTTTAATCCAGGAATACTCCAATTTTCACATGCATTAAAAATCATCTAGGAATTTTGTTCAAATGCAGATTCTAGAGATCCAGAAGATCTGGGTGGGGCACTGGAATCTGCTTTTGAATGCCCCCCAGGTGACTGTCAGGTCCCCATGCCACACCATGAGAAGGAAGGTTCACTTAGCATTCGATGGCCATAAGCGGCTCTCTTGTTCTCCAGTTGAGGGGTAGCTGGTTGGAAAGGTTAAGTAGGCAGAAGTAGATGCGATTTTACGATGAGGGCCAGACTGGAGACTGTGGACATAGTAGAGGACCCCAGGGATGTTACGCTCCTTCCTTGGTTTTTGGCTGGGGTGGGGGTCTTAAGGGGGTTTCTAGAGCCCAAGGGAAGAATGCAATCAGCGCCCTGAACTCTTAACACCAGTGCTGCTGTTATATGTTACACATCCTTGAGTAATTCTCTTCATCTGTTAAAAAGGTCTTAAATAGTTTTGAAGCATCCCCCAAATTTCAACGTTCATGAATCTTATGGGTGCAGACATGTCATTCACACTTATGACCAGAAGGTGGCAGCAACACATCTCTTTATTTTCCAGACCAACAACGATGGGAGATTTTTTTTCAGGTGCTTCAGGGTTCCCTTCAATTTAACCAACATTTATTTGACTCTAGGTCCTGTGCTAGGCGCCACGGACACAACGGCGAATAGGACCTGAGCACTGCCCTCAAAGATCATATTGTCGGGGTTGAGGGGGTTGGGGGCGGGACATGGGAGTCAGACATATAAACAGATGACTCCTTTACTAGCTGTGTGACCTTGACAAGTTGCTTAACCTCTTCGTGCTTCAGTTTCTTCAACTGTAAAATGGGAATGGTAATGGTACCTTTGCCAGAGGGTTATTGTGAGTATTAAAAGTGGTAACACATGAAAAATGCTTGCCACATCGGAAATATTAGCTATTACTATGTGATACAGTGAGAAGTAATGAGCTGGAAACGATACCCAGAGTGCTCTGTAACTGGCAGTGGGGCCCCACAATGGAGATAATGGGGAAGGAAAGGATTCCAACCTGGTGGAGCCATTCTGTCCATGGGGACCCTACAGCCACGCCCTCCTGGGAGAGCCCACCTTGAGAAATGTGGAGCTGGACTCCTGGCTGAGGCTCCTCTTGGCTCCTGCAGGTCCAGAGCCCAGAACATCAGAGGGGCCTGACCAACCTGGGTGCTCCTTCCTACAGAGAAAACCGCCCTTAGCTTGCTGTGCAACCTCAGACAGGCAGCTTTATCCCTGTGAGCTTCAGGCCCTAAGTGATGGGAAAGGGGCCATGAGAACCAAGGGGCAGTGCTGGGCTCCACATCTGAGACACTGGAGAGTTAGCTATAAAAGCCAGTTCAGGGGCTGGCAGAGGCTTGGAGCTAGGGATGTAATGAGGGAGCACTAGGAAGGGAGAGATCTTGAGGATGACGCTGGACTTTCACCAGAACGTGGAATGGAGGTTAAGCCAGTCCTCGGCCTCAAGGGGCAGGGAGACCCCAGCAGACACTTAGTTACAAGTAGGTAGGGTTATGTCTTTGCTCCTCTGTCTCAGTTCCTTTCTGGCACAGAGGAGGGGAATAAGGCAGTCAACAGTATTGAACATCTCCTATGAACCTCTTGACTTCTAATTGATTTTACAGATGAGAAACTGAAGCTCAGAGAGGCCAAGTAACTTGCCCAGGGTCACACAGCTAGTAACTGCCCAGGCTGGTGGTCTGATCTCTTCTCTTATGACTTCTTCCTCCATTTGACCTTAGCCTCAGCTGCCCACTCCCTTAGAAATGCCCTGGAAATCTTATCCATAAATACCCCTCTCCAGAATCACTAATTCATGCATCCCACTCTCTGAAAACAACCTCCTATCCTCTCAGTGCCTCATTCAGTTCCTTTGTGCTCTGACGGTTCCTTGGCCTTGCCTGGGGGCCCAGCAATGGTCCTCTTTACTTTCCCAATCTTCTACCCTTTCTTGCCCACACACCCCTCCTCATCCAGCTTTGATTTGAGTCTATGGCCCATCATTCAGTAGCACTCTTGCCAGTAACCTAAACTTTGCTGCTCACCTTCCTTGCAAATCTCTGGATGCATCCAATTGTCATTTCTCTCCAAGCCTTCACCAGGGCAGCCAAGAGTGGCAGAAGGAGGAGGGGTAAAAATAACACTGGCTAATATTTATATAGCACATATTATGTGGCAAGCACTAAGGGCTTCACATATTTTAACTTATTTAATCCTCCAACACTATGAGGTAGGTACTATTCTTATCATTCCCATATGGATAAAGAAAATGGGGTGAATAGGGGTGAAATCACTCATCCAGACCCAAAGCACACAGCTAATAAAATTGGGAGCCATGAGTGAACCCTGGCAGTGTGTCCAGAGTCCTTTCCTTGTCTTAATCAGTACACCAAAGAAGGATGGGGTTTGTTCCCCTTTCCTCATCAACCAGAAAGTATTTGGCTCCTTCCATCTTGGTCCAGCACTGCTCTCAGCCACTAGGGGGGGACAATCCGAAAGTCCAGATCCTCGCTGAACTTGGAGGGCTGACAATATCACTCGGGAAATCAATAATAACAATAGTCGAAGTAGTAGTAATAACACCAGCTTACATTTTCAGCCACTACTTTGTGTATCCTAAGCATTTAATCCCCCAACAACTATTTATCCCTATTTTACTGAGGGACATGAAAAGACATAGTAATGAGATTAAATTGGTCCAACGGTGTTGGAGTCAGATGGAGAACTTGGCAGATGGATGCCAGAGGCCTGGCTCTTCCCCATGACCCTTTCTTACCTTTTCTCTGGCCTCAAGATCTCCGAGGTCTGGCTCTTTCTGAGTAAGGGGGAGGAGTCTCCTCTGCCTCCGCAGCAGGCCTGGTTTCCCCACCTAGGCCCTGGTCTTACTGCCTCCATAGCTCCCAGAGCCCTCCTGAGGCCCTGGTCCCCTCCCCTCTGAGGCATCTGGGTGGTGAGTTGGGAGCTTAAGTGGGGGTGGGACTCCCCCCAGAACTCTCTGGGCCCAGCCTAAGGGGTCTCTACTCTCAAAGGCCCGGATCTCTCAGCAGATCCATATAAAGCAGGGCCTGAGCTGGTCTCCAGTGCCAGCTTGGACTCCCAGTTTGCTCTGGGAGGACAGCAGGCAGGGCAGGGCAGGGCCTAGGCTAGGGTGAATGGAGCTCCAGGCTGAGGCTGAGATGCAAGCAGAAAGCGCCAAGGCTTCTCCCACGCACACCAGTACCTGCCAAGACCCCTATCCCAGCCCTACTGTTCTCCACTCTGACGAGTTAGGGGCACTGGACCTGGTTTATCCATCCTGCCCCTCTCCCCCATCCTCCCTTTTGCCATTCCCCTGGCAACCACACCAGACCCATCAAGGAGAAGGACCTGGCAGCTGTGCAGGGAGAGACTAATGGCCCGGAAGGAAGGAGGGGCCTGGAGAGGAGGCAAAGGCGGTGGGGATGTGAGCAGGCAAGCAAGCGTTGGCCCATCTCAGAAGACACACAAAGGAGGGAGGCTCCTCTGCCCTGCAATGCTGAGGAGCTAGCCGGCCAGGGAGCCGCCCTCCTCACGCCCTCAGCCAGAGATCCAGCCCAGCATCCCAAACCTGCTTTCCAGATGCCCAGCTCTTATCCTCAGGGCCAATCTGAGGTGGACCTGTACCTTCTGGAGTGCCCTAGAGTCCCTGGTGGCGGCCCCATGGCTCCTGGCGAACCCAACAGGCCTCAGCACCCTGGCTCCTGCAGACCATCTGAGCTGCCTGTCCACTCCTGGGCACCCTGTGCCTGCGTTCCGGAAGCTGCAGTCATGCAAAGGCCAGACATCAGCCTTCCCACTAACTCCGGGGTGGGGGAGGGCAGGAAGGGACGTGCGTGTGTGCGTGTGTGTGTGTGTGTGTGTGAGATGTGTGTGCACATAGGTACAAGGTGCTGTGGTGCATACGCATCTGTGCACACAGGCTGGTGCATCTCTTCTGGGGCCTTCTCACGTCTCTTTCAGTCCCTGGACCACTGCGGATGGACACCTCTTTTCCAGCCTCTTCATCCAGCCCCACCCACCCCTGGGTACCTGCCACTCCTCAATATTGGAAACTGGTTCCTGCCAGCCTGTTCATCTCTCAGCCTTGGCAGCAGCGGCTGCCCCTCAGCCCCCTCCCCTTCCTACCTCAGGAATTGCTCTGGTTCCTGTAAGGCCCATGACTGAGCAGCAGTTGGTTGGGGGAGGGGAGAATCCAGAAAAGCCAGGCAGCATACAGCTGGCTCACTCAGCTCAGCCTCTGGCAGGGCACAGACCCTCCCAGTGGTCCAGGGACTGGAAGAGGAGTGAGAAGTGGGACCAGAGCAGGATCCAGTCACTCAGCCACCCCTGATGTGCCCATCCTGTTGGGGCCTGGGGTAGGTCCAGGTTTGGGAGCTGTGTCTTTAAGGCTGAGACATCAGCAGGCACCCACCCTGGCCAAGTGTCCAGGGAAGGGGGAGGGGAAGAGGCCAGTTCATTAGCAGCAGAGCTGGCGCCAGGCAGCAGCCCTCCGCAGGGCCCTGGGGATTACGGAGACATCAGCCGTTCTCCACCCCCTCAGCTGCCTCTGCCTTCTTGTCCCCCAGTTCTCCCTGGGCGTGGTGACAGAGGGGGTAGCTGACAGCAGATGAAAGCAGAGCCTAGCCTTCAGGGTACAAGTGGAGGCACAGGCTCTGTGGCCCAGGCCAGGCCAACTCTCCATCCACCTGAGCTACCTCCTTCCTACTCACGCACCAGAAATCTGCCCGCCCTTTAACCTCCAGTCCTCCTGCCCACTGATATATTGATTGAGGTGCAATTGACCTAACATAGTTTAGGTGTACAACGTAATGGTCGGATATTTGTATATCCCCAATTTTTACCAGCTCTTTCAGTCAGGGTGCCCAGCTCTAGTCAGGCCCACCTACCCTAGGCTCCAGCTCGGGATGCTGACTGGAAGGCGCTGACCTCCGGGGTTGGGCGCCATCCCTGCTTCCTTCCCTGCCAGCAACAGGGGGAGTAAGTAGGCAGGGCGCCGCAACCGGGGAGGGAGGGTGCGGCGCTCCTCCTGCTCCGCAAGGGTGGGGCGTCCCCCTCCCCACATAGCCCTGCAGTCAGGCCAGTGGGAGGAGCTGACCGTGCCCCCACTGAGCCCGCAGGGCTATAAAGCTGCCTCGCAGAGGTCTTCAGCTCCCTCCCAGCTCCCGGACCAGCTCTGCCAGCGGTGATTGCCCATCCTCTGCCACCATGAGCCACCCGTCGGGCCTCCGGGCCAGCGTCAGTTCCACCTCCTACCGCCGCACCTTCGGGCCACCGCCCTCACTGTCCCCTGGGGCCTACTCCTACTCGTCCAGCTCTCGCTTCTCCAGCAGCCGCCTGCTGGGCTCGGCGTCCCCCGGCTCCTCCGTGCGCTTGGGCAGCTTCCGCGGCCCCCGGTCGGGTGCGGGCGCCCTCCTGCGCCTGCCCACGGAGCGCCTCGACTTCTCTATGGCTGAGGCCCTCAACCAGGAGTTCCTGGCCACACGCAGCAACGAGAAGCAAGAGCTGCAGGAGCTCAACGACCGCTTCGCCAACTTCATTGAGAAGGTGCGCTTCCTGGAGCAGCAGAACGCGGCCTTGCGCGGGGAGCTAAGCCAGGCCCGGGGCCAGGAGCCGGCGCGCGCCGACCAGCTGTGCCAGCAGGAGCTGCGTGAGCTGCGGAGGGAGCTAGAGCTGCTGGGCCGTGAGCGCGACCGGGTGCAGGTGGAGCGCGACGGGCTGGCGGAGGACCTGGCGGCGCTCAAGCAGAGGTCGGGGCAGGGGCCACTGGGCGGCAGCCGTCGAGGCGGTTCCTTGCTCCCCTCCCTTCCCCACCAGCCGCCCTACAGATTGGCTCCCCCTGTCATCCTGGGCGTGTGCAGGGAGCATCCCCGCCCGCCCGCGGGCCCCAACTCCCCCCCCCCCGCACCACCACCACTTTGCTGAGGCTCTGGGGAGAAGAAGGAGAGGGAGTCACTATGTCTCCCTGTGTACCTCCCCATGTCTGCTCCCAGCCTGTTGGAGAGAGAATGGGGCAAGTCCATTGGTCAGCTTAAAGACCCCTCCTCAAAGTCCTGGGCAGTAGCAGCCTCTAACCCAGATACTGCGGGGCGCGGTTTGGGGGTTGAGTGGGAACCGGGCAACTCAGACTCTGCTCACTTTTCCTGCCAGGTTGGAGGAGGAGACTCGCAAGCGGGAGGACGCGGAGCACAACCTCGTGCTCTTTCGCAAGGTGAGCCTGGACCCCACATCGAACTCCATCTCTCCACCCCTGCCCGGCCCGCATATCCAGGGTGGAATCTGTGGGCGTGGGGCGGCGATCAGAAGCTTCCAGAAGCCGGCAAGGAGGGTTTGGCCCTTCCTCGGCCTGAGCAGACCCTCCCTGCTCTCGAATTCCCACTGCCACCTCGTGAAGGACGTGGACGACGCCACCCTGTCCCGCCTGGAGCTAGAGCGCAAGATTGAGTCTCTGATGGATGAGATTGAGTTCCTCAAGAAGCTGCACGAGGAGGTAGGTGGACCCGCGGGTCAGGCGAGGCTTCGGAGGTTGGGGGTGGTTTCACTGGGGTTGGGAGGCAAGCTCTGGAGGAGACTGGAGAGTAGAGCGGAGGAACGGTCTAGGGAAGGGAAGTGAGATTCGCAGGGTAAACGCAGCCAAGACGCTCAACCCCCCTCCACAGGTGGTTTGAATCCCACCCCTGCGCCACCTGGTGGTGGTCTGCGGAGCTGCACCCCGTACTCGGGTCTCTGGCTTGGACCCGGCCAGCATGCTGCACGGTCCTATAGGCGCTGCACTCCCTGGCGCCCCCTTCTGTTCATTCAAGTGTTACTTCTCTTTTCTGTGAGCAAACTGCTCGACCCACGTGGGATCTGCGCGGAAAATTTGACAACTTGTTGCCCTGGGCGGTAGGAGCTCCGAGACCTGCAGGTGAGCGTGGAGAGCCAGCAGGTGCAGCAGGTCGAGGTGGAGGCGACCGTGAAGCCTGAGCTGACGGCGGCTCTGAGGGACATCCGTGCGCAGTACGAAAGCATCGCAGCGAAGAACCTGCAGGAGGCAGAGGAGTGGTACAAGTCCAAGGTGCGAACGCCCGAGAGGGTTTGTGAGGGCCCGGAAGGGTGAGACGTTGGGGGAGGACCGCATCCCGTCCTCTCACACCCGGGCTGCCCCCACATCGCAGTACGCGGACCTGTCTGATGCCGCCAACCGGAACCACGAGGCCCTGCGCCAGGCCAAGCAAGAGATGAACGAGTCCCGACGCCAGATCCAGAGCCTGACATGCGAGGTGGACGGGCTGCGCGGCACGGTGAGTCCGAGGCTGCGCGCCGGGGTCCAGGGTGGACGATGAAGTCTGTTTCCCGACTCATCTACTCCTGCCCCGCAGAACGAGGCGCTGCTCAGACAGCTGCGGGAGCTGGAGGAGCAGTTTGCCCTGGAGGCGGGCGGGTACCAGGCGGGCGCCGCGCGGCTGGAGGAGGAGCTGCGGCAGCTAAAGGAGGAGATGGCTCGGCACCTGCGTGAGTACCAGGAGCTCCTCAACGTCAAGATGGCCCTGGACATCGAGATTGCCACCTATCGAAAGCTGCTGGAGGGCGAGGAGAGCCGGTGCGGGGCGGAGCCGCTGGAGGGTGGGTGGGGAGTGGTCGGGATTGGGTGTTCAGGGAAGGGGTGGACCTGGACAGTAGCTGACCCGTGCTTCACCCCCAGGATCTCCGTGCCAGTCCATTCCTTTGCCTCCTTAAGTATAAAGACGACTGGTGAGTCTGCCACGCCTGGGTGCTAACCTGACTGCCCCTTGCCCGCTTCTGCCCTGACCAGACTCTTGTTTTGGCTCTGCTCAGCGATTAGTTCTGTGAACTACTTACTGAGTCCTGGTTTACGCCCGCCCACCCCGACTCCTCAGGCAGGCCCTGCCCCTCCCACCCTCCCAAACGGAAGTGAGGGCTTAAAAGGAGAGAAACTCCAAGCCTTCTCTCTCAGGCTCCTCATCCTACTTTTCCAGTGCCGGAGGTGGAGCCTCCCCAGGACAGCCACAGCCGGAAGATGGTACTGATCAAAACTATTGAGACCCGGGATGGAGAGGTGAGTTGGGTCACTTGAGCCTAGGACCCCACCGTTTCGCGTTTTATTTTTGAGCCCCCACTTGGCTGCACATAGTCATAGGGTTTTGTGGGTTAGTGGCTCTTGGAGTGGGAGGGAGCTGGAGAAGATGGATGGATAGACCGGAGCCTCAGCTGGTTCTGCTAGAGAGGGGGTCTCAGGCCCCAAAGGAGCTTAAAGGAGGGCAGGGCTGAGTGCTTTGTGCCTTTCACATGTCTTGCCCCAGCAGGTAGTGACCGAGTCCCAGAAGGAGCAGCGTAGTGAGCTGGACAAGTCTTCTACTCACAGCTACTGAACCCATTTTGGTCCAGAGTTCCCTGGCCCTGTCCTAGGCCTACTCCAAGCCCAAACCCTAACACCAGTCCTGAATTAGTCTCCCCTCCCTCTGCATGTGTCTAGGGGATGACAGCAGTCACTCCATCCCTGGCATGTGACCAAGCCCTAACAAGCCAGCAGGAGCTGGGCGTCTCCTGGCCCTATAGACATGACCTATATGTTCCCCTTCTCTCATCCCCGTGAGAGGCTGATGATCCCCAAGGCAAGTCACTCCTGCCATGATCCCGAGAGCAGTGGGCCAGAGTCTGAATTTCACTTTTAAATCAAATAAAAGTGTTGTGAAGAGAAACCTCCCCAGCGCATTTGTGTCTGTGGAAGTGGGGCTGCCTGTGGGGAGGAGGCTCAGCCACGTTTCCCCATTTCTAGCCGTTGCTTCTCTGAATTCCACGATCTTGGCATCTATGTCACCTGTCTACCCTTCTGGTTTTTCTATTTCTCCGTCCATTTCTCCTCAACTTCTATTTCTAGTCTGAAGCCCTGATTGCCCAGGTGCCTTCTGGGTGTCCCACAGGCCGCTCAAACCCCACAGAGCCAAAGCAGCCCCTCACCTCCTTCCCGGTTTCCCATCCCAGAAGAAGCCACCACGAGGGCCTCTGTTGCTCACCTTGGAACTCACCTCCTATTACATTCCTATCTTTTCTTCACTTACTCCCACCTCCCTTCAGTTAATTCCACTTCTTAACTCTTTCAAGTCTGTCAGATTCTCCCCATCCCCACTGCCACCACCCGAATCCACACCATCATCATCTCTTGCCTGGGTTCCATTATCTGCCTCACTGGTCCCTCTCCCTTGGCCTGGCCCTGCCACCCACCTAAACCTACTCAACACACTTAGCCAACAAACCAGATTCTGTCAGCACCCTCCCCCTGCTTGAAAATGTCTGCTTCCATGCTGTCCTCCAGCTCCACTCCATCATACCCCTGGCTTCAAGTCAAAATCCACTCCTGAATATAAAATAATCTTTGCTAAATGGTGCTAGGTACAGGGAATAAGCCAGAGTCCCTGCTCTCAAGGAGCTCTCAGTCTGGGGTGGGCGAGATAGACAAATAAGTGGACAGTTCCAACCTCATGATGAGGGCTGTGACTGAGATAAGGAGGTGGCATTGTGGGAACACGAAGAGGAGCAGCTAACCCAGCCTTGGGGCAAGGATGCCTCCCAAAGGAGGTGCCATCACACTGAGCATTGAAGAACGGGCCAGAGTTATTCAGGTGGAGTAGGGAAGGGAAGAGGACTTTCTAGGTAGGTAAGTCAGTCAGGAGGTAAGAGAGCAAGTCTTGCAGTTGCAAATAGTTTTATAATGATGGAGTGAAGGCTGGAAAGGAAGGAATGGTGTTGAGGTTGGAAAGAAGGAATGAGGGCCAGATCATGGAGGGCCTTATCTGCCATGTGAAGGTATTCCAAATTTATTCCAAATTAATCAGGAGGATATTCAGATCCTCCTTTTAGGAAGATCACTCTGGCTATAGTGTGCAGAAACAATTGGAAGATAAAAGACCAGTTCAGAGGCTGTTGAAGTGAAAAATGCAAGAGATGATGGTGGGCAGGGAAGTGGATGGATTTGAGAAATATTCAGGCAGAATCAGCAGGAGACACTGGCAGTGTGAGGGGAAGGAAAATAGCAAAGATGACCCGCCATTTTTGACTTGAACAACTAGGAGGATGGTGGGACCTTTCACAGACACAGGGAAGATTGGAGGAGGGGGCCCAACACAACAAAGTCAGTTTAGACGTACTGAATATGAGACGCTATGGAACAGGCATGAGGAAAGGCTGGTAGGCAGCTGGATCCCCAGGTGTGGAGTTCAGGTGTGATGGGATATTTTGAAATACTGAATCTATCAGGATGCTTTCTGCTACACTACAAGTAACATATAACCTCATTTAAAAAAAAAAAAAAAGAAAGTAAAGAACTATGTTCCATGGCAAGGAGCCAGAGGTAGGTGGGCTCTGAGGTTGGTTATGTCAGAGTCTCAGTGATACCACCAATGACCCAGGCCCTGTCCATGGTTCTGCTCAGCCTTTCTCCTTAGAAGGGAGTTTTGTCCTCAGGATGGTTCTCCTCATGGTCCCAAGATGGCTGCCAGGAGCTACAGGGTGATGCTCCTCTCTTCACATCCAGTCGAGGAAGATAATAAGCCTTCTCTCAGGTACGAGATATAAGTCTTTTCTTTTAATCTGTCTGGCTAAGGTCATTGGTGTGTCCACTCCTGGAGCAATTAGAGTTGCCAAGGGAAAGCTGCTGATAGCTTGGGCTAATCATCTGGTATGGAATGGACGTTGGGAATCAGCCACAATGTCCATTGCAAATATTGCTTGGGCTTCCCACCGCCATCACCCTCCACACACAGGCATGCAAACAGACACAGTCTTTACCCTCCCCTGTCTTTTCTCCCTTTCATTCAGTGGCATTTATTACCTCAGAGGAGAAAGACCACTGCAGAAAGACAGACAAAAGCTTTGGAGTTTCAAGTGTTTAGGTTTTCCAATAAGCAAAAGTTCAAGTTTGGAGACTTTCATGTCAGAGTCTGTGGCCCATGATTTGATTTGTACTGGATACAAGGAGGAGAGATTGAGCTGAAGAGAAGGGCATGGACTCCTCCGTGTCCCACATGAGGAGAACTGAAACCACTCAAGAACAGTGTGTGAAGTGAGAAAAAAGAAGAGCCTCAAAAGACTCGTAGAGGGGCCGAGAGTCTTAAGAATTAACTGGCAAAGATGTGGGGGAAGAATCAGGAGAGTGCGCCCTCGAGAAGCCGTGGCAAGAGGGAGATTTGGGGAGGGGCAGCTGGCCACATTAAAGGGTGCTGGGAGCCTAGCTTAGACAAAGCTGGAAAATGTGGGATTTATCAACAAGGAGCATGTTAGAGGCCTTGAGGGCAGCTGCAGAGCAGGGGAGGTTCAGAGACAAACCAGGGCTAAATGAAGAGTGAATACGAGGCGAGGAAGTGGTGAGCAGACTACTGTCTCTGAGAGGTTTGGCAAAAGGAAAGAACCAGAGCAAAGAAAGACCTGTGTTTGAGTAGGGAATTTTTGAAGAAAGGAGAAACTAGACTAATAATTTTCAAACTGTGGGTCATGAAACAATGATAAATTATTGGGTCAAGACCAACATTTCTAAAGAGAAAGAAGAGAAAACACTAGATTGTGGCGAAACTTATTTTTGATGTATTTTTTATACATGTGTATTGGGTTGTATGAAATGCATTTTTATCTTGGATTGTAGTTAAAAAGAAATTGAAAAAGACTGCACTTGAACATGTTTAAATGCTGGGAAGAATTAAAAAGAACCAAGTTGTCATGGCTGTGATTGAAGAGTTTTAGGGAAACTCAATATCCAGTTGTAATCAAGGGGATCTGATGTTAACCTCAAGAAGACAGAGCTGGGATTTGATTGCAATTAAGAAAGCTTATACCATATTGATTTTATTGTATTTTGCTTGTTGGAAGAAGGGAGATAGTTTTCATGACATCTCTAAGAAGGTCATCTCCAAAGCACGGATGTGGCATTAATTTAGTAGTTCCTAGTGAGCGGGAACTGGATTGTGGTGGATACGTGTATCCTGGACCCCTGCAAGTTGCCAACTGTTGTAGAAGGGGTAATTCCTGAGGGACTCCCTGCAGTGGGTGGAAGGAGGTCAGTTATCTGTGTGCAAAGAACAGAGACTAACCAGATATCTCAGGCAAGGGGGAGTTGTTAATTGTGAGGTTACACATAAGGGGGCCAGGGATGGCAGCTGCCTGGGGAAGCATCATTCACAGGAACCTAAAACCACCTGTGTGCCTGGCCTCACAGGAAGAATGGCTCTGCAGCCCCAGTGGGCCTCACTGAGCATGAGTGGTGGCAGGAAGCCCCCTGAGCCCAGGAGCACACTGCTCCCCAACCCAGAGTCCTACCTCTATTGATCTTGTCTCAATGAGTAATGACCTCACCCACTGCCCTGGCTTTTGATTACTCATAGTTACTTCTTACTCATGGCTGACTTCCATTGCATGCTGACTTCTGGGCTTTATTTGGTTTTGCTCTTGCTTTTTATCACAGAAGATGCCTATTTTACTAGCCTTGCCAGGTTGACATGCTCCATTCCCTCTATGGGACATGCTAACAGATGTCCAACACTGAGCTCTTGGGGCTGACAGGCTGCTCTCATCCCCTATATGCTCCCACCTGGTAACAAATACTGATAAGTGAATAACAAATGTTGGTTGTATTTGTTCCTACCTCTGTTTCTGACACATGTCATATAATACCACAGTTCAAGCAAATATTTTTTTCATGAAAGGGTGTGAAAAGTACACCTTTTATTAAACAAATGGCACAGTGGTTAAGAATCATCATTTAAACCTTGGATCTCCTACTTACTAGATGTGTGACCTTGGAAAAGATACCTCATCTCTCTTTGTCTCAGTTTCCTCACCTGTAAAATGGAGACAACAATAGGAGCAACTTCATAGAATTGTTGTGAAGATTAAATGAGATGATTCATGCAGAGTTGAGTGGACTTGGCTGTCCTGTAGGCAGGAGTATGAAGTGACATGGCTGGAATACGGCCTCCTAAACTGCTGCCATCAGCAGGATGGCACAGGACCAGTCATAAGCTATAAACTAAGGATCACAGTTTTAGTTATTCCTCAACAGTAAGACATCAAAGGATTTCTTCTGCTTCAAGGGGACAGCTTGAATATGTGTTGCAGCCTTTTTTCATATTGTATTAATTTCCTATTACTGCTGTAACAAGTTAGCACACACTCAGTGGCTTAAAGCAACAGATTTATGACCTTACAATGCTGGAGGTCCAAAGTCTAAAATGGGATAACAGACCTGTGTTCCTGCTGGAAGCTCTGGATGACCCTTTTCCAGCTCTGAAAGACTGCTCCCATTTCTTGGCGCATGGCCCTCACCCACCTTCAAAGCCAGCAATCACATCACTTTGATCTCTGCTTCAGTTATTGTTTCTTCAGTGAGTCTGATCCTGTTTCCTATTATAAGGATCCTTGTTATTACATTGGGTGTGCCCAATAATCCGGGTGAATCTCCCTGTTTCAAAAACTTCAACTTACATCAGGAAAGTCTTTTTTACCATGAAAGAAAAAAGTCCCAGATTCTGGGGATTGGAGCGTGGACATCTCTTGGGGAGGGCATTAGTATGCCACCAGAGTCTGCCCTCGGGCCTCCAGAGATTCATGCTGGCTTCATATACTCTTGAAGGTTTCTGTTAGAAAATAGAAAATGCTTGTTTCTTTATACCTCAAACGAGAAAGGAAAAGTTGCAATTGGCTGTCATCATTGTCAGTCACTTCTGCACTAATGAAGATTTTAAAGGGGATACTGACACCTTTCTTCTGCGAAGCAGTCACCAGGCCATGTCCAGAGAACTTGACATAAATGAAACTCTCTTTGCTACCTCTTTAAGACAAGAGTCTCAAATATTTGAAATGAAAGAATAAACCTCACCAGCAGAGGGCTAAGACCACTGCAGGTTATTGTTATGTCTGATTATTACTTAACATTTAGGTATATGAATTTCAAAATAAAGTAACTATAGAAAAACCCCTTTTTTGGCTGATCTCTGTCTCTTTTTATTGCAAAAAAATTTTATCTCAGTTTGTTAGTTGGAATCTGGCAAAAAGAAGACAGCATACCTTATTTTGGCAAGTTCCTAAGATATTTGGTAAAGACAAAAAAAATCCTTTGAAATATTTTAAAACAGGTAAATGACATGGTTTTTTTTTTTTTTTTTTTAATAATTTATTTTATTTTAGTATCATTAACCTACAATTACATGGGCAATACCGTGATGATTGAACTCCCCCCATCACAAGGTCCCCCCCACCAACCCCACCACAGTCACTGTCCATCAGCGTAGTGAGATGAGAATCGCTACTTGTCTTCTCTGAGCTGTACAGTACCCCCCGTGCCCCCCCACCCTATGTCTGCCAATCGTAATGCCCCTTTTACCCTCTTATCCCTCCCTTCCCATCCATCTCCCCAGTCCCTTTCCCTTTGGTAACT
>JAQQAC010003639.1:5543246-5611183 GCA_029783875.1 Phataginus tricuspis | reverse complement strand
TCTCCCCATTGTATATCCAGGGCTCCTTTATCAAATATTAATTGACTGTAGGTGTTTGGGTTAATGTTTGGATTTTCTATTCTGTTCCACTGGTCTGTGGGTCTGTTTTTGTGCCAGTACCAAATTGTCTTGATTACTGTGGCTTTGTAGTAGAGCTTGAAGTCAGGGAGCGTAATTCCCCCTGTTTGATTCCTCCTTCTCAGGATTGTTTTGGCTATTCGGGGTCTTTTCTGGTTCCATATGAATTTTAGAATTATTTGTTCCAGCTCATTGAAGAAAGCTGTTGGTATTTTAATAGGGATTGCGTTGAATAAATGACATGGTTTTTAAAGGCTAATCTTGAACTCATGGGTTTCAATATATTTAGATCTATAAATATAGATGTAAATGTGGTGCATTTGTGCATATGTGTGCGTATGTTTGTGTGTGGAATATATATATCCTCACTCTGTCCACTGAGGGGGTCTGGGGGCAGCAATTCCCTAAAAGCAATAAGCCCGGCTGGTCTCTAGCTCTTGGTTTCAAAATACCATTCTCCACTCAAAGGAAGAGGTCCTTGGAGAAATGGCTGATTCCAGAGCTGATGCTAGGGAAGTATAAATTGAACCTGAAATATGTTGCTATGCCAGAATGAAAAAACATACTAAAAAATAATGAATGCTGCAAGAACACTCATGCTGAAGGAACCAGAAGACAGCTCGAAAATGCTCCCACTGACCAAGTCAGAAACAACTGGAGTATCAAAATAAACAATATTAGTGATTGGATTATAATCCACTGCATGTAATAGGAATTTATGAGTCCATACTGACATAATTAAGTAAATGAAGTAAACGTTTGATAAGGAGTGGAACAGTCACAAAATCTCGAAGCACCCCACATATGCACAAAATATTAATTACAAAGGGGAAAGAATAATTTGCAGTGGAGAATACCATTTGCAGATGCCACTTTAATGAAGTAATCAAACAGAACCAAGGGAAACGGCCACCACCTGATAGGATGCAGTAGGAAGAAAGAGTGTCATTTCTGTGGCAGTCCTGCCACAGATGTATATGCTGAGTCTAATCAGGAGGAAACATCATCAGACAAACCCAAATGGAGGTATATTCTGCAAATAACTGGCCAGTAATCCTCAAAAGTGTCAAGGTCATGAAAGGCAAGAATGAAGAACTATTCCAGATTGTAGGAGTCTAGAAAGACATGACAAGTAAACACACACATGATTCTGAGCTGGATCCTTTTGTGGACAGGATATCCATTAGAAAACTGCCGACACCTGAATGGAGTCTGAAGGTAAGGTGGTAGTGATGCCTCAGTGCCCTTTCCCTGATTTTGATGGTCGTATTGTACTCATGTAAGAGTGTGTCCTTGTTAGCAGGAAATACACACTAAAGTACTGGGGAGAAATGGGCTAACATATTAGCAACTTATACTCAAATTGTTGAGAAAAGTAGTTTTTGTGTACTGCTCAGGCAAGTTTTCTCTAAGTTTGAGATGATTTCAAGTACAAAAAAAGGTGGAAAAAAGTTATTTGGGGAAACTTAAGATTGTTTCCTTCAAGTCAAAGTTGCCCCTGGCACTGCTACTATTTAATATATTATTGAAGTTCTGTATAATGATGTAAGAAAAAAAACGACCAAAACAAAACGAGAATGACAAAAAAAACCAACAAGGTGTAAAGACTGAGAGGGGCTATGTGTTTGCAAAAAGACGTAATTATTTCTATAGAAAACCTGACAGAATCAACAAACTAGGAAAACCAACAAGAGAGTTTATTAAGGTTGCCAGATAGAAAATCAATTATGTTCTTCTACAGACCTGAAGGAACTATTTGCAATGTCTAAAGTGGAGATGGGATTAATATGCACAATAGTACAGTGAAATCTTATAAATCAACAAGAATAAAGACATGAAAACCAATAGGAAAACAGGTACAAAGGATATAAATAGACATTTCAGAGAGAGAAAAGCTCTACATAGCTAACAAGAACATGAAGTAACTCTCACACTCACTAATAATCAGAGAAATGCAATTTAAAATAACCAAGAGACCACTTAATAACCACTAGAATTTTAAAAACTAGCAAGTTGTACAATATCACGTGTTTGAGGTGCCAGAGATGATAAGAACTTTCGAGTAAGGCTGTCAAGAGTGTAAGCAGCTACATATTTTCTTAAAAGTAAGCTGTCAATTCAAGATGGCGCGTGAGAGGTGAGACAGAGAACTCCTCCCAAAACTACTTATAATATGAAAATACAGTTAACACAACTAATCCTAAAAGAGCAAAAGGAAAGAAGGTTGCACCAGACTGCATACACCTGGAGAACAGAGCAGACCTCAGGACACAGGATAACGTACCAAAGCCTTGATCTGGCGGGACCCAAGCCCTTCCCCCACTCCAGCTCACTGGCAGGAGGAAGAGAAACGGAGCCAGAAGGGAGTGGAAGCCTAGGACTGCTGAACACCCAGCCCTGGAGAGCTCCTTTGCAAGCACAAACCTACATTGCATGGTGCTCTGGAGATTAGTGGGATTGGAAAGCTAAGACAGACAGAATACTTGGAGAGACTGAGATTCCAGCTGTTTGGGGAGGACAGGGATCCACATCCAGCTGCTCTGGGACAAAGGAAAGGCAGGAGATCTCAGAGGCTTCCTAGCAGCGAGAGGGCTGCTGAAGGGGCAGGGCTTGCATGGAGCTTGCTGCACAAGAGAAGGGATAGGTGGACAAGGCTGTTTGGGTGCACTCTGCTTAGCAGGTTGGGAACTTTCAGGATCTTCAGGTGCTCCATTCCCCTGGCTGACTACTCAGCTCTGAGGCCTCCCACTGTGATATGTAGACTGCTGTGCCTTTCTCCTGGACTGCAGGCACCAGCTTGCAAAACCGGCAACCCCTGCCCTGGCATCAGGCCAGCCAGAGGGAAGCCCCACCTACCACAGCTACAGACGCAAAGCACAGAGGCTTACACCTGTGTGCTTTGCCCACAGGTTCTGACAGTGGAGATAGGCACTGTAGCCAGGAAGCGGGAAACAGCTCTTTCCTTCCACCAGGCACCAGTGCCACTCCTCTGTGACCCCCCACATCATTCTATGGGCTGAGCAGCTCCAGAGATTAGACCTTCTGGGCACTAGAGGGTGCCACATACAAATATGAAACATCAAAGGAACATAGTTCAAACAAAAATCTCACAAACGCCAGAAAAAAGGCCAAATGAAACTGAACTCACCAATCTTCCTGAAAGAGAGTCAAAATAAAAATTATAAACATGCTTGTGGAGGTACAGAAAATTATTCAAGAACTCAGGGACGAATTTAGGACAGAGATTCAATCATTAAGAAATTCCATATCTGAAATGAAACATACAATGGAGGGATTTAAAAGCAGATTAGATGTGGTAGAAGAGAAAGTAAATGGAATAGAAATTAGAGAAGAGGAATACAAAGAAGCTGAGGCACACAGAGAAAAAAGAATCTCTAAGAATGAAAGAATATTGAGAGAACTGTGTGACCAATCCAAATCTAAAGCTTGCAATAGCAATAAGTACATACCTATCGATAATCACCCTAAATGATAATGGTCTGAATGCACCAATCAAAAGACATAGAGTCACTGAATGAGTAAAAAAACAAGACCTGGTGCTTGCTTCGGCAGCACATATACTAAATTGGAACGATACAGAGAAGATTAACATGGCGTCTGCACAAGGATGACATGCAAATTGGTGAAACGTTCCATATTAAAAAAAAAAAGACCCATCTATATGCTGCCTACAAGAGACTCACTTCCAAACTAAAGACATACACAGACTGAAAGTAAAGGGATGGAAAAAGATATTTCATGCAACTTATAGGAAGAAAAAAGCAGGGGTTGCAGCACTTGTGCCAGACAAAATAGACTTCAAAACAGAGAAAGTCACAAGAGACAAAGAAGGATATTACATAATGATAAAAGGGTCAGTCCAACAAGAGGATATAACTATTACAAATATCTATGCACCCAACACAGGATCACCTACATATGTGAAACGAGTAATAACAGAATTAAAGGGGGAAATCGAATGCAATGCATTCATTTTAGGAGACTTCAACGCACCACTCACTCCAAAGGACAGATCAACCAGACAGAAAATAATTAAGGAGACAGAGGTACTGAACAATGTATTCAAACAGATGGAATTAATGGACATTTACAGAACACTCCATCCAAAAGCAACACGATACACATTCTTCTCAAGTGCACATGGAACATTTTCAAGAATAGATCATATACTAGGCCACAAAAAAGAGACTCAGTAAATTCAAAAAGATTGAAATTGTACAAACCAGCTTCTCAGATCACAAAGGTATGAAATAAATTACACAAAGAAAATGAAAATGCCCACAAACACATGGAGGCTTAATAACATGCTCCTGTATAATAAATGGATCAATGACCAAATAAAAGCACAGATCAAGCAATATATGGAGAAAAATGACAACAATAATTCAACACCTCAAAATCTGTGGGACACAGCGAAGGCTGTGCTAAGAGGGAAATATATGGCAATGCAGCCCTACCTCAGGAAAGAAGAACAATCCCAAATGAACAATCTAAACTGACAATTAACAAAACCAGAAAAAGAAGAACAAATGAGGCCCAAAGCCAGTAGAAGGATGGACATAATAAAGCTTAAAGTAGAAATAAATAAAATTTAGAAGAATAAAACAATAGAAAGAATCAATGAAAGCAGGAACTGGTTCTTTGAGAAAATAAACAAAATAGATAAACCCCTAGCCAGACGTATCAAGAAAAAAATAGAGTCTACACACAAACAGAATCAGAAATGAGAAAGGAAAATCACGGTGGACACCACAGAAATACAAAGAATTATGAGACAATACTATGAAAAATTATATGCTAACAAACTGGATAACCTAGAAGAAATGGACAACTTTCTAGAAAAATTCAACCTTCCAAGGCTGACCCAGAAAGAAACAGAAAATCTGAATAGACCAATTACCAGCAAGGAAATTGAATTGGTAATCAAAAAACTACCTAAGAACAAAACACCTGGACCAGAAGGTTTCACTGCTGAATTTTATCAAACATATAGTCAAGACCTAATCCACATCCTCCTTAAAGTTTTCCAAAAAGTAGAAGAGGAGGGAATACGCCCAAACTCATTCTATGAGGCCAGCATCACTCTAATACCAAAACCAGGCAAAGACACCACAAAAAAAGAAAATTACAGACCAATATCCCTGATGAACATAGATGCAAAAATACTCAACAAAATATTAGCCAACCAAATTCAAAAATACATCAAAAAGATCATCCATCATGATCAAGTAGGATTTATTCCTGGGATGCAAGGATGGTACAACATTCGAAAATCCATCCACATCATCCACCACATCAACAAAAAGGACAAAAACCACATGATCATCGCCATAGATGCTGAAAAAGCATTCGACAAAATTCAACATCCATCCATGATAAACACTCTCAACAAAATGGGTATAGAGGGCCAGCACCTCAACATCATAAAGGCCACATATGAGAAACTCACAGCCAATATTATACTTAACAGTGAGAAGGTGAAAGCTTTTCCTTTAAAATTGGGAACAAGACAAGGATGCCCACTCTCCCCACTTTTATTCAACGTAATTCTGGAGGTCCTAGCCATGGCAGTCAGACAGCACAAAGAAATAAAAGGCATCCAAATTGACAGGGAAGAAGTTAAACTATCCCTGTTTGCAGATGACGTGATATTGTACATAAAAAACCCTAAAGAATCTACTCCAAAACTACTAGATCTAATATCTGAATTCATCAAAGTTGCAGGATACAAAATTAATACACAGAAATCTGTTGCATTCCTATACACTAACAATGAACTAGCAGAAAGACAAATCAGGAAAAAAATTCCATTCACAATTGCATCAAAAAGAATAAGATACCTAGGAATAAACTTAACCAAAGAAGTGAAAGACCTATACTCTGAAAACTACAAGACACTCATGAGAGAAATTAAAGAAGATACGTATAAATGGAAATACATCCTGTGCTCATGGATAGGAAGAATTAATATTGTCAAAATGTCCATCCTGCCTAAAGCTATCTACAGATTCACTGCAATCCCTATCAAAATACCAACAGCATTCTTCAGTGAACTAGAAAAAATAGTTCTAAAATTCATATGGAACCACAAAAGACCCCGAATAGCCAAAGCAATCCTGAGAAGGAAGAATAAAGTGGGGAGAATTACGCTCCCCAACTTCAAGATCTACTACAAAGCCACAGTAAGCAAGACAATTTGATACTGGCATAAGAACAGACCCATATATCAATGGAACAGACTAGAGAGCCCTGATATAAACCCAAGCATATATGGTCAATTAATATATGATAAAGGAGCCATGGATATACAATGGGAAAATGACAGCCTCTTCAACAACTGGTGTTGGCAAAACTGAATAGCTACATACAAGAGATGAAACTTGATTACTGTCTAGCCCCATCCACAAAAGTAAACTTAAAATGGATCAAAGACCTGAATGTAAGTCATGAAACCATAAAACTATTAGAAGAAAACATTGGCAAAAATCTCTTGAATATAAACATGAGCAACTTTTTCATGAACATATCTCCTCGGGCAAGGGAAACAAAAGCCAAAATGAAGAAATGGGACTACATTATGCTAAAAAGTTTCTGTACAGCAAAGAACACCATCAGTAGAACAAAAAGGCATCCTACAGTATGGGAGAATATATTTGTAAATGACATATCTGCCAAGGGGTTACATTCAAATTATATAAAGAACTCACACGCCTCCACATCCCAAAAGCAAATAACCCTATCAAAAAATGGGTGGGGGGATATGAACAGACACTTCTCCAAAGAAGAAATTCAGATGGCCAACATGAAAAGATGCTCCACATCGCTAATCATCAGAGAAATGCAAATTAAAACCACAATGAGATATCACCTCACACCAGCAAGGATGGCCACCTTCCAAAACACAAACAACAAATGTTGGCGAGGATGTGGAGAGAGGGGAACCCTCCTACACTGCTGGTGGGAATGTAAATTAGCTCAACCATTGTGGAAAGCAGTATGGAGGTTCCTCAAAAAAACTCAAAATAGAAATACTATTTGACCCAGAAATCCCACTCCTAGGAATTTACCCTAAGAATGCAGCAGGTCAGTTTGAAAAAAGACATATGCACCCCTATGTTTATCACAGCACTATTTACAATAGCCAAGAAATGGAAGCAACCTAAGTGTCCATCAGTAGATGAATGGATAAAGAAGATGTGGTACATATACACAATATTATGGAATATTATTCAGTCATAAGAAGAAAATAAATCCTACCATTTGCAACAACATGGATGGAGCTAGAGGGTATTATGCTCAGTGAAATAAGACAGGTGGAGAAAGACAAGTACCAAATGATTTCACTCATCTGTGGAGTATAAGAACAAAGAAAAATTTGAAGGAAGAAAACAGCAGCAGATTCACAGAACCCAAGAATGGACTAACAGTTACCAAAGGGAAAGGGACTGGTGAGGATGGGTGGGAAGGGAGGAAAAAGGGGAATAGGGGGCATTGCGATTAGCACACATAATGTAGAGGGGGGACACGGGGAAGGCAGTATAGCACAGAGAAGACAGGTAGTGACTCTGTTAGCATCATACTACACTGATGGACAGTGACTGTTATGGGGTATGTGGTGGGGACTTGATAATGGAAGGAATCTAGTAAACACAATGTTGCTCATGTGATTGTATGTTAATGATACCAAAAGAAAAAAGAAAGAATGCAACACACACACAAAAAAACGAATCTGTCAATACTTAGTTAAGTTTGTGTAAACCTCGTGACCCAGAAATTCCACTCCTGGATATACGTCCCAAAGATATTATCGAACAGGCTCACGGGGAACCATGTAAGAAGATAATTCTCTAGCATTGCTTGTAGAAGAGGGGAATGGATAAGTAAAGTATGATAGATTCCTATTATGGAATCCTATGCAGTTGTTACAATCAATGAACTAGATTATATATAGAAGTAGTGATGGATCCTAGAAACAGAGTCGACTAACAAAAGTAAAAACATCATATGTCAATGCCATTCCTGAAAATGGAAAACACATACACTAAACAACCTATAGTAGGTTGAATAATGGCCCCTCCCTGCCCCAAATGTCCAAGTCTTAATCCCTTGTCTCTGTAATGGTAACCTTATTAGGCAAAAGGGTCTTTGCAGATGTGTTTAAGGTCCTTGAGATGCGGAGATTACCCTCGATTATATGGGTGGGCCTGATGTAATCATAAGGGTCTTTATAAGAAGGAGGCAGGAGATCACAGTGTAGTAGATGTGATGACAGAAGCAAGAGATGAGAGTGACAGAAGAAGGGACCATAAGCTAAAGAATGCCGACAGCCCCTAGAAGCTGGAAAAGGAGAGGAAACGGACTCTTCTCTGAAGCCTCCAGAAGGAATGGCGCCATGCCAACGCCTTGATTTTAGATTTTTTGACCTCCATACATGTAAGAGAATGAATCTGTATTTTTTTAAGTTACTAAATTTGTGGAAATTTGTTGCAGTGGCAATAGGAAACTAATACACAACCCTATATATTTTATAAGCATACTGCATAGTTAAGAACTTGTATCAAGCACATTGGAGTGGTGTCTATGGAGGAGGGGAACAAGGGAGCAGAGAGGGAACGAAGAGGTGGGTGATAGAATAAAACAAGAGAAGTGCCCTGCTCTTCTCCATACATAAGGTCTAGCAAAGACAAACGGAGGCAGGTCACTCTGATCACTGTGTAGAAAACAGGTGTGTGCTTTGATAGGTGTGGCAGATGTTCTGAACATTGACTCTTTTAAATCTTTTTCTGATATAAAATCAATTTCCCTTGTACCTTGATTCTGTGAAGATGGTGCCCTGAGGGGCCGATATAAATATTTCAGCCACTGAAAGGTATATTGCTGATGGTAAATCATCAATTTTCTTACAAATTTGATTAGTGTGAGTCAGTCCCAACATCTGCTCTGGAGAGCCTGACAAACTCAAGTTTCCAGGTTTGTGAAGCTGAGGACCAAACTTGCTGTGCTGACTACCTTAAAATCACAAAAAGCCACTGTGCAGCCAACCTCCATCCTGGTGCCTTCCCAACCTTCAGACTTCAGCTTCATTCCTTCCTGTATCCCAAATGCCTGGCAAAAGGCCTTACACACAGCAGGGGCACAATGCTTGTTAGGAGCCATCCCGGCTGATGTAGTAGTTAGGAGCTGGCGCATTCATGGTACCTATTAGTGGAGTGAGGTGACTTTCCCTTTCCCTCAACTCAGATCACCTTTCTAGTTTAATCTAGTATTTCCTATGTTCTATCTACCCCTAGGAACTCACTATTCTCTGAACACTCCGTAGGTCTTTCGTATTTCTTTGCAATTGCAAGTACTGTTCTGAGTGACTAGTCTTCTCTTTTAAAGAAGAAGTCAAATATTACTTCTTTTTGGAGGTCTTCCCTGTTTCCCCATGCATTCATTTTGATCAATTATTCATCCATCCATTGGCTCATTCAACAAATACTGAGCACCTTCTAAGCCAGGCATAATGCAAGACATTGAAAATATGATGGTAAACCAAAAATAGAAGGTCACCACCGTAATGGAGGTATACCAGGGGTGATGGAGTTTAATAAACACAATACATTTTGTTCACATTGACGAATATACAATTACAAAGTGAGATACATGCTGTGAGGAAACAACACTGTTCTCTGAGAGGACATAACCAAGGAATCTTTTCTAGATTAGGGTGGGTCGTGAGCAGAGGCGTTCAGGTGTAACAATGAATGCCAATTTGGAGACACAACAGGCAAAGTGGAAGCAAAAAAGATATTAGATTAGGAGGAACATGACAAATTTGAGGAACTGAAAGAGTTGGAAAGCAGAGAACAAGTGGGAGAATGGAACTAGATGGGGAGTTGGAGTGGGAAAAAGTCAATGCACAGTGGTAACATGGTCAGGGTTTGCACTTTGGAAGGATTATTCTTGTTGCTATTTGGTGAATGGATTAATGCGAAGGAGAGAATGTATAGTAAACTGCCTGCCGTCCTCTAGGTGAGATTTAGTGTGGATTAGGGTGGTGGTAACGAAGAAGAAGAAAGTGAATAAATTCTAAAGAAAATTAAAAGGTAGGTTGAAGGGGAGGGAGAGAGGAGTTCAGTAACTCCTCAGTTCCTGGCTTGTGTCACAGGAAACACTGCAGTTGGGGGAAAATCTACCAGATCGAAAGCATCGCCCATTACCCCTGCCATTCTAACCTGGTATTTTGACTCCCTGTTTCACAGCCCTACTTATAACAGGTAGGTGACACCCTTCTCCCAGTCCTCCAGACCGGTTGTTCTTAATAAGTTCCACCAATACTGAGTCTTGTTTGTTTTCTGTGAAACGGAGACCACATCTCACTAGGTCGTGAGGTTCGAGTTAGAAAACGATTGTTTCTTTTAATTTGGTATTGTTAGGCTCGGTTCAATTCCGTCCAGCCCCCTCAGCCTGTTTGGAGGCAGTTCCTAATCCCAGGCACAACGTGAGAGGGTGTTTCCTATACAGGTCTGGACCCGCGGCTTGATGTCAGACTCCGGCAGAGCCGGGTCCGAGGAACCCACCATCCTCTACGGGCCCTGCTCACGATCACCAGCCCTTCCTCCCCACAATCCCGCGGGAAGGGTTCTTCCCGCACCAGTCCCGAGACCTCGCGAGAGTACGGAGGCTTTAGCTCAGACACTGAGCGCCACCCCGGCCCCGGCCTCAGGATGGCCCCTCCTTCCTTTTTCCCTGCTTTCCACGCCATGCTCCGCTCTTGGATTGGCTGATTGAGTCAGGTCCGTTTGTCCTGGCCAGAAAGTGGTTAGATAACTAGTCCTTCTTTGAGCCCCGCCTTCTAGGCCTGCGGGTTGGACGGCTGAGTCAGGTGTCACCCATCCGCTGGAGTGCGGACGAGCCAATCAGGAGCTTGGAGTATTTTACAAACTGGGGAAGTGGCTGCAGCAGAAACCGATAGATTCACGGAAAAAGCGAAGCAAGTAGGGGCGACCCTGAGTGGTTCTGGGAAAGGTGCGACACGGGAATCTTGGAGTGAACTAGGGCTTGGGCTCATAGAGAGGAAAGGCAACTCGGAGTCCTGGGACGAAAGAGTAGGTTCAGGGGGTCTATAGGTGGCACCCAGATGAGCGGCCTTGCCGGCGGCGGGTCTTCTGGGCACATGATTTGGGCGGAGATGGGAGCATCAGGGATGTCAGGGCCGATTCCCCGAATTGGCTGACCTTTAATCCTTTATCTTGCCTTCTTCCCCTGACTCAGCTGTAGCCATCATGGCTACCCACCAAGCCACGAAGGATCCTCTCCTCCGGGGTGTGTCTCCCACCCCTAGCAAGATTCCCGTTCGCTCTCAGAGACGCCCTCCTCTTCCCACAGTCCAACCCTGTGTCCTGGACCAGGAGAACCAAGATCCAAGGGTAAGAGCGACCTGGTGGCTGGAGACAGTAGCCACAAGGAGACAGCACCCACCAACATGCACCCCCGAAGCTGAGCCCCAGCTTTTTGTCCTCTCTTCCCACAGAGATTGGTGCAGAAGCTCGGTGTTCAGCGTCCCCTCCAAGACTCAGCAGGCCCCCTGCCTGAAGCCACATCCCAGACAGAGAAATCAGAGAAATTGGTGGGAAGCATTCAACTCCGGAATCCTTTGGAGGAGCTCAGGCCTAGCCCTGGGGGACAAAATGAGGGACCTAGGCCCCCTCCCCAGACAGGTACATGTTGGGTGTTTGAAAACACACAGTCTCTTTGGCTGGATGGGTATACAACGGGATGGGCACAGTGGTGTTGAGGGGTTCTGCCCTCCCCCAGCCTCCTGCTTACTATAACAGTCCTGGTCCCTGCTCCTGGAAAACTCTTTGCTCTCTTAAAAGCCCTCTCCTTCTTTCAGTAAAATGTTATATCTTCTAAAGCCTTTTCCTGACCCCCCCAGTCACAATCAATTGCGCTGTGTTCCAACAGGTTGCAGTACTTGTATAACATGTCTGTATTTGGCCTGAGCCTGCTACCTCTCTATAGCTTGATGATAACTTCTTGAGGATGGGGGCTTTGTCTTACTCATTTCTGGGCCCCAGGGCCTAGAAGAGTGTCTTACATGGAATAATGTTTGTGAGAATCTGAGTTCAGTTATGTGAGTCCTTGGCTCCCTCTTGTACCTCAGGGTGACCACAGTAGGGTCCCTGGGCCTCTGCTTTCCCCCTTCCTGTTCCTGCTCATCTTTCCTTCTCCTCTTCCCTTGCAGAGGCTTCAGGGGTCATAGAGTTTGTGGCTGACCCTGCAGCCCTGGCCGCCATCCTGTCAGGTGAGGGGGTGAAGAGCTGTTGCCTGGGGCGCCAGCCCAGTCTGGCTCAGAGAGTAGCGGTTCGGGGGAGCCAGGGAGGCACTCTCCGGAGGGGCCAGGTAATAAGACAGGATATGAAGAGATCAGGCTGGGTGGACTGAGGAGAGAATCCTGACCCGGTGCTGACAGCCTCTTTGGGGTTCCAGGGTGCCCGGGCCTCCGCATATCTGGCCCCCAGAACCCCCACCCACCGACTGGACCCTGCCCGGGCTTCCTGCTTCTCCAGGCTGGAGGGACCAGGACCCCGTGGCCAGACCTTATGTCCACAGAGGCTAGAGGCTCCGGTAAGTGCCCTTGTGGAGCAAATATTCAGTGCTCTGGGAGCTCCTTCCAAGACAAAGCTGGGCCTTGGGAGAGAAGGTCCCTCATCATGAGCCATAAGGGTGGTACTGAGGCAGATGGGGTTGGTGGTGAGGCCTGAAGGTTGGGGCCCATCTCTGACTGCTTTATTCTCTTGCTCCTATGGGTCAGATTCCATCTTCAGGACCTTCCTTTCACCCCTCTGCTCACCCCAGTTTCCAGAAGCTAAGAAGAGAGACAGGTGGCAGCAGCCGGTGAGGAGAGGGTCATTTGGAAAAGAATGTCTGATGCAGGGGTCCATCAGATCCGGGGCCTTCCAGTAGCTTGAGGACTCTCCACCCACCCAAGAGAGGAAGGGGAAACCTGTGACTGCCCAGCTGGAGCCCTTGGGATATAGGGTTCAGACTGTACATCAGTTTCTTCAGGTGGTGTGGGTAGGAAGGGGACAGAAATAAGAGGTGCTGTTTCTTTAGTTTAATGGCTGGAGCATAGACTGGCAATAGATGGAATATGAGTTTGATTTCTGACTCTTAGCACTTATGACTATACAAGTTTGCCTTAACATCTGAGCTTCAATTTTCTTTAATCTGTCAAATGAGGATAATATTTGTATCATCCTTAGAGATTGTATCGTCATTGTGAGAATTAAAAGAGATGATGTTTGTAAAGCAGTTACTTAGTGATTGCTACCTGCTGTCTTTATTGCCATTAGGACTGCTGTGAGCCAGGTCTCAGGATTGCTCCTGGAGATCCCAGTCCAGCCTGGTGAGTGTCTGGCCATGGAGAGAACACAGGGGCAGGCATACTGCCTGCAGCAGGGAGCTAAACAAGAGAGTGTTCAGCAGGCTGAGGGGAAGGGGGAAGGTCAGATCATAAGGAGCCTAGAGGAAGAGACCTCAGTAAGCCAGAGGTTGGCCCAGCTGCACTTGTATCAAAGGAATTGGTCCCCATTTCTACCCTTTGTCCACCGTTTCCTGCCAGACTGACCTTCCACTCATTGTTCTGTCCCCACCCTACCAGCCAACACCACTTCCCTTGCTCACTCAAGGTGTTCAGATTGATGAGTGATTACTGAGATGGTGCTGGGCTCCAAAAGGATGCTGGATGGGCCCCTACCTCTGATGGCATATTGGAGGTTGTCAAACTGGCCTGCACTCTTTGGAGGTTGCAAAGCCTGTGCCAGGCCTTGGTGTGTGTTCTAAACAATAAGAAAATTTCCTATCTCCTTCTAGCTTCCTCTGTCCCTGAAGAACGTGAAATTGTTACTCGCTCAGATGAAGGCCGTGGGGGCCCCCTAGGTCTGGCCCAGCGAGTACCGTTAAGAGAAACCCGAGAGATAACCCACAGCAGGGTGAGATGGGGCTCTCCTGGGATGGGGGTGGGAGATAGGGAGGTGCTTGGGGGAACTCCCCAGCAACAGCCAGCACCAAGGATTGTTGGTGGGGTGGGGCAGTCTTGAGCCTGGGCCTTGCCATGTTAATTGGTCTGGGTTTGCCCCAGATGGTCCCACGCCCTCTCCAGAGGGGGACTGGCCTGTTTACCAGGTGTCTAGGGCCTGGGGGTGAGAGGTCACAGTCTGGTATATATTTGTATCACTATCAGATCAGTACTAAGAGTGACACAGATGACACTTCTCAGCCAGAGCATTCATTCATTCACTCCACAAGTATTTATTTTCAGCTACTATGTGCCAAACAATGTTTTAGGTTCTGGATATACAGCAGTAAATAAATTCACATTCTAGATGAGGGAGACAAAAAAAAAAAATCTAAAATACATATTATGTAGGTGGTGATAAGTTCTCTGTAAAAAAAAGGAAGGCTCTGAAGGGGAAATGGAAGTGGGGGCTTGGTACTACAATTTCAAGTAGATTACAAATCTTATTGAGAAGACGGCGATGAAATGAAGACCAGGAGGGGTTGAGGGAGTGAGCCATGCAGCGATCTCATGTTTAGGCCAAGAGAACTACAGATGCAAAGGCCCTCGGAAAGGAATGTGCCAAGTGTGTTTAAGGTTTAGCAAACGAGACACCAGCGAGGCTGAGGCAGAGTGAGGAGACAAGCAGGAAGGGAGGTTAGAGCCATGACTGGGTGAGGGTTTATGAACCAGTTTAAGATTGTGGATTTTACTTGAAATGAGTGCAAAGCCATGGGGAGAGATGAAGAAGGGGTGACATGATTTGATTAAGTCTTAAAAAAGAATCCAACTGGCTGCTGTAGTGAGAAGAAGACATAGGAATGCCGAGGGAGGAGGGCGCACTCTCCCCCCGTGTTCCTCTCCGCAGGACGGCTGTGATTCCCTCCTGAGGCCCTCCCCTGGCCGTGCGGCACCACCTTCCATCACCCGTCCATCACCCTTTGGACGGGCTCAGCGTGTACCCTCGCCTGGCTCCTCAGCTCCAGTTTGTATCCACAACTCCTGGGGGCTGGGCAAGGGCAGACCAGTCTCTCTGGGATCCCTGCTGGGTCTAGGTTTTGTCCCTGTTCAGCCACCCCTGTCTCTCCCCAGACCTCATATTCAGTGTTCAAACGTCTTGCCTTTCGCCCCAAAACCCAGTTCACACCTTACTTATCAGCCCCCAGAGTTCAGCAGGTAAGAGAGGGCAGAGAAGGTAGCTGGCATAGGCCAGGGCTCAGGGAGGAGGGGAATGAATGGGTTCAGGGACTAGAACATCTCACTTCTGTCCCAGGCCCGGCAGTGGAGTGGTCTCTCCCCTCAGCCTTGCCCTGAAGAGCCTGCCCCACCCTGGGTAAGTATCTGAAGCCTTCCTATGCCAAGATCCCTCCTTCTGTCCTGTTGGTCTGAGGCCCGGTAGTTTGAGGCAGGTGGCTCTCTGGAAAAGCTACCTAATTTTCCAGCTCTCCCTGCTTCTCTGCTGTTCCTGCTAATCTAAGTCCAGGGCTTCTCAGTTAAGGACCTGATCCCTTCCTCATGAGGGTGGGACTCAGACTGGTCATCCTACCTCAGCCTGGCTTTCTCACATGGCCCCTGTCCTCCCATGTGGCAGGAGCAGATTGCAGTTCGATTATTTGACCAGGAGAGTTGTGTAAGTTTGCAGGAGGGTAAACCACCTGTGGCAACTCATTATGAACTCCACCCCGGTAGCACCCCCAACCTCCAGAAGCTGAAGATGCAGGTGGGTCTGTGTGGGCAACAGCTTTGCTGCCTGATGGGCAGTGACAGGGCTGGGAAGGGGGAAGCAGGTGGAGAGGGGGATGGGGGAATAGGACAGTGTGGGCAGAGACTTGACATCACACTGGATTACTCTCCCCCCCCCCACAGCGCATCAGTATCCTGCAGCAGCTTTTGCGACAGGAGGTAGAGGGGCTGGCAGGGGCCAAATGTGTCCCCCTTAATGGAGGCTCCTCTCTGGATATGGTTGAACTTCAGCCTTTGCTGGCTGAGGTTTCTAGGACTCTGAACGCCTCAGAGCATAATTCTGGGGCTTTCCACCCTCATGAACTATTACAGCACTCTGGGCTGCCAAAGCCCTGCCTTCCAGAGGAGTGTGGGGAAGCACAGCCCTGCCCTCCAGCAGAGCCAGGGCCCCCAGAGTCCTGCTATAGGAGGGATCCTGAGATACCAGAGTCCTCCTGCCTGGAACTGCCTGAGGTATCAGAGCCCTGCCCTCCAGCAGAGCCTGGACCGCTTCAGGCCTGTCCCCAGGGGCAGACTGGACTCCCAGAGCCCTTCCCTAGGGTAGAACCTGGGGCCTCAGAGGCCTGCTCCCTGGAACCCAAAAGTTCAGAGTCCAACCCACAGCCCTCCTGCAGTCAGTGGGCTCCAGCGGCCACCAGCCTGATCTTCTCCTCCCAACGCCCACTTTGTGCCAGCCCCCCTATCCGCTCACTCCAGGCCCTGAGGCCCCCAACAGGCCAGTCAGGTAAGGAGTTGGTTGGAAGGGGTTGTGAACAAAGGAGGTCCTCCTCTCGCTGGGAGCGGGGCCTCTGCTCTGCCACAGGTGGTCCTGTGCTTGCTTTCCTTCTACCCTGTCCTAGCCTGGCTCTCTTCCTTCACAGGAAGGAGCGAGGAGCTGCACATCAAGCCCTGTGCTCCTCATGGGCTCAGCCTCGGTGGGGATATGGGAAAGGGCAGGATGTGGTGGGAGTGGAGTGAGGACTCCAGAGCCTGCCCTGAGCTCTCTGTGGCCCTCAGACCCCAGCAGTCTGGCTCCTCGAACCATGGCCCTGAGGCAGCGCCTCAAAGCATGTCTGATGGCCATCCACTGCTTCCATGAGGCCCGCCTGGATGATGAGTGTGCCTTCTACACCAGCAGAGCCCCTCCCTCAGGCCCCACCCGGGTCTGCTCCAACCCTGTGGCCACATTACTTGAATGGCAGGATGCCCTGGTGAGCCTCCGAACAGTGCCAGGCTGTGTCTGCCCAGCAAACGTATGGGAAGTAGGAAGTGGGGCAGGGGCTGCAGTTGAAGAATGGCTGGGCTGTGACAAGGTATTCTCTCTCTCCAGTGTTTTATTCCAATCGATTCTGCTGCCCCACAGGACACTCCGTCATGAGGCATCCACCCACCCACTCCTGCCCTCCTTCTTTTTAGCTCTTATTTATTGTCCAGCCAATGAGATTGGGAGCCGACACCCTTTGGTCCTTCAATAAAGTTTCTAAAGTGTCCAAGTTTGTTTCCCTCTGGTCCAACCAGGCCAACTACAGCTGTGCTCTCCCACTGCCCACATGGTGGCAGTGTCCTCCAGCTTAGCCGTGCCCTGGGCTCTAGGTCCGGAGGCACCCTCACCTAGGAGCTGTCCTGAAGGGAGGAAGCCATCCTACTCCTGTCCCCCACCCCTGAAAATTGAGGGCGGGGCACAAATGGGGGCTTTTGGGGACCTGCTCTTGCTCCTTAAGGTCAGTGCCACTTTGAGGAACCATCAATAACTCCCTCATCCCCCTAGAGCCCCTTTTGGTACTGGGTCCCTGCATCAGGCAGAAAACAGAAGCACTAGACCCGTATCTTTGGACTCCTCCCCTGTTAGTGTCACTGTGGCTGGTATCTCCCTACAGTGTAAGGCCTTACAGCGCTTCTGAAGCTGATACCTCTCCCTTCCCATAGCAGAGCAGAAGCCCTGGACTTTTCCCCCTCTTCTTTTCTCCTGGAGGGAGGCCTTACCGGGAAGGGAATAAGGAAACCTTTGCCTCTGGCAGAGTGATAGGGTGGAAGTCCTTGAAAGGAGTGAAGGAAAGGGTCAGCCACCTTCCCCCACTCTGCACCAAGAGGCACACACATTCTCCAACTTCACTTTATTAGAAGGGGCAACAGCAGCTGTAGCCCCAGGGCCTAACCCAGCTGGGGGTGAAATGGGGACTGTACAGAATTAATTTTAAATGTAGGAAAGAATTCACCGGTTCCTCCAGTTCACAGGAAGGCTGCCAAGGCCAAAGCCTGGAGCTTGAAAATGGAGGTGAAATGGGATGGGGAGATAAATCTGTCATGACGGGACCAGCGCCTACCCCGTCTTAACTCCCAACATCTGCTCTGGTCCCGCCTGGATTGGCTCCTTCCGCTTCTGTTCTCTCCCTCCCCACGTTCCACAATTCCCGTCTGCTTTTGGAGTCTCTGAGCTCCCGCTAGTGGGGCTGTTCCCCAGCTTCCAGCAGAAGAGAGGGCCAAGACCTCCGCCCCGCTCCGCCCAGGCTTGCAAGCGGACGCAGACGGTGCTTTCCCACGCCGCCCGGCTTCCTCCACTCCCCAGCCGCCTGTCCCCGGGAGCTCCCCGTCCACACGCCTGAAGGCGGCCTCCTCCGCCCCGCCGCCAGGCTCTCTGAGGATGGGGTCGCGCCGGGGGTGAGGTCGGCTGAAGTGGGGAGAAGGGGCGCGGAGGAGAAGGGCGGCGGGGCGCGGGGGTTGCGGCCCTGCTCAGTCCGGGTAGATGATGAAGCCAGAGAAGGTGCTGTACTTGTTGGTGTTGCCGCCATGCACCTTCCCGCCGTCCAGCTTGATGAATACTTCATCGCCCACATCCAGGTGCAGGATGACGCTGTTGCTGGCGTAGTCGTAGTTCTGGTCCGCGTCCTGAGCAATGGCGCTGGCCCGGACCTGGCGAGGGAGGACAGAACAGTCCACTAAGGTTCTATGAGGAGCTGGGGAGAGAGTAGGGGTTGCGCGGAGGAAATGCAGTTGGGTCTGTGAACGCGGCACGACGGTAGCAGGCTGCAGGGGCTGGGAGGACAAGGAAAGGGCAGCTCCTCCATTCACTAGCTGTGCTGACTCCGGCAAGTTTCACCCCTTCTCTGGTCCTCAATTGATCTATAAAGTGGGAGGTAATAATAAGCCTACCCCACAAGGTTATTAGGATTAAATGAATTGCTAGATGTGAACCATGTTAGAAGAGTGCTCTGCACGTAGAAAACACTATAGAGTTTGCTATTTTATCATCGTTTAAAAAAAATTCGCCTACAGGATATCTAAGATTCGTAGCCAGCTCTGACCTGCCTCGTGTTCTCTTCCCTCCGTGATAGGACACAGGTGTGTGTGTCTGTGTAAAGGCAAGGATGTGGGCCACGGGATGGTGCAGTGATTCATGCTCACCTCCCGGGTGCCTATTTCCTCTCCTGGTGCCGGCTCCCGGACGTGTGGGTTGCCTTCCGACCCAACAGGTAGCCCTCCTCTCCTCTGGCCGCGCGGCTGCTGGTCGCCTCAGGCCATCAGCCCCCTCTTACTGTCCCGCAGGAGCTGGTTATTAACTCATTAATTATTCATCATTATTCTAATCACTATTTACCGTCCCCTGGGCCGCAGCGCCGGCTCCGCGGAATACAGAGTGGGAGCCGCGCGGCTCCCGCCACCCCCGGAAACCGACACACTGTAAGTACCCTCGCCCCTCCTCCTGCTCCCAGATACTGGGCATAGACCACACACACCTACTCAGTGCCACATGCAGATAGACGCCGCTCTATGCTCACACCTTCGCACCCCGCATCACGCACACACTCACACTCCTTTACACACATACACTATGCCACTCCCATACCGACACACACACTCCCTTTCCCTGGTTTCCTGGGGAGCCCTGCTGGGAGGAGACCCCAGTGCAGTGCCTGCGGGGCTTGGAGCAGGAGGGTGCTGCAGCCATAGCAGGACCCGAGATTCGGAGAGCTGGACCAGCAGGCCTAATGCGCCACGGTCAACACCATCTCATCGCGTGCAGGGCATTCAGAGGTCACCGCTCAGCCCCAGCCTAACCCCTGCGGCTGACGCAGGGCCCAGACACCTTCCCCCGTCCCCACCTCTATGGCCCCTTGCTACCTCTACTACGTGTGTCTGGGTCCCGGAGCTGAGTCCTTGAGGCTAGTCTCCCCAGCCAAGGCGGCGTGGCTCTGATTTTGACCATAGGGGCCGGGAGTAGCGGAGCCCGGAGGCCAGAGTTTGCTAGAGAGGATGTGCGGCCTATGCACCAGGCCAGGGTCCAAGACTTCGCTTTAATCTGTTCTTTTCCTCTTTGCTCCTCCAAATTCGTTCTTTCAAGCTGCCTGGCTGCCACACTATTTCCCACCTCTGCCTACCAACTCAGGATTAGCCAAGGGTAAGGATCCCTCTAGAACTGGGCACAGGCTTTGGGGTTAGTAATGGAGCTGCCTGGCAAATAAGCAAGTGTTTTCTTTCTTTCTCATCTTTTTCTTGAAAATTCAAGCTGAATGCCTCCCACACAGAACGGCTGCCGACTGCCCGCTGTCTGAGAGCGGGATTCCATTGCAATTCGAAGGAGCCAGACTCCATGTAACTTGCCCAGCACGAGGTTGGGAAACCCAAAGGCCAGGAGGGCTGCCCCAGAAGAGGGTGGCCCAAGACAAGAGGAGAAAAGAGGCTAATTGGCAAGGTGAGACACCAGAGATTTGGTGTAGTTGCCCACAGTCGGAGTGTGAGGTAGCAGCTGCAGAGACACTGAGTTTTGAGTCCTGAGCTCTAATTCTGACCCCATCCCTAACGCTCGGTGGGATCCTGGACGGGTCGTTCTCTTTCTCTGGCCTCCATTTCGTTTTTGGCCAAATGAAGGGATATCTAAGTTCTTGACAGCCTGGCTTTCCTGGATTCAGTGATGCTGTTTGGGGGAGGGGTTCGGGTTGTTTAACGAGTGCGGGTGGGATCTGAGGCTGAATGGGGGAGGGCATCTCACCTGTCCATTCTTCATCAGGTCGGCCCACATGCTGGTGCCGTCACCGCCGCGCATGAGCACGTGGTAAGCGAAGAAGTAGACACCCGGCATGGGGCAGGTGAACTTGCCGCTGGCCGCCTCATAAGCGTTGCCCACATTAGTCACAACGTCGTCGAAGCGCAGTACCTCGTAACCCTCGTGTGGCCGCCGCAGGCCCGCGTAGAAGGCAATGCGAGGCACGTAGCCGGCAGGGGGCGCCACGCCACCGGGGCCTGAGCTGGGAGGGCCGGGGGGACCTGGCCTGCCAGGCTCTCCTGGAGGCCCTCTGGGACCTGGAGGTCCCGGGGGCCCACGCAGACCTGCCTTCCCGCGCCGGCCCACCTCTCCTTTGGCTCCCGAAGGAAAGGGGGGCACCGAGGCGGGCGCGCCGTCGGAGTCTGGGCCTCGCGGTGCGTGCGGGTCGCACACCATGCGGCAGCGACCCAGCATCTCGTAGTGTGCCGGCCCGCGGGAGCTGTGCACCAGCAGCGGGATGGCGACCAGCAGCAGCAGCACCATGGCCACCCCGACGGCCGCGCCCGCCACCCGCTTGCGGCGGCTCAGCCGCGACGCGGCCAGGGCCAGCAGATCCTCCTTGCTCTTGGGCGCAATGGCGGCGGAGGCCCGGGGCTGTCCGCGGGCCCCGGAGATGGAGGCTGGGCTGGGGCCTGGGTCGGATCTCCCCCGACGGCTGCGCCCAGACGCCCCGGCCTCTGCAGGCTCTCCCGTCGGCGCTGCCGTTCTCCGAACCTTCCGTCAAGGCGGAGGTGCTCTCTTGGGCTGGGGCAGGGGCAGCGCCCGACAGTTCGGAGTCTGTGGCCCTCTGCTACCTTCCTGTTCAGCCTAACGTTCCCGAGCCCTGAAACCCGCGGCTTCTAGGACGGCTGATTTCTTACAGATCTAGGATGCCTGCTCTCTGGACAGCTGCTTTCTCAAGGATGGCGGCGCCTAGGTCCCTGGTTGCCCAGACGGATCGCTCCCGGCCGGAGCCGGGACTACTCTTCGCGCGCTGAACGCCCCGGGCTCTGCGCTGCGGGTGGCGCCCACTGGGATGCGACCTCCTTGCAGGTTTGCTCTGTGGCTCTTGGAGAGTACTGACCCGCCTTTCTACCCCAGTCGCCGCTCCAGCGCCTGCTAAAGCCCTGGCCCGCGTTTCTCGCCTGCTAGCGCTCTCGCTCTCTGCGTCCCTAACCTTCCTTCCCTCCCTCCCCGGGCAGCAGTGCGGGTGGTGTGAGCTGCCGAGCTGTGGGAGCTGCTATAAGCGGCCGGGGGGCGGAGCGACCCCTGGCGCCGAGAGCGGGAAGCGCGGGGGCGGGGCAGACGGCGGCCCCCACCCGCGTCCCCCGAGCTTCTCGGTTCCAGCCCGGCTCTGAGCCGATTCTGCAGGGATTCACTGCCCCCACGCTATCCTTACTTTCACCGTCTACCTGAGTTTGATATTCCCAGAGCCCAGAGGAAGCCAGAAACAGCGAAGGGCTAAAAAGAGGTAGAGATAGACAGACAGACAGACAGACACCCACCCACCCACCCACCCACACCCACACCCACACCCACCCACCCACCCACACACACACATACACACACACACACACGCAAGGGAGAGGTGGATTCCAGGGCCAGAAAGAGCCCCCACCTCCCCTCCAAAAAAAGAAAGAAAAGGAAAAGGAAAAGAAAAGCCCATAAACAACAAGAAGGGCGAGGAAAGATAGAAATTAGCCACCTCACACCCCTTACTGCCCCTGACCGAATAACAGAGTAAGGGGTGCATGTTGGCCTGAACTGGAAAAAGCAAATCTCCAACCACCTCTACCCTCTATCCCCAGTGTTGGGGGCGCACAGAGAAGCCGAGAGAGTGAGAGAGCAGACAGAGTAAGAAAACAGACCAGCCTGGTGGAAGGAGCAGGAAACCGACAGGAAAACAGAGACGGAGAGATAGAGAAATCAGAGGGACGGGAAGCCAGATAGAGACGCAGAGACAGAGACAAAGCTTGGAAAAGAGACTAACTGACAGCCCCAGAGGGGGAGAGAGAGAGACAGAGACGGAGAGAGACGGGCGCCGAGACAGGTTGACAGATCGAGAGAGAAATGTAAATGGCGCGCTGCAGAGAGACACCCAGGTCCGTGTTCGGACTCCAATGTGACATATCAACTGTGGGGAGGATGCGGGGGCGGGGCAGATCTTCCAGCAGAGTGGTAGACTCTGGGCCTGTGCATTGTGACAGTGTGCTGGCAAGTGTGAACCTGCTCCCGGGACGCTGGCCTCCTGTGTCCCTGGGTGAGTGGGTTTGTGTATTGTGTGTTGTCTTTGTGTGTATATGAGGGCTCTTTGAAGTGAGGTTTTCTATTTGTTTTCCTCTTAGTCCTCAAAGTGGTGCTCCAGAAATGCCAGCTCTTCTGTCTCAGGACTGACAAGTACGGTCTACAGAGGAGAGTCAAAAACCAACTCTAGTCCCACTCGCCCTGCTCAGCCTCCCTGTCCCACCCCTGTCCTAGTGCCAGTCCTTGTCCAGCCACAGAATCTCTGCCCCTTCTGCCTTCCTCAAAAGTCTGGTTTAGCTGGGAACCCAGAGAAGTTGGATCCCACATAATAAATGTTTAGGGGAGGGATTTGAAGGTAGTTATGCAAATCGATGTAACTGAAATGCAGATTAAGTGCTAGGCACCCTGTGAGTGTGTCGGTCATTCCAGTGACCAAGAGGGAACACCAGCTCTGATAGATCCCTCTCTATGAGGGGTCAGGGTCCAGAGAAAATGCTAGTGTCTGCATCCTTCCTTAGGTTGGCCCTTCTGGGGGAAATTTCTTTCTCACCCGGGACCCCGTGAGGCCCTTGTTCACAGGGACCTTCCTCACAGGGAGGCTTGGAGAAGGGACTCCAGGACTGGCCAAAGTGGAGACGTTTGGAAACCCTGGAGGTAGACAGTTGCAAGGGACCTCTTAGATGCAAGGAAAGGCCAGGACTGTAATGTCTGGGTATCCGGAGTGTAAAACGGAGGGCACAGGGCACATTAGGTCATGCGTATGGGTGGAAGGTGATTTCCTCAGCTGTTTCTTCTCCCCTTTCTCTGCACCTCCCAACCCATAATGGTGCAGGGAGAAAAAAATCATTGAGTCTGGGCCAGTGTAGAGAGAGACCCCTACATGCATGAAAGGGTTGGGAGAGAAAGGATTGGCAGCCAGTGGGGGAAGGGCCTCCTCCTCCAACCATAAATACAAATTTTATTCAAGGTCTTTGTCGCCATTTGTCTTCCTCGGGGGGCTGAGGGCCATGTCGGCCCCTTGCATGTCTAATTCCAGATCTGCTCCCCCAGGCTGGATGATGGATGGATCAGAGAGGAGAGAGCAGGCCAGGACTCACGTGGGCCTCCCTAGCCTGGTCCTCAAGCCCTATCGCCCCCAGGTCCTGCCACCCGCCTCGTTCCTCCTCCCCTTTCCCCTCCCCTCCCTCCACTCACCAGAGGCCCTCTCTGCTCAGCCCCACTCCCCCCACCCCAACTCTCCCAGCCACCAAGGCCCTCTTTTTGAGCCCCTCACCTCAGCCCTTTTCAGGTCCCAGCCCTCTTCTCTCCGGAGCTTGCCCTCTCCTCCCATCCCCAGCCCAGGCTGTGAGCTGCGGTGACCAGCAGCGCTGCAGGCGGCAGGCAGCGGGTGTGTGTGTGGTGGGGGGGGAGCAGGCTTGACTCACAGGGAGCCGAGGGGCCAGCTCCATGAATTTATTCATGTTCTGTTGCTCTTTCCCCACGCTCTGGAATGAAGCTGCCAGCTCACCAGGTCCTTATTCCTTCTCCTGCAGCTGTCACATTCGGCTGAGGAGGGACCTGGGTAGGGTCAAGGCCAGCCGATGCTTCTGGGGCCAAAAGCCAAATGTCTGGGTTCAGGAGACAATGCTGGGGCCCAGCATGGGATCTGGGATGATTTACCCAGAGCTCCTCAGACAACCAAACTGGGAGGCCCAGGGAGGTGATGTGGTGGGAATGGGAAGTAAGCAGAGAAGAGTGAGCTGCAGGACATGGAAGGGGCAGTGGAGGAGACGACCAGGCTTATGGGGGGAAGGAAAGGGGCAGGAGGAGGAAAGAGGGGAAAAAGCCTTTGAAGAGTCCCCTAGCCTCCCCTACTCAAAAGCACAGCCCAGTCTAAATCCCTTAACCTCCATCCTCAACCTTGCACCACCCTAACCCTAATCCCACATTACACACTTGACTCCTTTTCGATCTTACAATCAATCCTACCTCCATAACCTGACCCTAAATGCAACTCATCCCCACCTATCCTGTCCTGGACCCAGGGTCTCCCAAGAATTTCCCCCAGGGCTTGCAGCAGGTGTGTGTGTCAGAGTTCTGAAGCCCAGACTTTTGATTAGCATGTGATTAGCATATATTTTGCATGCGATATGCACCTTCTACTCTGAGGAAGTTTTCGTGTTAAAATTTTATGAAGTCTAGTGGAAAGGTCCTGACTCCGTGAAGGTTCTCTCTTTTTGTTCTTTCTCCCACACTCCTTGTCGCTATCCCAGACCTCCTCAAGGGAAAAAAGGGGGTGAGATGAGCAATAGAGGGCTAATGGGAGGAAAGATCCTAGCAGGTGCTCTGCGCTGTCACTTTCCGTATAACCACCACAAGCCTCAGTTTCCTTATCTGAAAGAGGAGAGGAACCAGCAGGCAGATGCTACATTAAGATCTAAGGATGCACTTCTATTTTTCTTGCATTCTATCCTTTCTCACCTTTCAGACTCATTCATAGTGTGGTTCCACTCTCCCCCCTTACACACACTCTGACTTCTAGCTCCCACATCTAAGATCACACAGAAACCCAGAAGCACCCTGGGTTGCCTGGTACCAGATCCCTGGTACGATGAGAAAGGAATTTTGCCCACCTGAGAGGATGGGAGACAATGTGGAAAAGGAAATAACATTATTGAGTGCTTACTGTACTTTAGGGTTTTTACATGCAAGTTCTTACTGTTTCTTCAGAGCACCCCTCAGAGGTGAATATCTTGTCTCCATTTTACAGATGAAGAAAAATTGAGGCCTAAAAAGGAGAAATAGCTTGTCCTGCATCATTGCCCTGTAAGTAGCAGCCCTGGAACTAAAGTCCTGATCTCCTGGCTTCCTTCTCAACCTGGAGAAGAGAAATGGCACCTAGGCTGTGGAAGGATGAGAGAACAGGGGTGGGGAGCAAGGTTTGAACAGGTCTCAGGGGAGACCTATGCGTGTAAGGCCAACAAGACAGGGCTTGGGCCCGGCATGTCCCTCATCCCTCATTTTGGAGCCTGACACCCAACAGGTGCTCAGTTGTTAGCTAAGGGATGTCGGCCTAAGTCAGCTGTGGAGAAGAGATATTCAGTCCGTATAGGAGAGGGCAGAGAAAAAGGAGGCAGAAGGAAACGAAGTGAACCAGAGGAAAATGCAATCAAGAGGCGAAAGGAAGGAAGCTGGCAGACAGGACTGTAAACAGCTCTCCACCTTCCACAAGTGGGAAAACAGTCACAACCCAGCAGCCCGCGGTGACTTCGCCCCCTTGCACAGAGGGTCGGCAGGCCTCAGCTGCAAGCAGAGAGGGCGAGTGCGCCACCCGGCCTAGGGCTTCCACTCAACCGCCACGGGGAGCTTGTGGCCTTGGGTTCAAAGGGCCGCAACAGCACCCACAGGGCTGAGCACAGGCTCCCGGCGCCACTGGGAGGGGTAGAGATTGCTTCCAAGGTGTCTGTCAGGCCAGGTCTCGCTGCTGACTTCGGTAGCTCTTGACCCCTGGCCAGGTGCGGTTTCTCGCCCACCCTTGCCCTCTACCTCCTTTGGTCCCCCCTCACCCCCACCCTCTGCGCACTCCAGCCACCAGTCAATGAAATGTGGCAAGCGGACACACAGACAGCTGTCAGACCCCTCGTTTTGTCCTCCGGGATATTGGATCCCGCTCTCGGAGACCGACAGGTGTGCAGAGGAGGGATGGTGCGGGGAGCCGAGGTGGGGGCACCGGCTTGTGAGAGCCCGAAGCCCAGGAGGCAGCGCCAAGCTCCAAGCCTCCAGGACTCAGCTAAGCTAGGTCGGCCCTAAGATGCTCTTTCTGCCTGGGGCGCCTTAGCTCTTTCTTTATCTCCAACAAGCAGGAGACCTGAGGAGCCGCACACCAACTGTCCCGGACCCCTGTCCACCCGGGACTCCTGGTCCCGCACCCTAGGCGGGCCTGGTTCCCGTGTGCGCCTCGCGCACCGGCTCTGAGCCAGCGGCCGTGGCCCGGTGCTTCCTCCCACATCCTTCCATCCCTTCCTTTTTGCTCCCCCTCCTTTCCGCGCTCCCTCCCCGGCGGCCGCGGCCTTTATTAGGGATTCCGCGGCTGTCGGTCCCGCCATCCATCCTGTCCGCCGGCAATTAGGCGGCCAGACAAAGAGCAGCTTCGGATGGATGAGGGTCCCGGCGGATCGGAAATGTGAAGGGTCAGCGCTGCCGCCCGCGGCGCACCCCGCTTCCCACTCGGCATAATCACCGGCCGCCCGTCACTCAGTCGGGCGCCGGGGGAGCCCCGGAGCCGGGGCTGGGGAGAGGGCAGGGGGTGCGACAGCAGCCTAGGCGCCCAGGGCAGGGTGCGGGCGGACCTGCAACAGGAGTGCCTCTTGCAAGAGAACAGAGGACTGCGGAAGGCTGGAGGCACCGAGAGGAGAAAGAGGGCAGGATGTGGACCCGGGCATTCCCTGAAAGCAGACTCCGGGACTGCTGCCTGGGGGCTTTCAATGCGGAAGCGGGGACTCTAAGTTGCCTGGTCCTAGGCGTCCCCTGCCTGGATACTGGGGACGAAGCCCTTGGGCCTCGGGTCTGTACAAGTGAAACTGCGCCAAAGACCAGGCTCTGCAGGGAAACTGAGGGTCTGAAGCTTGGTGCGCCTCCTATCGGAATAGATCGAAACTGCACTTCTATTCCCAGATTTAAGTGAAATCCAACCTATCCGCATCAAATGCAGAAAAGCTTAGAGGCTGGGCGAGCCCTAAAGGAGCCGAGAGGAAGTTGAAGGAGTCCGGGTTTTACTGCGGATTCCTTGGCGCTAGCTCTCAGCTGACAAATCAACATCTCAATCTGATAATTAGTGGTCGAGGTGGGGGGAAAGGGGCTCTCCGCCGCCTGGGCGGCGCAGCGCTCCTGGCGGGCGGCGGAGAGGTGGGCGGTGGCTGGCAGTGATGAACGACTCCGGGGGTGGGGTGGTCCGGGGCCCGGAGCGCGCATTCATTACTCGACTGACAGGCGAGCGACGGGCCGGGCGGGCTGCGAGTGGACGTGCTGGGAAAGAGGCCAGTGGCAGGAGGGAGCATAAGGGAGTGTTTAACAGCCCACCTCGCTGTCGGCTCTGGGTTCTTCGCCTCGACCCTGATACTTGACTTCCTTGAGCTCGGCCTCTCTGCTGTTGGAGCTGGTCCTGGTTGCAGAATTTGGGGAGCGGGGGCGGGGGACCTAAGCCCTCTCCTGAGGTTAGGCGATTTAAGGTCTAAGATGTAGAGAGAGGGTGTAGAAAGGCCTTAGGACTAGGCGCTTCGGCCTGACCTGGGAGAAATTGTGCGTGTCGGCGCACACAGAGGTGGTGTGTGTGACAGGTTGATAGGTGGGGGTCGCAGGTGGGGGTCCCTGACTGTACTGTCAGTGTTAGGGATATGTTGGCCTGATTTTGTCAGTGGAGGTGTGTGCTGCCTGTGTCCAAGGATGAGCCGCTGCCTCTCCCTGTGCGCCTGGTGCCCCCTCCACCACCACCACTACTTGCTGTCAGCTCTCTGTCTCCAGTTCCATAGGAAATGGCAGTGTGCACGGTGACAGCTGAAGTACGCTCCTGGGGGTGGGGGATAGATGTTAACTGTGAAGGTGCTGGTCTCCTTTCCATCACCTCCACCCTAAACATCGTCCTTTCCCTGAGTATCCTGAAAGTACTAAATGTTTTTTTTCTGAAGTCTGAAGATTCAGTTGTTGAGTCCTGGGGAAGGAAGTGGTTAGTGCCAGAGTTTTCTATGTGCACATCACTACACATATACAGTCTCTATCACATACACAAACAGTTTCCAATATAAGATGTGATCTGCAACCCACCCCTCTTCCTCAGGCTAGTGGTGGTTAGAGACGAGGAAGTGCATCTCAGGAAGAGATCAGACAATTAGACCTCCTAGAAAGCCCACCTCTTTGGGGCCTGGCCTAGCGGCTCCTGGGATCTCTATCTTCTGGACCTTAGGAGGATAATGCTAATTATATTCTAATCCCTTTCCTTAATAACACTCTTTTCACCTGTCTTTGTCTACACTCTTTCCCCACTCTAAAATCAAAAGGTTGAGTTTGACCACTTTCCTGGCTTCTGTGCCTACAGGGAAGAGAGTTGGAGTGATTCTGGCTCTGGTCCCCTGCTCTGTTCAGGGTGTCTTTCAGCCACTTTCCCTTTGCCTTGCTGTTCCTTGTGGCTAGGGTATCATTTGGAGCCTCTATACCTTTGTCTCTGCACCCCTCCTTGGTTCTCCATATTTAGGAATCTCTTACAAATTAGTCTCCCTACATTTTGGGGTCTCTCTTTGTTCCCCTTGGAATACGCCAGGGTAACAGTGAGGCCCGTGTAGATGGGGCTTCCTTCCTGCCCCATACAGAGGCAACAGCAACCCAAGGATGGCCACGCAGTGTCAAGGGCCCGGCCCCAGCCCGGTCTCTTCTCATTCAGGGCACAGGCACTTGGTCAATGCCCGGCTGTCCGCCCCCCCAACCCCTACCCCAGGCCGCCCTTCTCCAGGCCCCGCCCCCTCCGCCAGCCTGGAAGAGGCAAATTTGACATTTTAAATCCCGAGCCTTAGAGGGATCGATGCAGCCCAGGGGCCCCGCCCGGGGTCGATATTCCTGATTGGGAAGCGGCCTCTGAGCTGAGTCCGTGTGTAAATCACCCGGACTGGGGGAGGGGGCGCGGGAGCCAACTGGGTCCCAGGCGGGCGGAGCCAGGCGGGGTCCCAACTCTGGACAAACCCCAGGGCAATGCAATGAGGAGAATGACAGGACTTAAAGACTGGGAGACAAGCCCGCTCCTCCGGGCTTCCCCCCCAACGCCCAGCTCTGCCGACTCTGCGGGCCGGCTCTGGTCTCGCTTCAGCGGCCGCCACCCTCCGTTGCCCCTGAAGCTGCCCGGGAGACCGGTGTCGGAGCCAGCCATGCGGAGGCTCCTCTCTGGCCGCTCCCGCGGGGCCTGGGCTTCGCGGCGGCTGTCAAGAAGCCGACAGCCCGGGCGGGCCGGAAAGGGGTGGGTGGCGGAGAAGGGGGGAAGGCTGGCGAGGATCTGGCTCACAAGGGGCTGCAACAGATGTTTGCGGAATTGAGGGGCAGCAAGGTGGCTTGGAGCACTGAGCGGCGGGGAGCCTGGGGCTGGAGGACGCGGGTCGGGCAGGAGCTGCTCAGACTTGGTGGTGGTGGGAGTCTGGCCATGCAGCGGGTGAGCTAGCACCCGAGGGCGCCCTGAATACGGCCGACCTGGGATCGACCCCCTCTCGCAGTGACGAGGGTGGTAGAGACAGAAGAGAATGGGTGAGCGAGGAAGTTTGGTCTCCACCTCCACCTGCCTCCGCTGCCCCGTCTTTCAATCTTCGCAGGTCTCTGCTGTGGAAACCGAGGCAGCTGAGGCTGAGAAAGATTAAAGCAGTGTCAGCGACGAGGCTGGGGCAGCAACCAGAATTCCCGCGTGGGTCTTAGGATTCAAGTGCCTGCCCGGGGGCCGCTTGTGGCTGAATACCCGTCCAAGTTCCCATCGCAGCGCAGACCCTCCCCCTACCCCGACCCAGGCTGCAGCTTGTCAGACCCCCCCGCTCCCCCCCGCGCGCCAGTTTATAGAACAACAATTTGGGGAAAACAATCCGGGCGGAGTGACGGCCCCGTAATTGTGACAAAGTGAGTGCGGGCGGCTGGAGAGAGCGCCAGGGCGGGAGCGCGGCGGGGCGAGGCGGAGACAGGGGCGCCTCCTGCCCGCCCAGCCGCCCTCTCGTTCTCATTCCGGTCACCTCCCATCCCTCTCCTTGACTCTTCTCCAATTCCTCTTCTCCCGGCCCCTCGCGCCTCCCTGCGCTTGTTCCTCCATCGCTCTTCCCTTTCCGCTAGGTAACAGCTCTTCTCCCGCCTCCACGCCCTGCGGCCCTCCCCCGGGGCGCTTTTTCCTCTCTCACTTCTCCCTCTCTCCTCCGCCCTCTACTCGTTTCTCCATCTTTCTCGCGTGCTCTTGTCGCCCTTGGGCCCCCGGTTCCGCAGCACAATCTGCTTCCCTCGCTCCCAGTCCACCCTGACAGAGATCGAGCCCTGAGCCTCCTCCGCGACCCCCACTCTCCGCGAGGCCAGCGTCGCGCCGCAGTCCTGCGTTCCTCCTGCTCAGAGGCAGCTGCACGCGGCAGCCCAGGACCAGGCGGCGGTCCCTTTACCTCCCGCTTCGCCGCTGCCTCCCCCGCTTTGCTCCCTGAGCCGGGAGCTAGTTTGTTTGTCCAGCGGCGGCCGCCGCCGCCGGAACTGTTTGCCGAGCTTAGCTCACCGCCGCGCAGTGCGGGCCCAATTAAGTCTCATTCATTATTCAGAGGCCGGTCCACCCCCGCCCCCAGCTGGCGGTTCCCATGTCACTTTGGGGCCGTCCCTGCCCTGGACCCTCAGTGAGCCCTAAGGAGCATTGTGGTGAGCCGCCTTCCCTTCCCCGGAGGAGATGAGGGCTCTGGGGGCTGGGAATGTGGAAGGAACAGAAGTGCTCTACCTACTGCGGGGAGGCGATCTGGTTGAGGACCACCAGGCCCACCCCACCCCAAGTCAAGGCTGGGGGATCTTGGAGATCCAAGCCTTTCCTTTACACAGAAGGAAACAGGCCTAAGCAGCAGCGTGACTTGGCTAGGTCACATAGCAAAACCAGTACTGCAGCCCAGGACACTGAAATGAAGGCATCGTGCATCCCAGCTCCATCCCAGCAGCGAGTCTGGAGGAAGACAGACTACTCTCTGGCTGCAGCCTCGCTCTCCTGGTTGGATGCCTCTCCGCTCCACACCTTTTTGCTCCAGTTTCTCCCACTGGCCCATAATCCCCAGGATACAGCAGATACGTCTCCTGCTGGATCAGGAGACTCGTCAGGTCTCAGGCTCAGGTCTAGATGTAAAGTCTGGCATGCCTGGAGGCGGGGCAGTGAGGCAAACTCGGGGTGGTGGGGTTCCTCTCTGCAGCCTATCCTCGGGTATCTCTGCCTAAAGGAATTGAAAGCGTAGCCATCCAAGGCATCCTTGAAGGGCAACGGAGAATGCACCTTGAGGTGAAGAAGGAGTCACCTTCTCACTTGGGGTGGGGGGGGAAAGGGGGACCAAAGGCCTATTTTTGCGTTTATAGGAGACTTCTGTGGGCTGCTTGCCTCTGGACAAGGTGAGTCTGGGGACACGCCCAGCCCAGCCCTGCCGTGAGCTGTAGCGCCATCTGGCGGCCGTGATGCCGTGGTGCAGGCGCACTCGGCCCGGAATGGCGCTCTGCGCCAGCACCTTTGAGCCTGGGGAGGCTGGATACGCCCGGAAACCCTTAAACCGAGATTACCCGGGAGGAGTCTGAGGTTGAAAGATGATCCCGAGGGGCCAGAGGAAGTCCCTGGGGAGGGGCCTGGCCTGGACCGCCCGACTGCCGTAACACAGCAAACACAGAAAGACAAGGTCCATTTGGATGGAAATGGCAGCTGAGTGAGAGGGGCCATCTTGATCCTGTAGTCAGGGGAAATGACTGTTCTGACCGGGTCTGGAAGCTGGGTTACCCAGGTACAGCCGCTCGTGGTCTGGGTACTGGCTGGTGGTCGGTGGGAACAGACTGGCAGGCACGCTTTGGCATCTGGCTTGGTGTTCTGGGGAGTCATCTAGCCGCTCTGGAGAGACTTCCCAAGTCTGTCGTGGAAAGAGGTGGTTGAACTGTGGAGTGGCAGAATCTAGGTCAAAAAGTAGTTTTCCAGAGCAGTTTAAGTGGAGAGAATTCAGGACCTCTTTCAGGTTTGATGTGTGGAAGTATCTGTGGCTGGGAGAGTTGGGAAGGCTGGGGACTGCCTAAAGCCTTGGCGAAGTGTCTGAGAGCAGCCATAGTCGGAATTGAGGGTGATGTGGGGGGGAACTGGGTACTTTCAAAATATGTAGGAACTTTAGAATATTGTACGCACTCCTGTTCACTCCACTCCTACAGGTCAATGGTCTGAAAATTTAAGCTTCTGCTTTATGTCTGTGTGCTGAGTTCTCAGTTACTCAACTGAAAGCATTTGAAACACACTCTCCTAATTTGGAGTCATTGTAAGAAAACAAAACAAAACAAAAAAACAGAAATGAGGTGCTAGACTGACGGGTATAGGAGAACTAGCATTTCAGGGACACTCAGGAAGATCTGCCCTTGATGGTTATTGGAAAATAAATGGTTATCGTGTTGACCTGGATATAGTCTTAACAATTGCCTTTTTTCCATCTCTTAGTGTCTAAGGATAACTTTGGGGCCATGATTCTCACAGGGGACCCCAGATTTCTACACTGAGAAATGTCAGGTGCCACTGGACTTGTTCTGAGACCCTTTCCCTAGAGGATGGCCAAAAGGCTCCTAGTGACCTATGCCCTCTGGGCTGTAGGGGGCCCTGCTGGGCTCCACCACCTGTACCTGGGGTGGGACAGTCATGCACTGCTCTGGATGCTTACTCTGGGCAGTGGTGGGCTGGCTGGCTCTGGGAATTCTGAAAGCTCCCAAGCTTTGTAGCTCAGGCCAACAGAGCCCAAGGGCAGAGGCAGAGCTCCGGAGAGGGGACACCTCCTGTGAGTCCCATTCGCTTTGCTGCCCAGATATAATAGGCATCTATTTTGGCCTTGTGGCTCTCATTAGCCTTTCTTTCATAGCCAACTTCTATATAGTGGGCCTCCCACTGGTAGCTGGATTAGGGGCCTTGTTGGTGGCTGCTGTTGGCAACCAGACCTCAGACTTTAAGAACACTCTACGGGCAGCATTTCTTACTTCTCTCTTCTATGGTCGTCCCATAGCCATCCTGCCCATCAGCTTGGCTGCCAGCATGACAGCCCAGAAACATCGCCGCTACAAAGCTTCAGGTGGGCCAGAGAAGCTCAGTGTGTGGCTCTACCGCCTGGGCTTGGCTTACCTTGCTTTCACGGGCCCACTTGCCTACAGCACCCTCTGCAATACAGCTGCCACCCTCAGCTTCGTGGCAGAGACCCTTGGCTCCATCTTGAGCTGGTTCAGCTTCTTCTCCCTCCTCAGCCGCCTCATGGAGTCTGTCCTCCTTCTGCCTTATTGGGTCAGGAGGCTACTGGTGGGGGATCCTGGCTTCAGCTGCAGCTACTTCCAGGAATGGGACAAGCCGTATGAATTTGTCCAGACTTTTCAGGATGAGAAACATCAGCTGGCTAACCAGGTGAGGCTTTTGTCCCTCCATGCCTGTCTGGGATGGCTTGGGTAGTTAGGCTAAGCCTTACTGGAGTTGGTGCCCATTATGTAGTAGTACTGTTTTCATGTCTGCTGGGTCAGGCCCCAGAAAGGTGTCCTCACTTCTTTGGGTTTCTGTGTGCAATGGATGAAGATGCAGAGGCTCTGATAGTGAGTGAGAAAAAGATATCTGTATATTGTTTACTTTTTAATGAGGTATAACATATATAAAGTATACTAGTTTTATGTACATAACTAGGTATCCAGCACTCAGATCAAGCTATGGAATACTTCCAGCACTAAAAATGTTCCTCCTGCTCCTTCCTAATCTATACTTTCCTTGGAGGCAATCTATATTCTGACTTCTATTACTATAGAGTAGCCTTGCCCATTCTTGAACTTCACATAAATGGCATCATTCAGTGTGTACACTTTTGTATCTGACTTCTTTCATTCAACATTATATTTTTGTGAGATTTATTCATACTGCATGCAACTGTAAATTGTTTTTTACTGTTGTATAGTATCCCATTGAATGAATATACCACAATTTATCTATCCATTCTATTGTTCATGAACACTTGGGTTGGTTCTAGTTTGGGGCTATTCCAAATACAGCTTCCGTGAATATTCTTGTGCATGTCTTTGGTGGACATATATGCTTATTTCTGTTGTAAGGAGGTGATCTTGTCAGGGATGCAAAGCTCCAGGTTGAAAATGGGCAGCTGTGATTAAAGGCAAATCCTGGTTCCAGCCGTGAGATCCAGAGCTCGCCCATGTTTCAAAAGGCTGTAGTTCTAATCTGGCTCTGGGCCTTTCCCATGGGCACATAGAAGCCAATTCCAGAGATACCACAGCCTGATTAGCAAGGGAACAGGGAGAGTCCCGAGTGCCCTGACAGTTTACCAATTTAGGAGATTCTAATTTGTCAGTTTCTGTTTCCCTAAGGTTTTGGCCTTCCAGAGGGGGCAACAAAGGAGGAAATCCATCAGCAATACCAGGAGCTAGTGAAGATCTGGCATCCTGACCACAACCGGCACCAGACAGAGGAGGCTGAGGCACTTCCTGAAGATCCAAGCTGCATATGAAGTCCTGAGTCAGCCCAGAAAGCCCAGGGAATCCTGGAAGTGAGAAGAAACTTCCCTTTGAGGATGGTCTCTTCCTGGTGGAGTTGGGCAGCTTGTCCCAGCCTACCATTGCCCATCTGGGGCACCCCAACAGTGTTAAAGAAACTGCTGGCAGTGGAGATGAGAAGACCTTTCAAGGGGCAAGAAAGTCATTGTGTTGGAACAATGTATTTATGCTTTGAATTTCTGACTTCTTTGCTATTGTATTCCTGAAAATTTTTTTCTTAAAACCAGACAGTAAAATGAAAGGCATATTATAAAACCAATAACATACTTTTTAGAGAATATACCACCTTATCCCACCCTGGTACATCAATGTATAATGGAGAAAGTTAAATTAAAAAAATTTTTTTTTATGTGCAAGGAACTGAGTTAGGAAGCTAAAGGAAAAATATGAAGGTTCTAATATTTCATAAGCTGTCCTGTGACAAGAGGGATTTGATCTATTCTGTGGATTACCAAAGGGTGAGATTGGGGTTCAGTTTAAAAATTTCAGAAAAAGTATCTTAATTCCATTTATAGGAGAGCTCTCTAGGAGCTGCACTTTTCCTAAGAAGGAATAAGCTGCTATGGGGTGGGGCAGAGTATCCCCATGGGAGACTCTTCTGCTTGGAGGAGTATTGTGGACTTTACATGGGTGGCTGGACTGGCTGAATTCTCACTCAGATTTTCCCAAAACTTGGCATCTGACTGAACTACCACCTTGCTCCCTAGGAGCTTACAGTCTGGTGGGGACCAATAACACACGTACACAGACATCAAAGTCAGTCTCACTCAGTGTTTTGAAGTGCCATAAGAAGTATAAATAGAGTGCAATGATATTTTGGAGAAAGGACAGATGCCATTGTTTTATGGAAACTCATGGAAAAATTCATAATTTTATGTCTCATGTGCCCTTATGGGGACTTTGGAGAACTCTATGGAACCAGCAGCTTGAGCATCTCAAGAAGACCTCATTTAATTCCCAAGTAACTACCCAAGTATGGAAGAGATAGTCCAGGATGAAGAGGAAGAATGGAGATCAGGAACATGATGTTAAAATTATGTACCTTTTACCAGCCTTCCTGCCTTTCTTTTTTTCTCTTTTTAATTTATTTTGGTATCATTAATCTACAATTACATGTGCAATATTATGGTTATTAAACTACCCACTTCATCAGGTCCCCCCCACCAACCCCATTACACTCACTGTCCATAAGCATAGTGAGATGCTATAGAATCACTACTTGTCTTCTCTGAGTTGTACAGCCCTCCCTATGCCCCCCCAAAATTATGTCTGCTAATCGTAATGCCCCTTTTTCCCCCTTGTCCCTCCCTTCCGACCCATCTTCCCCAGTCCCTTTCCCTTTGGTAACTGTTAGTCCATTCTTGGGTTCTGAGAGTCTGCTGCTGTTTCGTTCCTTCAGTTTTTTTCTTTGTTCTTATACTCCACATATGAGTGAAATCATTTGATACTTCTCTTTTTTGGTTTGGCTTATTTCACTGAGCATAATACCCGCTAGCTCCATTCATGTTGTTGCAAATGGTAGGATTTGTTTTCTTCTTATGGCTGAATAATATTCCATTGTGTATATGAACCAAATCTTCTTTATTCATTCATCTAGTGATGAACATTTAGGTTGCTTCCATTTCTTGGCTATTGTAAATAGTGCTGAGATAAACATAGGGGTGCATGTGTCTTTTTCAAACTGGGCTGCTGCATTCTTAGGGTAAATTCCTAGGAGTGGGATTCCTGGGTCAAATGGTATTTCTATTTTGAGTTTTTTGAGGAACTTCCATACTGCTTCCCACAATGGTTGAACTAATTTGCATTCCCACCAGCAGTGTAGGAGGGTTCCCTTTTCTCCACATCCTCGCCAACATTTGTTGTTGTTTGTGTTTTGGATGTTGGCCATCCTCACTGGTGTGAGGTGATATCTCATTGTGGTTTTAATTTGCATTTCTCTGATGATTAGCGATGTGGAGCATCTTTTCATGTGCCTGTTGGCCATCTGAATTTCTTCTTTGGAGAAGTGTCTATTCATGTCCTCTGCCCATTTCTTAATTGGATTATTTGCTTTTTGTTTCTTGAGGTGCGTGAGTTCTTTATATATTTTGGATGTCAACCCCTTATTGGATATATCATTTATGAATATATTCTCCCATACTGTAGGATATCTTTTTGTTCTACTGATGGTGTCCTTTGCTGTACAGAAGCTTTTCAGCTTGATATAGTTCCACTTGTTAATTTTTGCTTTTGTTTCCCTTGCCCGGGAAGATATATTCATGAAGAAGTCGCTCATATTTATGTACAAGAGATTTTTGCCTATATTTTTTTCTAAGAGTTTTTTGGTTTCATGACTTACATTCAGGTCTTTGATCCATTTTGAGTTTACTTTTGTGTATGGGGTTAGACAGTAGTCCAGTTTCATTCTCTTACATGTAGCTGTCCAGTTTTTCCAACACCAGCTGCTGAAGAGGCTGTCATCTCCCCATTGTATATCAAAGACTCCTTTATCATATATTAATTGACCATATATGTTTGGGTTAATGTCTGGATTTTCTATTCTGTTGCACAGATCTGTGGGTCTGTTCTTCTGCCAATACCAAATTGTCTTGCTTTATAGTAGAGCTTTAAGTCTGGGACCGTAATTCCCCCTGTTTTATTCCTCCTTCTCAGGATTGCTTTGGCTACTCAGGGTCTTTTGTGGTTCCATATGAAATTTAGAGCTATTTGTTCCAGTTCATTGAAGAAAGCTGTTGGTATTTTGATAGGGATTGCATTGAATCTGTAGATTGCTTTAGGTAGTATAGCCATTTTGACAATATTTATTCTTCCTAGCCAAGAGCATGGGATGCATTTCCATTTGTTAGTGTCCTCTTTAATTTCTCTTAGGAGTGTCTTGTAGTTTTCAGGGTATAGTTCTTTCACTTCCTTCGTTAGGTTTATTCCTAGGTATTTTATTCTTTTTGATGCAATTGTGAATGGAGCTGTTTTCCTGATTTTACTTTCTGTTAGCTCACCGTTAGTGTATAAGAAAGCAACAGATTTCTGTGTGTTAATTTTGTGTCCTGCAACTTTGCTGAATTCAGATATTAGTTCTAGTAGTTTTGGAGTGGAGTCTTTAGGTTTTTTTTTATAGTTTATTTTGGTATCATTAATCTACAATTACATGTGCAATATTATGGTGATTAAAGTCTTTGGGGTTTTTTATGTACAATATCATGTCATCTGCAAATAGTGACAATTTGACTTCTTCTTTGCCAATCTGGATACCTTGTATTTCTTTGTTTTGTCTGATTGCCATGGCTAGGACCTCCAGTACTATGTTAAATAACAGAGGAGAGAGTGGGCATCCCTGTCTTGTTCCCGATCTTAGATGAAACACTTTCAGCTTCTCACTGTTAAGTATGATGTTAACTGTGGGTTTCTCATATATGGCCTTTATTATGTTGAGGTACTTGCTCTCTATAACCATGTTGTTGAGAGTTTTTATCATGAACGGATGTTGAATTTTGTCAAATGCTTTTTCAGCATCTATGGAGATGATCATGTGGTTTTTGTTCTTCTTTCTGTTGATGTGGTGGATGATGTTGATGGATTTTCGAATGTTGTACCATCATTGCATCCCTGGGATGAATCCCACTTGATCATGGTGTATGATCCTCTTGATGTATTTTTCAATTTGGTTTGCTAATATTTTGTTGAGTATTTTTGCATCTACGTTCATCAGGGATATTGGTCTGTAATTTTCTTTTTTGGTGAGGTCTTTACCCGGTTTTGTTATTAGAGTGATGCTGGCTTCATAGAATGAGTTTGGAAGTATTTCCTCCTCTTTATTTTTTGAAAAACTTTAAGGAGAATCGGTATTATTTATTCTCAATATGTTTGGTAGAATTCAGAGGTGAATCCATCTGGCCCGGGGGTTTTGTTTTTGGGTAGTTTTTTGATTACCGATTCAATTTCGTTGCTGGTGATTAGTCTGTTTAGGTTTTCTGTTTCTTCCTTGGTCAGTCTTGGAAGGTTGTATTTTTCTAAGAAGTTGTCCATTTCTTCTAGGTTTTCCAGCTTGTTAGCATATAGATTCTCATAATATTCTCTTATAATGCTTTGTATTTCTGTGGAGTCTGTCGTGATTTTCCTTTCTCATTTCTGATTCTGTTTATGTGTGTAGATTCTCTTTTTTCTCTTAATGAGTCTGGCTAGGGGTTTATCTATTTTGTTTATTTTTTCAAAGAACCTGCTCTTGGTTTCATTGACATTTTCTATTGTTTTATTCTTCTCAATTTTATTTATTTATTTTCTGATCTTTATTATGTCCCTCCTTCTGGTAACTTTGGGCCTCATTTGTTCTTCTTTTTCCAATTTCAGTAATTGTGTCTTTAGACTATTCATTTGGGATTGTTCTTCCATCTTTAAATAGGCCTTGATTGCAATATACTTTCCTGTTAGAACTGCCTTTGCTGCGTGCCGCAAAAGTTGTGGCTTTGTGTTATTGTTGTCTTTAGTCTCCATATATTGTTTGATCTCTGTTTTAATTCAGTCGCTTATCCATTGATTATTTAGGAGCATGTTATTAAGCCTCCATGTATTTGTGAGCCTTTTTGTTTTCTTTGTACAATTTATTTCTAGTTTTACACCTTTGTGATCTGAGAAGTTGGATGGTAGAATTTCAATAGTTTTGAATTTATTGAGGTTCTTTTTGTGAACTAGTATGTGGTCTATCCTGGAAAATGTTTCATGTGCACTTGAGAAGAATGTGTATCCTGTTGCTTTTGGGTGTAGAGTTCTGTAGATGTCTGTTAGGTCCATCTGTTCTAGTGTGTTGTTCAGTGCCTCTGTGTCTTTACTTATTTTCTGTCTGGTTGATCTGTTCTTTGGAGTGAGTGGTGTGTTGAAGTCTCCTAAAATGAATGCATTGCTTTCTATTTCCTCCTTTAATTCTCTAAGTATTTGTCTCACATATGTCAGCCCTCCTGTGTTGGGTGCATATATATTTTAAATGATTATATCCTCATGTTGGAGTGAGCCCTTTATCATTATGTAATGTCCTTCTTATCTCTTGCTACTTTCTTCATTTTGAAGTCTATTTTGTCTGATACAAGTACTGCAACACCTGCTTTTTTTCCTTGTTGTTTGCATGAAATATCCTTTTCCATCCTTTCACCTTTAGTCTGTGTATATCTTTGGGTTTGAGGTGAGTCTCTTGTAAGCAGCACATAGATGGGTCTTGCTTTTTTATCCATTCTATTACTCTGTGTCTTTTAATTGGTGCATTCAGTCCATTTATATTTAGGGTGATTATCGATAGATATGTACTTATTGCCATTGCTGGCTTTAGATTCATGGTTACCAAAGGTTCAAGGGTAGCTTCTTTACTATCTAAGAGTCTAACCTAACTTTCTTGTTAAGTTATTGTAAACAGTCTGATGATTCTTTGTTTCTCTCCCTTCTTATTCTTCCTCCTCCATTCTTTATATACTAGGTGTTTTTATTCATTGCCTTTAGTTAGTATTTGGGTTGTCTGCTTTCTTTGCTATGATTTTATTTTCTCTGGTGACATCTTTTTAGCCTTAGGAGTGCTTCCCTCTAGAGCAGTCCGTTTAAGATATCCTGTAGTGGTGGTTTATGAGAGGCAAACTCTCTCAACTTTCGTTTGTCTGGAAATTGTTTAATCCCTCCATCATATTTAAAAGATAATTGTGCTGGGTACAATATTCTTGGTTCCAGGCCCTTCTGTTTCATAATGTTAAATATATCATGCCATACTCTTCTGGCCTGTAAAGTTTCTGTTGAGAAGTCTGATGATAGTCTGATGGGTTTTCCTTTGTAGGTGATCTTTTTTCTCTTTCTAGCTGCCTTTAATACTCTGTCTTTATCTTTGATCTTTGCCATCTTAATTATTATGTGTCTTGGTGTTGTCTTCCTTGGGTCCCTTGTGTTGGGAGATCTGTGCGCTTCCGTGGACCGTGAGACTATTTCCTTCCATGCTGGGAAAGTTTTCAGCAATTATTTCTTCAAAGACACTTTCTATCCCTTTTTCTCTCTCCTCTTCCTCTGGTACTCCTATAATGCGAATATTGTTCCATTTGGATTGGTCACACAGTTCTCTTAATATTCTTTCATTCCTAGAGATCCTTTTATCTCTCTCTGCCTCAGCTTCTCTGTATTCCTGTCCTCTGATTTCTATTCCATTAACAGTCTCTTGCATCTTGTCCAGTCTGCTGATAAGCCCTTCGATCACTTGTCTCATTTCTGCATTGTCTTTCCTCATTTCCCTCACTTCCTCCCTCAGCTCTTGCATATTTCTCTGTAGATCCATCAGTATGGTTATGACTTTTATTCTGAATTCTTTTTCAGGAAGATTGTGGATGTCCATCCCATCAGGCTCCCTCTCTGGGTTGTCTGGCTGATCTTAGTCTGGACCATAGTCCTCTGTCATTTCATGGTGATAAAAGTGGTCACTGGTAGGTGCCACGTGTGTCAACTGGGAGAACAAAGTCCCTTCCTGCTTGTTGTTCTCCTTACCCTCCTCCCGGGCCTGACCTGTTTTCCTGCACAATGGGAGGCAGTCTCTGGGATAATTCCCTGAACTGCCTGTGTGTGGAGTCGCCCTCAGCCTAACCTATAGCACTGCGGGGGTTTGCAGTTACTCTGGGTGCATTCTGGTCCCCTTGGTGCCTTCTGGATCTGGTTCTGGGGCTCTTCCCACTTAGCTGTGCACCCACCGTGAGTAGGTTCTGTGAGGTTGCTGTGGGTGGGACCGCTCCTCCACTGTTCCGCAGCAGTGGAGGCTCCCAGACCCCTTGCAGCGCCAGCCCGGGAGGAAACCAATGGCATGCTGCTGATCACTGTGGGAAGCCTTGGCGTGGCTGCTTTGCCCAGCTGCCAGCCAAGGGGTCCGAAATTCCCCAAGACTCCCAGCCTGCTTGGCTGAGCACGCTGGGACGATTTTGTTCCTCTGTTGGGTCCTTGTCTCTTTAAGACTTTTAAAAAAGCACCCGCTTTTCTTTTGTCCCGGGGAGCCGGCTGAGAGGACCCACTTGTCTCCATCTTCAATCCTGTCCTTCTGTTTCTGTAATCTCCGATACACCACGTGATGTGTGTTGTGTTCCCGGCATGGATCACCAGGGCTGGTTATTTAGCGGGCCTGTGCTTCCACTCCCTCCCCGCTCTGAATCTTTTCCTCCTGCTGGTGCACTGGGGTTGGGGAGTGCTGGGGTCTCACCAGGTCGTGGCTTTGTATCTTACTCGCTTTCTGAGGCACTGAGTTCTTGCAGGTGTAGCTGTAGCCTGGTTGTTATCCCGTATCTTCTGGTCTCTCTTTTAGGAATAGTTGTATTTGTTGTATTTTCATCAATATATATGGTTTTGGGAGGAGATTTCTGCCGCCCTACTCACACCGCCATCTTCCCAGAAGATTTCTGCCGCCCTACTCACGCCGCCATCTTCCCAGAAGTCCTGCCTTTCTTTTTTTGTGTGTGTGCATTCCTCATACTTCTTTTTTTTCCTGGACGTTAACTCTGCATTATGTATATATAATTATTTTTCATTTTTTATTAATGTATTATTGATATACACTCTTATGAAGGTTTCACATGAAAAAACAATGTGGTTACTACATTTACCCACATTATCAAGTCCCCACCCATACCCCAGTGCAGTCACTGTCCATCAGTGTAGTAAGATGCCACAGATACACTGTTTGCCTTCTCTGTGTTACACTGTTTTCCCTGTGATCCCCACACCATGTGTACTAAACATAATACCCCTCAATCCCTTCTGCCACCCTCCCTACCTGCCCTCCCACACCCCTCCGCTTTGGTAACCACTAGTTCCTTCTTGGAGTCTCTGAGTCTGCTGCTCTTTTGTTGCTTCAGTTTTGCTTCGTTGTTATACTCCACAAATGAGGGAAATCATTTGGCACTTGTCTTTCTCTGCCTGGCTTATTTCACTGAGCATAATATTCTCCAGCTCCATCCATGTTGTTGCAAATGGCAGGATTTGTTTCCTTCTTATGGCTGAATAGTATTCCATTGTGTATATGTACCACCTCTTCTTTATCTATTCATCTACTGATGGACACTTAGGTTGCTTCCATATCTTGGCTATTGTAAAAAGTGCTGCAATAAAAATAGGGGTGCATTCAAAAAAATGTCTTTTTGAATCTGAGAAGTTGTATTCTTTGGATAAATTCCAAGGAGTGGGATTCCCTGGTCAAATGGTATTTGTATTTTTAGTTTTTTGAGGAACCTCCATATTGCTTTCCACAATGGTTGAACTAGCTTACATTCCCACCAGCAGTGTAGGAGGGTTCCCCTTTCTCCGCATCCTTGCCATCATTTGTTGTTCTTATTCTTTTGTGTGGTGGCCATCCTTACTGGTGTGAGCTGATATCTCATTGTGGTTTTAATTTGCATTTCCCTGATGATTAGTGATGTGGAGCATCTTTTCATGTGTCTGTTGGCCATATGAATTTCTTCTTTGGAGAACTGTCTCTTCATATTCTCTGCCCATTTTTTAATTGGGTTATTTGCTTTTTGGGTGTTGAGGCATGTATGTTCTTTATATATTTTGGATGTTAACCCCTTGTCTGATATGTCATTTACAAATGTATTCTCCCATATGCTAGGATGCCTTTTTGTTCTGTTGATGGTGTCCTTTGCTGTACAGAAACTTTTTAGTTTGATGAAGTCCCACGAGTTCATTTTTGCTTTTGTTTCCCTTGCTCGAGGAGATGCGAAGAGGAGTTCACGAAGAAGTTGCTCATGCTTATACTCAGGAGATTTTTGCCTATGTTGTCTTCTTAGAGTTTTATGGTTTCATGACTTACATTCAGGTCTTTGATCCATTTTGAGTTTACTTTTGTGTATGGGGTGAAACAATAATCCAGTTTCATTCTATTGCATGTAGCTGTCCAGTTTTGCCAACAGCAGCTGTTGAAGAGGCTGTCATTTCCCCATTGTTTGTCCATGGCTACTTTACCATATATTAATTGATCATATATGGTTGGGTTTATATCAGGGTTCTCTAGTCTGTTCCATTGGTCTATGGGTCTGTTCTTGTGTCAGTACGAAATTGTCTTGATTACTGTGGCTTTGTAGTGGAGCTTGAAGTTGGGGAGCATAATTCCCCCAGCTTTATTCTTCCTTAACAGGATTGCTTTGGCTATTCGGGGTCTTTTGTGGTTCCATATGAATTTTAGAAAGATTGTCTGTAGTTTCGTTGAAGAATGCTGTTGGTATTTTGATAGGAATTGCATTGAATCTGTAGATTGCTTTAGGCAGGATGGCCATTTTCACAATATTAATTCTTCCTATCCATGAGCACGGGATGTGTTTCCATTTATTGGTATCTTCTTTAATTTCTCTCATGAGTGTCTTGTAGTTTTCAGAGTATAGGTCTTTCACTTCCTTGGTTAGGTTTATTCCTATGTATTTTCTTCTTTTTGATGCAACTGTGAATGAAATTGTTTTCCTGATTTGTCTTTCTGCTAGTTCATTGTTAGTGTATAGGAATGCCACAGATTTCTGTGTATTAATTTTGTATCCCGCAACTTTGATGAATTCAGATATTAGATCTAGTAGTTTTGGAGTGGATTCTTTAGGGTTTTTTATGTACAATATCATGTCATCTGCAAACAGGGACAGTTTAACTTCTTCCCTGCCAATCTGCATGCCTTTTATTTCTTTATGTTGTCTGATTGCCGTGGCTAGGACCTCCAGTACTATGTTGAATAGAAGTGGGGAGAGTAGGCATCCTTGTCTTGTTCCCAATCTTAAAGGAAAAACTTTCAGCTTCTCACTGTTAAGTATGATGTTAACTGTGGGTTTGTCATATATGGCCTTTATTATGTTGAGGTACTTGCCCTCTATACCCATTTTGTTGAGAGTTTTTATCATGAATGGATGTTGAATTTTGTCAAATGCTTTTTCAGCATCCATGGAGATGATCATGTGGTTTTTGTCCTTCTTTTTGTTGATGTGGTGGATGATGTTGATGGATTTTCGAATGTTGTACCATCATTGCATCCCTGGGATGAATCCCACTTGATCGTGATGGATGATCCTTTTGATGTAATTTTGAATTCTGTTTGCTAATATTTTGTTGAGTATTTTTGCATCTATGTTCATCAGGGATATTGGTCTGTAGTTTTCTTTTTTTGTGGTGCCTTTGCGCAGTTTTGGTATTAGAGTGATGCTGGCCTCATAGAATGAGTTTGGAAGTATTCCCTCTTCTTCTACTCCTTGGAAAACTTTAAGGAGGATGGGTTTTAGGTCTTTACTAAGTGTTTGATAAAATTCAGTGGTGAAGCCATCTGATCCAGGCATTTTGTTCTCAGGTAGTTTTTTTTATGACCAGTTCAATTTTGTTGCTGGTGATTTGTCTGTTCAGATTTTCTGTTTCTTTCTGGGTCAGCCTTGGAAGGTTGTATTTTTCTAGAAAGTTGTCCATTTCTTCTAGGTTATCCAGTTTGTTAGTATATAACTTTTCATAGTATTCTCTAATAATTCTTTGTATTTCTGTGGTATCCATAGTGATTTTTCCTTTCTCATTTCTGATTCTGTTTATGTGAGGAGACTCTCTTTTTTTCTTGATAAGTCTGGCTAGGGGTTTATCTATTTTGTTTATTTTCTCAAAGAACCAGCTCTTAGTTTCATTGATTCTTTCTATTATTTTATTCTTCTCGATTTTATATTTTTTTCTGCTCTAATCTTTATTATGTCCCTCTTTCTACTGACTTTGGGCCTCATTTGTTCTTCTTTTTCTAGTTTCGTTACTTGTGAGTTTAGACTGTTTATATGGTATCTTCTTTCCTGAGGTAGGCCAGTATTGCAATATACTTTCCTGTTAGCACAGCCTTCGCTGTGTCCCACCAATTTTGTGGTGTTGAATTATTGTTGTCATTTGTCTCCATATATTGCTTGATCTCTTTTTTCATTTGGTCATTGATCCATTGGTTATTTAGGAGCATTTTGTGAAACCTCCATGTGTTTGTGGGATATTTTATTTACTTTGCATAATTTATTTCTACTTTCATACCTTTGTGTTCTGAGAAACTGGTTGGTACAATTTCAACCTTTTTGAATTTACCGAGGCTCTTTTTGTGGTCTAGTATATGATCTATTCTTGAAAATGTTCCATGTGCACTTAGAAGAATGTGTATTCTGCTGCTTTTGGGTGTAGAGTTCTGTAGATGTCAGTTAGGTCCATCTGTTCTAATGTGTTTTTCAGTGCCTCTGTCTTCTTACTTATTTTCTGTCTGGTTGATCTGTCCTTCAGAGTGAGTGGTGTGTTGATATCTCCTATGAATGCATTGCATTCTATTTCCACTTTTAATTCTGTTAGTATTGGGTTCACATACGTAGGAGCTCCTCTGTTGGGTGCATAGATATTTATAATGGTTATATATTCTTGTTGAATTGACCCTTTTATCATTATGTAATGTCCTTCTTTGTCTCTTGTGACTTTCTTTGCTTTGAAGTCTATTTTGTCTGATATAAGTACTGCAACTCCTGGTTTTTTCTCCCTGTTAGTTGCATGAAATGTCTTTTTCCATCCCTTCACTTTTAGTCTGTGTATGTCTTTGAGTTTGAAGTGAGTCTACTGTAATCAGCATATAGATGTGTCTTGTTTTTTATCCATTCAGTGACTCTGTGTCTTTTGATTGATGCATTCAGTCCATTTACATTTAGGGTGATTATGGATAGGTATGTACTTATTGCCATTGCAGTCTTCGGATTCATGATTACCAAAGGTTCAAAATGGTTAACTTCCTTACTATCTAAAAGTCTAACTTAAATCATGTAATATGCTATTACAAACACAATCTAAAGGTTCTTTTTTTTTTCCTCCTTCATTCTTTATATATTAGGTATCATATTCTGTACTGTTTGTGTATGCCTTGATTGACTTTGGGGATAGTTAATTTAATGTTATCATTTGCTTAGTAATTAGCTGTTCTACTTTCTTTTCTGTGGTTTTATTACCTCTGGTGACAGCTATTAAACCATAGGAACACTTCCATCTATAGCAGTCCCTCCAAAATACACTGTAGAGATGGTTTGTGGGAGGTAAATTCTCTCAGCTTTTGCTTATCTGGGAATTGTTTAATCCCTCCTTCAAATTTAAATGATAAGCCATGGCAATCAGACAAAACAAAGGCATACAAGGCATCCAGATTGGTAAAGAAGAACTCAAATTGTCACTATTTGCAGATGGCATGATACTGTACATAAAAAACCCTAAAGGCTCCTCTCCAAAACTAGTAGAATTAATATCTGAATTCATCAAAGTTGCAGGATACAAAATTAGCACACAGAAATCTGTTGCTTTCCTATACACTAATGATGAACTAACAGAAAGAGAAATCAGAAAAACAATTCCATTCACAATTGCATCAAAAAGAATAAAATACCTAGGAATAAACCTAATTAAGGACGTGAAAGACCTGTACTCTGAAAACTATAAGACACTCCTAGGAGAAATTAAAGAGGACACAAATGGAAATGCATCCCATGCTCTTGGCTGGGAAGAATAAATATTGTCAAAATGGCTATACTACCTAAAGCAATCTACAGATTCAACACAATCCCTATCAAACTACCAACAGCTTTCTTCAATGAACTGGAACAAATAATTCTAAAATTCATATGGAACCACAAAAGACCCCAAATAGCCAAAGCAATCTTGAGAAGGAGAAATCAAACAGGGGGAATTACGCTCCCTGACTTCAAGCTCTACTACAAATCCACAGTAATCAAGATAATTTGGTATTGGCACAGAAACAGACCCACAGACCAGTGGAACAGAATAGAAAAAATCCAACCATTAACCCAAACAAATACAGTCAACTAATATTTGATAAAGGAGCCTTGGATATCAATGGGGAGATGACAGCCTCCTCAGCAGATGATGCTGGAAAAACTGGACAACTACATGTAAGAGAATGAAACTGCACTACTGTCTAGCCCCATACACAAAGGTAAACTCAAAATGGATCAAAGACCTGAATGTAAGTCATGAAACCATAAAACTCTTAGAAAAAAACATAGGCAAAAATCTCTTGGACATAAACATGAATGACTTCTTCATGAACATATCTTCCCAGGCAAGGGAAACAAAAGCAAAAATGAACAAGTGGGACTATATCAAGGTTAAAAGCTTCTGTACAGCAAAGGACACCATCAGTAGAACCAAAAGACATCCTACAGTATGGGAGAATATATTCATAAATGACGTATCCGATAAGGGGTTGACATTCGAAATATATAAAGAACTCACGCACCTTAACAAACAAAAAGCAAATAATCCAATTAAGAAATGGGCAGAGGACATGAATAGACACTTCTCTAAAGAAGAAATTCAAATGGCCAACAGGCACATGAAAAGATGCTCCACATCGCTAATCATCCGAGAAATGCAAATTAAAACCACAATGAGATATCACCTCACACCAGTGAGGATGGCCAACATCCAAAACACAAACAACAACAAATGTTGGCGAGGATGTGGAGAAAAGGGAACCCTCCTACACTGCTGGTGGGAATGCAAATTAGTTCAACCATTGTGGAAAGCAGTATGGAAGTTCCTCAAAAAACTCAAAATAGAAATACCTTTTGACCCAGGAATGCCACTCCTAGGAATTTACCCTAAGAATGCATCAGCCCAGTTTCAAAAAGACATATGCACCCCTATGTTTATTGCAGCACTATTTACAATAGCCAAGAAATGGAAGCAATCTAAGTGTCCATCAGTAGATGAATGGATAAAGAAGAAGTGGTACATATACACAATGGAATATTATTCAGCCATAAGAACAAAACAAATCGTACTATTTGCAACAACATGGATGGAGCTAGAAAGTATTATGCTCAGTGAAATAAGCCAAGCTGAAAAAGACAAGTATCAAATGATTTCACTCATATGTGGAGTATAAGAACAAAGAAAAAAAAACTGAAAGAACGAAACAGCAGCAGACTCACAGAATCCAAGAACGGACTAATAGTTACCAAAGGGAAAGGGAGTGGGGAAGATGGGTAGGAAGGGAGGGATAAGAGGGTAAAAGGGGCATTACGATTAGCAGAAGTAATGTTGGGGGTCATGGGGAGGGCTGTACAACTCAGAGAAGACAAGTAGTGATTCTATAGCATCTCACTACGCTGATGGACAGTGTCTGTAATGGGGTTGATGGGGGGACCTGATGAAGGGGCTAGATTAATCACCATAATATTGCACATGTAATTGTAAATTAATGGTACCAAAATAAATTATTAAAAAAATTTTAATGATAGTCTTGCCAGATAAAGTAATCTTTGTTCAAGGCCCTTCTGCTTCATCGCATTAAATACATCATGCGACTCCCTTCTGGCCTGTAAACTTTCTGCTGAGAAGTCTGATGATATCCTGATGATCTTTCCTTTGTATGTGATCTTATTTCTCTCTCTGGCTGCTTTTAATAGCCTGTCCTTATCCTTGATCTTTGCCATTTTAATTACTATATGTCTTGGTGCTGTCTTCCTTGGGCCCCTTGTGTTGGGAGATCTGTGCACTTCCACGGCCTGAGAGACTATTTCATTCCCTAATTGGGGAATTTTTCAGCAATTACCTCCTCAAAGACACTTTCTATCCCTTTTTCTCTCTTCTTCTGGTACCCCCATAATGCGAATATTGTCTCGTTTGGATTGGTCACACAGTTCTCTCAATATTCTTTCATTCTTAGAGATCCCTTTTTCTCTCTGTCCCACAGCTTCTTTGTATTCCTCTTTTCTAGTTTCTGTTTCATTTATCGTCTCCTCCACCATATCCAATCTGCTTTTAATACCCTCCACTGTGCTCTTCAATGATTGGATCTCCAACCGGAGTTCATTCCTGAGTTCTTGAATATCTTTCTGTACTTCCATGAGCATGTTAATGATTTTTGTTTTGAACTCCCTTTCAGGGAGAGTCATCAGGTCAATATCATTTAAATCTTTCTGAGGAGTTGTGTTAATAATTTTACTCTGAACCAGGTTCCTTTGGCGTTTCATATTAGTATATGGCACCCTCTAGTGCCCAGAAGCTCTACTCTCTGGAGCTGCTCAGCCCCTGAAGCAATGTCGTGGGTCGCAGGGGAGTGGTATTGGTGCCTGGGGGGAAAAGGCTGTTTCCTGCTTCCCGGCTGCTATGCCTGGCTCCACTGCCTGAACCAGTGGGCCAAGCACACAGGTATAGGCCTCTGTGCTTTGTGTTTGTAGTTGCTATAGACAGATTTTCCCTCTGGCTGGCCTAACGCCATGGTAGGGTTTGCAGGTTTGCGAGCCGAGTGGGGCTGGCCAGGAGAAATGCACAGTAGGCTGCCTATCACGGTGGGGGGGGTGGTTCTTGGAGCTGTGTAGGCAGCCAGTGAGCCTGAGCATCTGAAGATCGTGAAAGTTCCCAACCTGCTGAGCAGAGTGCACGTAGACAATTTTGTCTACCTGTCCTTTCTCCTGAGCAGTAAGCTCTATGCAATCCTTGCCTCTTTAGCAGCCCTCTTGCTAAGGGCTTCCTTGTTAGGAAGTCTCTCAGACTGCCCACCTTTCTTTTGCCCCAGAGCAGCCAGATATGAATCCCTGCTTTGCACAAGCAGCTGGAATCTCAGTTTCTCCAGGAATTCTGCCTGTCTTAGCTTTCCAACCCCCTAATTACAAGAGAATCATGCAAGCACCATGAAATGTCGGTTTGTGCTCCCAGAGCAGATCTACGGATTTAGGTATTCAGCAGTCCTAAGACTCCACTCCCTCCCTGCTCTGTTTCTCTTCCTCCCCCTGGCGAGCTGGGTGGGGGAAGGGCTTGGGTCCTGCTGTGCCCCAGCTTTAGTAGGTTACCCTGTTCTGTGAGTTCTGTTCTTGTCTCCAGATGTATGCAGTTTGGTGCAGTCCTCTTTCCTGTTGCTCTCTCAGGAGTCGTTGTATCAATTATATTTTCGTATTATATGCGGTTTTAGAAGGAAGCCTCTGTCTCACCTCTCATGCCGCCATCTTTAATCCAGTTCAGTAGTTTATATATTTTTAAAAAGTAGAATTACTTTGACTAGTATTCCCTATAGATTTAAAAAAATCATCTGATTAATTGAGAAGAATGAGATTTGTAGATTTCTTTGCATTCTTTTTTTTGGTATTATTAATGTACAATCACATGAGCAACATTATGGTTACAACACTCCCCCTATTATCAAGTCACCACCACATACCCCATTACAGTCACTGTCCATCGGCATAGTAAGATGCTATAGAATCACTACTTGTCTTCTCTGTGCTATACTGCCTTCCCGGTATTCCCCCACCCCCCACTACATTATGTGTGCTAATTGTAATACCCCATTTTTCCCCCTTATCCCTCCTTCCCCATCCCCCCCTCCCGTCCCATTTCCTTTGGTAACTGTTAGTCCATTCTTCGGTTCTGTGACTGTGCTTCTGTTTTGTTCCTTCAGTTTTTTCTTTGTTTTTATACACCACAGATGAGTGAAATCATTTGACACTTCTCTTTCCCCACCTGGCTTATTTCACTGAGCATACCCTCTAGCTCCAACCATGTCGTTGCAAATAGTAGGATTTTTCTTTCTTTTTTATTTTTGTAAAGGTTTTTATTTATTTATTTATTTATTTTTATTTTGGTATCATTAATCTACAATTCATGTGCAACATTATGATTACTAGACTCCCCACATTATCAAGTCCCCCCCACATAACCATTAGAGTCATAGTCCATCAGGGTAGTGAGATGCTATAGAATCACTACTTGTCTTCTCTGAGTTGTACAGCCCTCCCCGTGCCCCCTCCACTACATTATGTCTGCTAATTGTAATTCCCCTTTTTGCCCCTTGTCCCTCCCTTCCCACCCATCTTCCCCAATCCCTTTCCCTTTGGTAACTGTTAATCCATTCTTGGGTTCTGTGAGTCTGCTGCTGTTTTGTTCCTTCAGTTTTTTTCTTTGTTCTTATACTCCACATATGAGTGAAATCATTTGATACTTGTCTCTTTTCACCTGGTTTATTTCACTGAGCATAATACCCTCTAGCTCCATCCATGTTGTTGCAAATGGTAGGATTTGTTTTCGTCTTATGGCTGAATAATATTCCATTGTGTATATATACCACATCTTCTTTATCCATTCATCTACTGATGGACACTTTGGTTGCTTCCATTTCTTAGCTATTGTAAATAGTGCTGTGATAAACAGGGGTGCATCTGTCTTTTTCAAACTGGGATGCTTCATTCTTAGGGGAAATTCCTAGGAGTGGGATTCCTGGGGCAAATAGTATTTCTATTTTGAGTTTTTTGAGGAACCTCCATACTGCTTTCCACAATGGTTGAAATAATTTGCTTTCCCACCAGCAGTGTAGGAGGGTTTCCCTTTCTCCACATCCTTGCCAGCATTTGTTGTTGTTGTTTGTGTTTTGGATGGTGGCCATCCTTACTGGTGTGAGGTGATATCTCATTGTTGTTTTAATTTGCATTTCTCTGGCGATTAGCGATGTGGAGCATCTTTTCATGTGCCTGTTGGCCATCTGAATTTCTTCTTTGGGGAAGTGTCTGTTCAGACCCTATGCCCATTTTTCAATTGTATTATTTGCTTTTTGTTTGTTGAGGTGCATGAGCTCTTTATATTTTTTTGGATGTCAACTCCTTATCGGATATGTCATTTATGAATATATTCTCCCATACTGTAGGATGCCTTTTTGTTCTACTGATGGTGTCCTTTGCTGTACAGAAGCTTTTCAGCTTGATATAGTCCCACTTGTTCATTTTTTCTTTTGTTTTCCTTGCCTGGGGAGATATGTTCATGAAGAAGTTGCTCATGTTTATGTCCAAGAGATTTTTGTGTATGTTTTTCTCTAAGAGTTTTATTGTTTCATGACCTTTGTTTTCTTCTTATGGCTGAATAATATTCCATTGTGTATATGTACCACTTCTTCTTTATCCATTCATCTACTGATGGGCACTTAGGTTGCTTCCATTTCTTGGCTATTGTAAATAGTGCTGCAATAAACATAGGGGTGCATATGTCTTTTTCAAACTGGGCTGCTGTATTCTTAGGGTAAATTCCTCTGAGTGGAATTCCTGGGTCAAATGGTATTTCTATTTTGAGTTTTTTGAGGAACCTCCATACTGCTTTCCACAATGGTTGAAATAATTTGCATTCCCACCAGCAGTGTAGGAGGGTTCCCCTTTCTCCACATCCTCGCCAGCATTTGTTGTTGTTTGTGTTTTGGATGGTGGCCATCCTTACTGGTGTGAGGTGATAACTCATTGTGGTTTTAATTTGCATTTCTCTGGTGATTAGCGACGTGGAGCATCTTTTCATGTGCCTGTTGGCCATCTGAATTTCTTCTTTGAAGAGGTGTCTGTTCAGCTCCTCTGCCCATTTTAATTAATTAATTAATTAATTAATTTTTTATTTTGGTATCATTAATCTACAATTACATGTTCAACATTATGGGTACTAGACTACCCCCATCATCAAGTCCCCATCACATATCCCATTACAGTCACTGTCCATCAGCGTAGTAAGATACTATAGAGTCACTACTGTCTTCTCTGTGTTGTACAGTCCTCCCCCTGTCCCACCCCTCCACATTATGTCTGCTAATAGTAATGCCTCTTTTCCCCCTTGTCCCTCCCTTCCCACTCATCCTCCCCAGTCCCTTTCCCTTTGGTAACTGTTAGTCCATTCTTGGGTTCTATGAGTCTGCTGCTGTTTTGTTCCTTCAGTTTTTTTCTTTGTTCTTATACTCCACATATGAGTGAAATCATTTGATACTTGTCTTTTTCTGCTTGGCTTATTTCACTGAGCATAATATCCTCTAGCTCCATCCATGCTGTTGCAAATGGTAGAATTTGTTTTCTTCTTATGGTTGAATAATATTCCATTGTGTATATGTACTACATCTTCTTTTCCATTCATCTAGTGATGGACACTTAGGTTGCTTCCATTTCCTGGCTATTGTAAATAGTGCTATGATAAACATAGGGGTGCATATGTCGTTTTCAAACTGGGCTGCTGCATTGTAAGGGCAAATTCCTAGGAGTAGAATTCCTGGGTCAAGTGGTATTTCTATTTTGAGTTTTTTGAGGAACCTCCATACTGCTTTCTACAATGGTGAACTAAGTTACATTCCCACCAGCAGTGTGTGAGGGTTCCCCTTTCTCCATATCCTCACCAATATTTGTTGGGGTTTTTTTGGATGGTGGCCATCCTTACTGGTGTGAGGTGATATCTCATTGTGGTTTTAATTTGCATTTCTCTGATGATTAGCAATGTGGAGCATCTTTTCATGTGCCTGTTGGCCATCTGAATTTCTTCTTGGAGAAGTGTCTGTTCAGATCCTCTTCCCATTTTTTAATCAGGTTATTTGCTTTTTGTTTGTTGAGGTGTGTGAGTTCTTTATATGTTTTGGATGTCAACCCCTTATCAGATATGTCATTTATGAATATATTCTCCCATACTGTAGAGTGTATTTTTGTCCCGCTGATGATGTCCTTTGTTGTACAGAAACTTTTTTTTTTGTATAGTCCCACTTGTTCATTTTTGCTTTTGTTTTCCTTGCCCAAGGAGATATGTTCATGAAGAAGTTGCTCATATTTATGTCCAAGAGATTTTTGCCTATGTTTTTTTCTAAGAGTTTTATGGTTTCATGACTTACACTCAGGTCTTTTATCCTTTTTGAGTTTACTTTTGTGTTTGGGGTTATACAATAATCCAGTTTCATTCTCTTACATGTAGCTGTCCAGTTTTCCCAACACCAGCTGTTGAAGAGGCTGTCATTTCCCCCTTGTAGATCCATGGATCCTTTATCATATATGAATTGACCATATATGCTTGGGTTTATATCTGGGCTCTCTAGTCTGTTCCACTGGTCTGTGGGTCTGTTCTTTTTTTTTTTTTTTTTTTACAATTTATTTTATTTTAGTATCATTAACCTACAGTTACATGAGCAATATTGTGATGATTAAACTACCCCCTTCATCAGGTGTGGGTCTGTTCTTGTGCCAGTACCAAATTGTCTTGATTACTGTGGTTTTGTAGTAGAGCTTGAAGTCAGGGAGTGTAACTTCCCCCAATTTATTCTTCCTTCTCAGGATTGCTTTGGCTATTTCGGGTCTTTTGTTGTTCCATATGAATTTTAGAACTATTTGCTCTAGTTCATTGAAGAATGCTGTTGGTATTTTGATAGGGATTGCATTGAATCTATGGATTGCTTAAGGCTGGATGGCCATTTTCACAATATTAATTCTTCCTATCCATGAGCATGGGATATATATCCATTTATTGCTATCTTCTTTAATTTCTCTCATGAGTGTCTTGTAGTTGTCAGAGTATAAGTCTTTCACTTCTTTGGTTAGGTTTATTCCTAGGTATTTTATTCTTTTTGATGCAATTGTGAGTGGAATTGTTTTCCTGATTTCTCTTTCTGCTAGTTCATCATTACTGTATAGGAATGCAACAGATTTCTGTGTATTAATTTTGTATCCCACAATTTTACTGAATTCAGATATTAGATCTAGTAGTTTTGGAGCAGATTCTTTAGGGTTTTTTATGTATCTTTGCATTCTTATATATAAGAAAAACTAAAAAATTTTTGGTAAAAAATTTATATGCCATGATTTCAAGACCAAATTAAGTTTCACACCTCTTTAAAGTTGCCAAAAATGGATATACATTTCTTTTGAAAAGCACTTATAATTGCCAAAATGTTGCATGGAATTTTAATGAGGCCTTTTCATAGGCTATTTATTAGTAAGTTATTAACATGATATGTAGTATTACATCTGCAAAATGTAAATATATTTAAATAGCCTATAAAGAAAAAGAGACAAAAGACAGGGATTAGGGCCTACCATTTGCAACAACATGGATGGAGCTAGAGGGTATTATGCTCAGTGAAATAAGCCAGGCCGAAAAAGACAAGTACCAAATGATCTCACTCATGTGTGGAGTATAAGAACAAAGAAAAAATAAATAAATAAATAAATAAATGAAGGAACAAAACAGCAGCAGACTCACAGAACCCACGAATGGACTAACAGTTACCAAAGGGAAAGGGACTGGGGAGATGGGTGGGAAGGGAGGGATAAGAGGGTAAAAGGGGCATTACGATTGGCAGACATAGGGTGGGGGGGCACGGGGGGTACTGTACAGCTCAGAGAAGACAAGTAGCGATTCTCATCTCACTACGCTGATGGACAGTGACTGTGGTGGGGTTGGTGGGGGGGACCTGGTGAAGGGGGGAGTTCAATCATCACGGTATTGCTCATGTAATTGTAGGTTAATGATACTAAAATAAAATAAATTGTTAAAAAAAAAAAAGACAGGGATTAGGGGCTTTACTGGATTTGGAAATTTTTTACTGTTCTCAAATTTTGTTATGGGTTTTTGTTACAAAATATGGCTGCATTTAATTTATCCAAATGGAACTACTGATAAGCAGTTCCTGTTTTTTTCAGCATGAACAATGCTATAATAAATATATTTAAATATGTGTACTAATGCTTTTTGGTTTTTTTGAAGCTAGATTCCAATAAATGATAATGTAGAGTCAAACAGAATGTATATCTAAAACTTTGACATCATATCAGATTACTTCTGGAAAAGATTGTAACAATTTATACTTACACTAGCAGTGTGAGAATGTGGCCCTTTCTTGAATGGACTGTTTTCACTCTTTAAAATTTTGTCAGTGTGGTAGGTAAGAAATAGTATCTGATTACTTTGTTTGCCTTTCCCTGTCTCCCAGTGATGGCCAGCATCTCTTCAAATGTTTACTGGACACTTCTATTTCCTCTTCATCGTGTTGCCTAATCATATTATCTGCCTTTTTTCGTTTTTTAGTTGTGTTCCTATTTGTCTCTATGAAATCTATTTTGTTGGTATCCTTCCTTGTTGGGAACCTTGATCCTTTGTCATATGTGTTGTAGATATTTTTCCCCAGTCTATAATTCATCTTTTGAGTTTAAGTGTGGGTTTTAGCGTCAGAAGGATTAGGAGTAGAATTTGAATGTGGTTCCATGATTTTCTAGCTGTATGATTATGAGTTTCTTTAGCTTCTTAGTGCCTTATTTTCTTGTAAAATTGAGGCAATAGTATGCACTTTTAAAGGGTTCCTGTGATAAAGAAGGTTGTATATGTACAGTGAACAAATATAACTAGTAGCTCCCTGTCCCCTTTCAGCTCTGTAAGGAAATAGGGCTTGAGTGTCCAGTGAGTTAATTGGTATACAATGAAGTTTCTATCTATAAGACTGAATATTCCTAGAGTGTATTAGCATATTTTGTATTTAAGAAAAAAATTCCTGTTGGTTTCTTGTAAACCACTGTATGAATGCTGAAGTAAAAAGGAATCATTAATTGTGTTGTGGTGGTAGGGTTACAAGTGGTCGTTCCCCCCAACTCTTTAGTGGATTATTCTCTCTCTTGCTCTATAATTAAGAAAAGAAAATCATGGCCTTTCTTAGATGCTTATGGGGAGCTAGGGAAGTTTGGGCTGGCCATTTCTGGGCTACAGACTTTAAATGGGGCAGAGCTCATCTGGGTCAGTTGTGGTATCAGAAGGCCTCAGAATGAGACAACTCTGGGGGTAAGATGAATCTCATAGGAAGGGGATGGGAAACTTGGAAGGTAACACTTTTCACCTGCAGATTCTCCTTGCAGAACTCTCCTGTCCTCCTTTGCAGATTTGTTTCATTTAGGGAGGCTGTTCTCTGATATCTGAGACTCCAGTCCCACTATGCAGAAAAGCAGAGGTATTTACAGTTTATGAAGTGCCACAGCATGGGTAGTTTACTGCCCAACTCTTTCCCCGATTGGTTACTGGAGCATGGAGTGGTATTAAGCTTTCCACAGGAGAAAACTTTGTGCATATGGGCTAGGCACTAGGTGAGAATTGAGAAAGAAGTTAAAGAATGCTAACCTCTTAGTAGGAAAGACTAATTAAACTGTGTTTGGATTTCATCTTCCTTCTTGTCTTGGCCTGTGAGGAGGTACTGAAATTGAATCCTTACCAGGGTTAGACCCCCCTACTGAGCACATCTGTTCATATATCTAATAGCTAATGGTGTGGCCCAATCATTTTTTGGGAAAAAAAAAAAGGGCACAAAATCATGAATTGAGAACTTTTAGAAGGGAATTCTGCTTTGCCACCAACCCTGGGACATTATAATCACTAAGGTTTTTCTGGGGATGTGCTTCCCAAAGGACCTTTCAGCAGACAATCACTATTAAGTAATTATGTATATATATACATAAACTAAGGTATTAGCAAGTGAGAGGTCTTCCTTATTCTCTACATGAGTTGATTTAATGAAACCCAATGATTTTGTAGTCTCCCACTCCCACAAATAAAAACATACAGGCTCTTTAAAGAGTTGGAAGGGACTTGAAAAGTCCTCTACCCTATCCACTGTAGAATCTTGAGAATAGCTTGCCTCAGAGATGACCATTTTGGCTGTTGCTTGAAACAGAAATCCTCTATCTGTCCCACTTTTTGGACACCCTTAATTGTTAAATTCTTCTACTGGATTGAAATTTGCTTCCCTGTAATTTCTTTCTAGATCTGCCATCTCTTGTTACAAAGAACAACCCCCCCCCCAAAAAAAAAAAACCCTTTCTGATAAAAAACCTGCCCTCCTCTCATATCCTTCTAACTCCTTCCTTTTCCAAATTAAACATCAGCTGGTTAAGGAAGTGCTGTAGTTTGGTAGAAAGAAGACAGATGGAGAAGGTGAGACCACTTTGGGCCTCAGTTTTTTCCTTGTAATGTGCGGAATTGGGACTCAGATGACCTTTAAGATTGCTTTCAGCATTGGATTCTGGGTTCTTAACTCTTTAGCCGAGGCTTGTGTTTAACGGGTTGGTTTGTCATTTTCTGTCTGCCCTCTTGTGGACACTGTCTTGGGAAGAAAATAAAGCATGTAATTGCTTCCAGAACAATATAATGGCCACTCACCCACTCCCAAAATTAAAAAATTCACCTACATCAAGCTTCACTTTTCACTTACTCATCTTCTCGTCTAGTCCTCAACATTAAATGTACATAATTAAATGTTATATGATTCAATAATCAAGGATTTTACATGATTCAATCATATCAGTTTTGTATTTTTTCCCCTTCACTTAATCATAAGCATTTTTACATATTACTTGAACACACACACACATATAAACCGAGATATAATTCATATGCAATAAAAAATAACTCTTTTAAAGTATATAACTGAGTGGTTTTCAGTATATTCATGAGGTCGGGCAACCATCAACACTGTCTAATTCCAGAACATTTTCACCACCCAAAAAGAGACCCCAGGTCTCTTCCTTTACATAGTATAATGTTTTCAAGATTCATCCATGTTGTAGCATGCATTATCACTATGTATTTTTTATTTTAAATTTTCAAATAGCACATCATTATATTTTAATGCTGTATAATATTTCCTTTTTGGGAGACATTAGGCTATTAATATATATTTTTTGTTGTTATAAAGAATGCTGCATCGATATCTTCATGCTTCTAATTCATCTATTCTTTTGAATTATTTCAGAATAAATCCCCATGGGTGGGATTACTGGGTCAAAGGGTATGAACATTTTTATGGCTCTTGTCAATATTGCTTTTAAATTGTGGTGCCCAGAACTAAATGCAATTCTCAGATGTGTTCAGACAGAACGGGGTACTGTGGGGCTATTAAGTTCTCAAGGTCTGGACAATATATCATCCTTTAAATCAAGCAGCCTAAGAATTTATTAGCTTTTTTGGGTTGCTCATCGAGCTTATAGGCCCTTAGGTCTCTCTTCCTAGGCACTGTGTCTTAAAGCTATGTTTGCACCTACTCTAGGACTCAGGAGGTTTTTGAGGACTCCCTGGCATGAATTTGGTATTTTAGTATTTCTTTGTTTTCTTTTTTCCTTGAGAGTGGGTGGTCTGAACAATCTAGCAGGCAGGGCTGGTTCATTGCAATCTTAGCTCAGAACTGCAGGTGGCACCTTAAGGCTGTCACAAGAGGAAAATATGCCCCTTCACTTTTTTTGAGGATCTGTTAGTGGTAAGTCCTTAGCAGGTTCATTACTAGCGCTCAGTCCTCCCCTTTTCCTGGGAGGGAGAGAGCCACTGTGAAGTTGGACTTGGGAGTTATTCAGGGTAAGATCCAAATGAAGCATGTTTTCTAGCTGTCATTGGATCTCCGAGAGGACTGACTCCAGCGCAGCCTAATGTTAGAGCTTTGCTTGGACACACATTCCTGCCAGTGTTTTGGCTTTTGAAGTTCACACCTTGAGAAGCTGGGTTTTTAGCCTCTTTTCATGTTCTGTGCCATCTCTTTCAGTCATTGGAAGGGATTGAACATGTTCAACTGACTGGGTTTGTTTTTTTTGCTAAGGTGAAGTTTGAACAAAAAAAAAGTTAAACATTTAGTAGGGTTCCAGCTGAATGAGTTTAATTTCAATACTATGCTGCTCTTCTCCTTTTCCTTTTCTTCCCAGTTCTCTTTTTCTCCCCGCCTCTCATCCACCCTTTCCATAGTCCATCTGCTTTTTTGCAAACTTCAAACAAAGACCTTGGGTTTAAACCTCAATGACAAATTTAAACAGAATAGAGCAATGAATGCCCTGTGCGGGAAAGTTGGAAGGGAATCATTTTAACCCATTCTGTGCCAGACCTTAGTCCCATTTCTGGGCTGAGAAAGGTTTTGGAGAACATCTTTTGCTGGGCAGCAACTGAGTTGGCATGACAGTCTGGCTTTGCAAGCACCACTTAAAGGGGCGTTTTCCTACTAACAACCACCTCTCAGATAAATTAGTATCAGGGAAGGAATGGGAAATATATGGGGTAAATACAGTTTTTTATGGGTCTTCAGTTCATATGTCTCCCAGTCACAGATCTGAGGGCCAGCAAGGCCCATGTTACCCCCCACCTCTCCTTCCATAATCACCATTTTGGACTTGGCTTCTCTTGATACTTTCTCTTTTTCACTCCTGGGGTCCACAGCAGAGTGTAAGTTTACTGCTCTTCTGTGTAATTTTGGCTGGAAAGCAAATAGCTGCTCAATCTGGGCAAGTGGTGCCATGTTATTTTACATTCAGTGACTGGGAACTCATTGCCTCTTACCAATTGACTTCTTGCACAGCCAAGAGACTGATCATTTCAGACCCATCTCCCTTCAAATTCTAATTCTTTTCCATCAATGTGTTTCTTGTTCTGGTGTTCATGCCTTTGCCAGTGTCATTCTTCTTTCCTATAATTCTTTTCCCTCACTGCTAACTGAAATCTTTGCACTTCTTTTATGATCCACCTTAAGGTTTATTACTAAATGATGCCTTCACTGATTAATTCTATCTCCAGTGATCTTACCTCCTTGAATTCCTTCAGCATTCTTATCTGGTTGGTAATCATTCTATCAAGCATTTTCTTACATGCCGTCATATAATCTTAACTATACAAAAGCCCCTTAAGTGCAGGGACTGTATTCTCCCAATGCAAATATCAGGACATTTGCTAAACGTATTAAATTGCTATTTAACAATTTAGAGCCTCAGTTTCCTCATTTGTTAAATGGGGATAGTGATGCCTGCGTTACAGGGGTTGAGACAATCATATGAGACAACATATTGTGAGCACTTTACAAACCATAAAACATTTTACGGAGGATAGGCATTACCAATTTTTTTATTAAGGTATTATTGATATACACTCTTATGAAGGTTTCACATGAAAAACAATGTGGTTACTACATCACCCATATTATCGAGTCCTCCCCATACTCCATTGAAGTCATTGTCCATCAGTGTAGTAAGATGCCACAGATACCCTACTTGTCTTCTCTGTGCTACACTGTCTTCCCTGTGACCCCCACCAAACGATGTTTACCAATCCTAATACCCCTCAATCCCCTTCTCCCTCCCCCCCCACTCACCCTTCCCCAACCCTCCCCCTTGGTAACTGCTAGTCCCTTCTTGCAGTCTGTGAGTCTGCTGCTGTTTTGTTCCTTCAGTTTTACTTCCTTGTTATACTCCACAAATGAGGGAAATCGTTTGGTATTGTCTTTTTCTGCCTGGCTTATTTCACTGAGCATAATACCCTCTAGCTCCATCCATGTTGTTGCAAATGGTAGGATTTGTTTTCTTCTTGTGGCTGAATAGTATTCCATTGTGTATATGTACCACATCTTCTTGATCCATTCATCTACTGATGGACACTTAGGTTGCTTCCATATTTTGGATATTGTAAATAGTGTTGCAATAAACATAGGGGTGCATATGTCTTTTTGAATCTGAGAACTTGTTTTCTTTGGATAAATTCCTAGGAGTGGAATTCCCGGGTCAAAAGGTATTTCTATTTTTAGTTTTTTGAGGCACCTCCATATTGCTTTCCACAATGGTTGAACTAATTGACATTCCCACCAGCAGTGTAGGAGGGTTCCCCTTTCTCCGCATCCTCGGTATTACCAATTTTTAAAAAATGATGACAGACTGTATATAAATGAAAGAGCATGCCAAAACTCCATAAATGAACTTATGGTAAAGGAGTATTAGTCATATGCCTTATAGAAAAAAATCCACTAAAGATAAAATTCAAGTTTTTAATGAACTTGCAGGGCAGTCTCACTGAACTGAGTGTTTGAAATCTGAGTTTTGGTTCTGACATTGCCACTAATTTTGTGATGTAGCAGTTCAACCTTTGATATTTTAAAGGTCTTTTCCAGCTACAGACATCTAATACACAACTGAATTTGGGTATGTTACCCATGTCTTTGGACCTGTTTTATTATCTGTAAAACGGGAAATGTTAACTTAATCAGACTTCTTTAATAGAACTTTATAGGATGATGTTAAAAGAAACAATCCTGCACAGAAGTCGCTTGGGAGAACAGCTGCATACCTGTCCCGCATTCCCTTCACGTTAATGGAGCACATTATCATATTAAATGCTCTGGGAACTATAGAAACCAGTTTAACTTGATTTTACCCAAACTTCCCCAAACTTATTTGGATCTGGAATGGTCTATTTGGCATCTATTTACCATTCTATGAAGCTAATTTTCTAAGACGGGTTGTTGGGACTGCCAACATGAATATTCTTAGGTATTAGAGGTAGTCCAAAAAAAGGGAAAACTACACCCTTATAAGATGTTCTCTGCTGGTCTTCACACCTGTTGTGGTTTTGTCTTTGTCTGTTGGTATTGCCTTTCTCTGCCTGGCTTATTTCACTGAGCATAATACCCTCTAGCTCCATCATATTGTTGCAAATGGCAGGATTTGTTTCTTTCTTATGGCTGAATAGTATTCTATTCAGTCATTAATTATAAGTCACTAAGATAATGAGTAAAACTTTCATTATCTCTCAGATTAGTTTAACTTCAGCTTTTTTCTTCCTTAATAAAAACATGAAATCTGGCAATCAATCACTTTGTATACAAAATATCAACTCAAGCAAACACAAAAATGAGAAAAGTTCTGATCTCAAGGATCTATTTGAAAACATATCAAAGCAGGTCTTGTTAAAATCTGCAGAATATATCTGCCAAGGTGACAATTATGTCATGATTTATCTTTAGTTCTAATTTTGCCAGTCATTAGGTAATCTGGGATAAATTAATCCCCTAAGGCTGAACTAAAACATATGATGTTATTTCAAAACAATCTTCTTTTATTATCCTTAGCAGTTAATCATTTCAGAAATTTGGTTACTTTTTGTGTTTTCTTTAGAGTGGGACACAAATATATGTTGAATTTATTACAACATTTCTTTTTCTAGTTTTTTAATTGAAGTATCATTGATATATAATCTTATGACGGTTTCACATGAACATCACGGTTTAAACATTCAGCCATATTATCAAGTCCCCCCCCGCCCCACTGCAGTCGCTATTGGTGTAGTAAGATGCTATAGAGTCATTACTTGTCTTCTCCGTGCTGTACTGTCTTCCCCATGACCTACATATAATGTGAGCATGGATTATAGTGCCCCTCAATCCCCTTGTCCCTCCCCACGCACCCTTCCCTGACCCTCCCCTTTGGTAACCACTAGTCCCTTCTCAGAGTTACAGCATTTCTTTATAGACAGACTTTAAATTAAATTTGCAATTATTCAAAGCAGGCACTCATCACTTCGTTTTATTGTGAAGTATAGTATACAAAATGGAAAGTATATATCATAAAAGAACAATGATAAAATTAACCTTTATAACCAAAGTCTAAATGGTATATTTGAAACATTTGTTCAATGTCTTCTTAGAGAAGTTGAATGCTGCATGGACAAAGGGCAAATGTGCCCCATGACCTGTAGTAGCCCTCTTGCAAATCCCACCACCCACTCAGCAAGACGTGCTCTATGTGATCCACCCTCCTTGGAAGGCGGTTAGTTTTTGAGTAAAATCCTTGTGAGGAGATGACTACTGCCACCCCAGAGACTGGGAAAAATGTTCTTCTCAACCACACTCAGAACTCTCCCTTAGAGGAGATCTTTTAAAATGATATTCTTCATCTCATTAGAATTCCATGATGTTTTGACAGCTCTCATGGATCTGGCCTACGTGGTGTGCTCCTTAATCCACCTGCCTTTTCTTTGAGTGAGATATCCACAAATAAAAACTTTCTCCCATTAGACTACAGGCTGTCTTAGGAGAGGTATCCTATCCTTCCTAACAGACTATAAGGTTTCTAAGACTGGACTTTATTTTTCTCCTAAAGAAACTATATTGGTTTCGCAGTAGCAACCAGCCCTACAATGAAAGCATTTCTTGAATGACTTTTGGTAGGTGATATCGGTCTTTATGAAATAAGATCTTGGATCCTATTGGCTCAGATTCCATTTTCAGTATGAAGTTTCCTATTAACTAGGGTCACATCATCTCATTCCTCCTCTGTACGGGAAGGAAGAATTGTGGAAGAATTAGTCACTCATTTCTGTGTTCCTACACTTTGCACCTTTCTGTTTTAGCACTTATCACATGTTATTAAAGCTAATTATTTAATAGCTTTTATCCTCTTTTGCAATTGGATATTCTCCTTGGGGATAATGATTTTGTTTTATTCTTCTTTGTAAGTAACCCAATACCTACATCAATGCCTATCGTTCGTTGGGTACTTATGTCAGCTTAGTGAATGAAAAGAGAGCAGATATTTGGATGGTTTGCTTTTATCTGAATCTTTGAAAGAAGATTCAACAGCAAACAACACATAGTGTAGTGTTCTAACTAGCTGAATGACCAAGGCTTCTGTTTCTTTAGATCTGTAAATGATATGGTTGGATTAGATCAGGCATGATTAACTAGGGGTCAGTGGCCTCCAGGGAATTTTTGACCCCCCAACCCCATGTAAAGTTAAAAACCAAAAGACCCGATGACTTCATTGAGATCTACGACACTACTTCATTACATGAACTGTGACTACAATAACGTGTAGAAACCAAAACTACATTGTGCCTGGGGTGTCTATCTATACACAAGCATATACACGCCAGGGCATGTCGTTTGTGCCTCTCCAGGGCCCCTTATGCTTTGGCCTCAAAAGATAAGAATATGGGGACAGGTTCTGATTAACTCTTTCAATGCTGATTAAATTCTCAGCTTCTAGCCACTCCTAAACAGACTGCTGACCAGTTGATAATGCAATGAATGCTTCACACATGCTGGACACCGGCGGAAAGATGCACATATATTAGAAATGGTTCTGACAGTGGGGAGGTTGGGAATCTGACCCCGAAGACAGAAGAGTATTTAACAGAAAGATTCGACGGGCGGCCTGACTGACTACAGCCGCATAAAGGGGTGCAGACAGCGGAGCAGACCAGAACACCGACTCAGAAATGGGCTTGGGCAGTGTGCCGGGCGGACACGGCGGGCTGGAGAACGCCAATTCGACCCCGCCCCCCCCACCCCCAACCTCACCCCGTGGATCCGGGGCCAGACGGGCATCCTTCCGCCACCCCGCACCAGCCTCACAGATTCCCAGGAGGCTGAGCAGCACGAAGTCCGGACGTCCGGCCGTTTCCCGCAGCCTGTGGCTCTGAAGTGGCCTTTGGGAGTAAAACTTGGTAGGAAGGAGGCGAAGGGGAAAGTGGCGGAAGGTCCCCGGGACCGAGTCCTGAGAGGTGAAAGGGAACGTGGCCAGTGAGACAGTGTCCCGGCCCTAGAGAGAAAAGCCCCTCGCGAAGTCCCCCTCGGGACACCCACCTTCGGCAATCTCCGGCAGAGTTTCGGCTCTTTCCGGCACTTCCAGCGCCGACCCTCCACTCCCGGCTCGCGCTAGCCCCGAGTCCCCGGGCTGCCCTGCTCCTTCTGGGTGTGAGCCCTGCTGCACGGGGGCGCGACCTCACGTCGCACCCGTCCCCATGGCCATTTAGTTTGTTCCCGACCCACCCCTCCAGTCCCCTCCCTTCTTCTTTATTCCCCATTCCGGGCAATGGCCGAACTTCCTCATCTCTGGCGCGCAACCCGGCGGGCAGTGCAGGGCGCGGGGGACCGGTCACTAGAGGAGCGCTAACTCGACTGCCCGGGGTCCGCCTCCAGCCCGCGCCTCTCCACGCGCGCTCCCTCGCGCATCGGTTGGCTGCAAAGGCCCTGAGATCGACGCAGATTCGCGCTGGCGCGAGCACGCGCCCTGTGCGCCGGCTGACTGGCTGGCTCAGGGCGAGGCGAGGAGCTCGAGTTCCTGCGAGACCAGTGAGGATCAGCTGACGCTCCGGCCGCCACCTGGGGCAGCGATTCCCTGCCCACCGCCAGGTAGAGGAGGGAAGCGGGGAATGGGGTGGTGGGGGCGGTGGGGGCTGTGGGGCCGTGGGGGGCAGGGCGGCGTCCGTCTCCAGGAGAGCTGGGGGAGGAGCGCGCCGGCTACGGCGGCTGGTTTAGAAGAGGAGGAGAAGGAGGCGGAGGAGCTCCTTTCCTCCTCTCAGACCCCAGAGCGTCCCGTACACAGAGCCCGAAACTGGGGAACGTGGCGACTGCGGTGGCCCGGGTAGGTGAGGCTGAGGGTGCTCGGTGTGGGGGGGATCAAGGGGGCCATAGGGGTGCAGAGAGCGGACTTGAGGGAGGGCACAGGGGGAGGGGTGGTTGTTGGGGGTTGGGGTACGGAGAGGAGTGGGACGCGAGCCCTTTGGGACCTGGAGTCCCCAGATGGTGAAAGGTTTCGGGGTCAGTGGAGCGGGCTGAAGCACACGGGTCCGAGTTGAGGGTGTTTCCAGAGACTAGACCAGGGAAACAATGGAGTGAGAGGAGACTCTGCTGTGAGCGTGTGTGGGATATTGGATTTTAAGAAACAAGAGATCGAAAAGAATGAAAGAGTGGGTTATTTGAGAAGTACGATGAATTGGGAATGCGGTGGGGCTCTGATAAAATCAAAGTTATCTATACTTTGTTAGAATTGCAGTTTCTTTTTTTTTTTTTTTACAATTTATTTTATTTTAGTATCATTAACCTACAATTACATGAGCAATATTGTGATGATTAAACTACCCCCTTCATCAGGTCCCCCCCACCAACCCTATTACAGTCACTGTCCATCAGTGTAGTGAGATGAGAATCACTACTTGTCTTCTCTGAGCTGTACAGTCCCCCCC
>JAQQAC010003639.1:5519673-5533246 GCA_029783875.1 Phataginus tricuspis | reverse complement strand
TGTGAGACTATTTCCTTCCCCAGCGTGGGGAAGTTTTCGGCAATTATTTCTTCAAAGACACTTTCTATCCCTTTTTCTCTCTCTTCTTCCTCTGGTACTCCTATAATGCAAGTATTGCTCCGTTTGGATTGGTCACACAGTTCTCTTAATATTCTTTCATTCTTAGAGATCCTTTTATCTCTCTCTGCCTCCGCTTTTTTGTATTCCTGGTCCCTGTCTTGTAATTCCTTGATCGTGTCTTGAACCTGATTCAATCTGCTGTTGAGCCCGTCAATGGCTTGTCTCATTTCTGCATTATCTTTCCTCACTTCCCTCACTTCCTCCCTCAGCTCTTGCACATTTTTCTGTAGGTCCGTCAGCATGGCTATGACTTTTATTCTGAATTCTTTTTCTGGAAGACTCTGTATGTCCAGTCCTTCAGCTTCTTTTTCTGGGGTGGTGTTTGTCTGAAGCTTTGTCTGTATCATATTCTTCTGTCTTCTCATGACTGTAGAATTGGTTGTTGGTAGCAAGGAGAGATAAGAAAGGAGAGAAAAGAAAAAAAAAGAAATTTCTACTAATAATAAAAAAGTAAAAGGAGAGAGAAAGGAAAAGAAAGGAAAGAAAAAGAGAAGGCAGCAACACGTAAAAGAAAACAGCAACAACAACTACAACAACAACAACAAAAAAACCCCACCAAAACGCCCACCGGGGTTGGTTTCTGTGTGAATGCTGTAGGTGGCGCTATTGCTCCACTATTCCAGAGCTGTGGCCACGTCGCTCCACACGGCCCTTTAAAGCTGTGGCCGGGTGAGAATGAATGGGAGGCTGTTGAAAGAGAGGGAAAGAAAAAAAGGCAAAGAAAGGGGAGAAAAAACAATAACAACAAAAAAAAAAGCCACTGAGAGTGGGTTCCGCGCGAGTGCTTTAGGTGGCGCTGTTGCTCCACTATTCCAGCGCCACTCTATAGTTCTGGCTGGGTTGTTAACAATGGGAAGCTGTTGATCTCCATGGGGGTCTCAATGGCGGGCACCCTTTCCCAGTCGCCAGCCAAGGGGTCCAAAGCTCCCCAGGACTCCCAGCATGCTGGGCTCAGTTTGCGGGGCTAATCGGCCCCTCTACTGAGCTCCTGTCTCTTTAAGACCGCTGAGGTAGAGCGCGCGCTTTTCTTCCCTTTTTTCTCCTTTCTTTTTCCTTCCCGGAGCCTGCCGCGGGCAACTTGCACGTTCCCGGCTGGGACCCTGTGCCCTCTGTCTCTCCTATCTCCGCTACACCGCAGGCTGTGTGTCGGCGCTCCTGGCGCAGACTTCCACTCCCTCCCGGCTCTGAATCCTCTCCTCCTGCTGGAGCGCTGGGGGAGAGGAGCGCTCTGTCCGCTCGTGGCTCCGTACCTTACCCGCCTTGCCGGGACTCCCGCCGGAGTGCTGGGGTGGAGGGGCGCTCCGGCGCAGACTTCCGCTCCCTCCTGGCTCTGAATCCTCTCCTCCCGCTGGAGCGCTGGGGGAGAGGAGCGCTCCGTCTGCTCTCGGCTCCGTACCTTACCCGCCTTGCCGGGACTCCCGCGGGAGTGCGGGGTGGAGGGGCGCTCTGGTCTCACTGGATCGCGTTTCTGTCCTGCCTCACGGGTGCCGAGTCCTCTGTCCGGAGTGTCTGGCCGCCTGAGCTCTGGGGGGGGGGGGCGCTCGGTCCCACCGTCGCCACTCTGTATCCTGTCCGCCTCACCGGCTGCCAAGTTCTCACAGGTGTAGCTGTACACTTTCCTGTGTATTCTGGTCTCTCTTTTAGGGATAGTTGTATTTGCTGTATTTTCGTGAATAAATATAATGTTGGGAGGAATTTTTCTGCTGGTCCGTTCACGACGCCATATTCCCGGAAGTCCCTGCTTCAGTAATTCTTGATGCTGATTTCGAATCATTAGGCTGCCTCATACCTTCCAGTTTGAATTAAGGTGATTTGAAAATATCATGGGAAAGTATTTCTGGGGTTATGATCTTTGTATTTCCTTAATACTTTCTAGACCAAATTTTGATTCCTTGGATTTCTAGACCAAATTTTGAGAGGTACTAGATACAAGATTGTTGATTTTGAAATTGTAGTTACCATATGTGTTCATGAATAGTCCAGGTTAAGCTTTTTATTTGTTGGGCATTAAGTTTTGCTGACTCATCTAAGATTTCTGGGAATTCATCAGCTTATCTAGGTCTCCGTAGCATTAGGCTACTTTAAGAAGGCTCAAAAATAGTGTTCTAAATTGTCACTTCTCTTACATGTTACAAAAACTGAACAAAGCAAGAAATGGGTGCAATGACTTCATTTGTGATAATGTGGCTCTTTATTGACCTCTTACCACTGTAAGCTAAGCAAGGTGCTACGATTGTTTTGCTTGCATTATCTCATTAATTTAATCATCACAATTATTTCATATTTTACGAATTAAGAGGCTAATTTACTAAGGTCACAGAGCTAGGAAGTAAAGCTGAATTCAGACTCAGCTCTTTTGGATGCACTCTTTAAATCTTCACTGCCTGGTTTTTCTTCCTGCTAGCTCCCTTCTCCCAGTCTTGGTTGTAGTACAGACAGCAGGAATTGGTTGAATCTTGGATTAGATATGATAATAATGATTTAGATGAAGATTCAGTTAGTGTACTACATTTGTAGAGTTCATTGAATGTTTATTGCTTCTGTGATTTAGCAAATCTGGGGTCCTGATAATAGGGCTAACACATCCTCTGGCTAAGGATAGTCCTGGGGGCACACTTAATTTTCTGTTTAATCAATTGTGCTGCCAAAGTACCATGCATATGTGGCACTCTGTAGAAGTCAAGACAGCCAAGTGGGGAGCCAAAACCAGTTACTCTGGAAAATAATCGAAAACTGCTGAGTGCTCAAATGCCCTCCAAACACCTGTTGAGTCCAAAGTTGGTACTGGCATTATCTCTAAATATAGACAGGATCCTCTTAGAAACCTGGAGGAAAACAACTAGAACTGAGAAACAGCGGGGGCCTGAGGGAGGAGCCATAGCTTACTGGCCAAAACATCAGTATAGCCCCAGAAGGCTGATCCAGGAGTAGCAAAGGGCTACAGATACTAGTGAATGGTGGGGAGGGCAGGGAATTTTTATTTGTAGAGTATGATGTATGTATTCTACACACTGAAGTCAGTGTGTTTTATATGTATTACTTCATAAGATCTTCAAACAACCCATAGAAGGTAGTTGTAAGCATTATCCCCATTTTTCAGATGAGACTCAGGAAAGTTAAATAACTTAATAATGACAGTGAAGGAAATTTGTATTTATTATTATTATTATTATTATTTTGCTGCTTGCAGTTTCCCATTATAGAGCCACAATATTAAAGTTAGGAACTTAAAGTCACTCTTTAAGATTGACTGTACTTCTTTGTTAGAAGTAAAACATTATTTCAGTCTTGCTGCTTCCACTGAAAATTAGAAGGAAAGGCTTGTTTTGTTTTGGTTTGGTTTGGTTTAGTTGTTCAGAAGGGGAGCCCATTCATTATTTAGCAAATGACCTATAGGATATAATTTGGCTTCCTCAGTTGCTTGGTATATGTCTGTGGCAACATGAAAATGGCATGTCCATCTCTCAGAAGGTTTTGACTTTCAAGTTAAGTCATGTAGGCTCTGAAGGATGACAGTGAAGCATGTCTTTTATAGATTTTTGCCACTTTTCTTGATATGTGTTTGTCATAAAGGTTTGACCATCATTCTTCCTTGGTTACTTAAAAAAAAATTGTAGCAAAATACACATAACGTGAAATTTACCATTTTAAAGAGTCCAGTTCAGTGACATTAAGTACATTCACACTGCTGTGTGACCAATCACAACTATCCATCTCCAGAACATTTTACCTTCCCAAACTGAAACTCTGTACCTATTAAGCAATAACTCCCCATCCCTCTGTTCACCCAGCCCCTGGCAACCACCATTCCATTTTCTGTCTCTGAACCTGACTACCTAGGTACCTTGTATAAGTAGAATCATAGTATATGTCCACTTGTGTCTGGCTTACACACAATACCTTCAAGTTTCATCAGTGTTTTAGCTTGTGTAAGAATTCCACTTCTTTTTAGGACTGAATAATATTCCATTGTATGTGTATACCACATTTTGTTTATCCACTCAGGTGTTGCTTTGTGAATAGTGCTGCTGTGAACAATTGATGTACAAATTTCTGTTCAAGTTCTTGCTTTCAGTTCTTTTGGGAACATATCCAGAGGGGGGATTTCTGGGTCACATGTTAATTCTATGTTTAAATTTTTGATGAAGCTTGATTACTTTTAAGTGTTGGTATTGTTAGGTGTTTACTTGAACTTGGTCTTATGTTTGAGGGATAATGGTTCCTCTACTTTTTCTTTTCTGTTTGCAGGATAGTTGAGTTGGTAATGATTCAGAAGGAAATGATTTTACCCCGTTTTCATGGCTGTCTCTTGGCTTCTGCCTATTTATAATATCATGAAATCTATTAAGTGCATTAAAATACATTTCAACTTAGCAATAAAAGTACTTTAGAAAGTCTTTTAGACAGTTCAGCTGATGAAGAAAATGGGCTTCTGTTCTAAAGTATGAAATGTGTCTAATGTGTCAGGAAACATTTTTTTTTACAGATTTTTTCCAGTTACACCTATGAATTTGTATAATCATCTTAAAAACATCTGTATATGTATTTGAAAAATGTGTCAATGCCATGAAATATTTTCAGTTCTCTTAGCTACCTTTGATTGAAATTGAGGGTACTTTTTCCGTTTGAAAATGTTTTATATGTATGAGCTCTAGTTACTGCTTACCTTCTGTACCCCTCTTTATTCACTGAAAAACGTTTGAATGCTTGCTATATGCATTAAGTATTTCAAGAAGGTAGCTGTAATACAGGAAGTAAAATTGGCTATCAACATTAAAAAAGATCACAAAAAAAAAATCTGGTGCACAAATCTGGCTTTGAATCTCTACTCTATTTACTCCTGTGGACTTGGTCAGGTCATTTAGTTTCTCAGAGCCTGTGTTTCTGAGTCTGCAAAATTGGTGCAGTAGTAATCCCTACTACATGTCATGCTGAATTTTTTTTGACACTAAATTCACATAATATAAAATTGACAATTTTAAAGTATACAATGTAGAGGTATTTAGTACATGCACAGTGTTGTACAACCATCACTCTGTGTACTTCCAGAACTTTTGCATCCCCCAGAGGAGACCCGGGACCCATTAGGCAGTCACTCCTCATGTTCCCCATCTCTATCTCTTGGTAACTACTAATCTGCATTCTGTCTTTACAAATTTACCTATTCTGGATATTTCAGATAAATGGGACCAGATAATATGTGACCTTTTCTCTCTGGTTTCTTTCACTTAGCATAATGTTTTTGAGGGTCATCCATGTTCTAGCATGTATGAGTACTTCTGTTCTTTTATAGATGATTATTCCACTGTATGAGTATATCACCTTTTGTTTATCTATTTATCTGTTGATGGATGGTTGTGTCATTTCCACCTTTTGGCTTTTGTTAGTAATGCTGCTATGAACATTCATATACCAGTATTTGTTGAATAGAATACCTGTTTTCAGTTGTTTTGGGAATTTCTGAGTCTTCCAGTATTTCTAAATTTAACTATACTGTTTTCCATAGCAGCTACACTAATTACATTCCTACCAGCAATGTGTGAAGGTTCCATTTTCTCCACATCCTTGTCAATACTGTTAGTTTCCTTTTTTTAAATTGCTGCCATCTTGGTAAGTACGAAGTGTTATCTCATGCATTTCCTTTGTGCCTCGTGATGTTGAGCATCTTTCATGTGCTTGTTCGTCATTTGTGTATCTTTTTTGAGAAATGTCCAAGTCCTTTGCCCATTTTTAAATTGGATTTTCTTTTTGTTATACCATTGAATTTTAATGGCCATGAAACACTTAGATAAGTAAGTGTACATAGGGTTCATTCAATAAAAATTAGCTAATACTATAGTTGTAATTATTTTTGCTGCATGAAACCTTAATTGGAAGGAAACTTTGCCTAGCTTTTCCAAATAGTAGAGACAATAAAAACTATCATTTGTTGTCAGTGAAGATTTGATCATGTCATTGTTGATACTTTGCTTTTAATTGATACACCCAAATCAAGAAATTAGAAATGCATATGCAAATATCAGTATATCTTCAATGTTAAATTCAGTCCTAAGAGCTATAAAGCAGTAGTGCCTTCTAGTTATAGGTGAGATGTAGATTGTCTTTCTTCATTCTACTGTTAGGAGACCTTTGTTATAAATGCCTCAATCACAGTTTTTTTGAAGACTGGGTCAGGGAAGCCTACTTTTTGTTTTTCCTAGTATAGCTTTCCCCTGCTATCTGAAAGTAGAGTATTCCTGTGAAACCTTTTGTAAGCCGAAACTGTGTAAGGTAAAGAAGCAATTACTGCTAATTTATGTGGAAGAATTTTTGAGCCTTCCCAAACCCAGAAAATAACCTCACTTAAGCTTTTCAGATACCTTAGGACCTATTTGGCCAAGGAATACACAAAATTAATTGAGATAAAGTCCAGATGCTCACACACACAGTTCAGAAAGCTCTGGTGGCTTAATGCTGAGATGCTGAGTGTGTTTCCTGGGGAAGCAACTTGGGGGGCCGCTCTCACCGCTCGGGTTGCGTGCTGCCTTTATTGCTTCAAAACAAACACCATGATTTTTGCTTTTCCCTTTTTTTCATAAAAGCAAAAATCCTCTTTGGATTTATTTTTCAGTGAAAATAGGTATTAGTGTAGGTCTTTCAAAAAGCCGAGTGGCACAAGGTGAACTTTTGAAAAGAGGGGAACACCTGTATGAGTTTATGTAGTATCATTGGTTTATGCTTATTGCAACCTGACTTTATGGGTTGGTCAAAAAAATATAGATGAGAATGGGAGATCAAAGTAGTTATTAATTTCAAATCTTACCCTGTAGTCAGTATTGTACCATCTTGAACTGATATATTATTCTTCCAGGTTTATGGGGAGACACTCATTTCTACCTATTCAAAGTAAGGCAGAAGCTTAAAGCAGAACATACAGAAAACTGTATAAGCTGAAATTTGTTTTTTTTTTTAAAAAGGCAGCAAAGGGAAGTGTATGCTTTTAGGAAGTGGTGACTATTAAAATCCCCCACTGAAGGCCCTCTTGCCGTGTACTCCCCAGCCTTATTCTCTGTGCCTCAGCTCTGTACCCTTCTCATTCTTTTGTGATTTCTCTGTGCCTTTGCCTGGTTCATGAACTCTGCCTGGAGTGCCTTCTAAGTCTGTTGCTGACTCGCCTTTCTGAAGTCTCTCAGGCAGGCCAAACCTGCCTTTCGGGCTTCTAAATCTGTTACATACTTTCATAATGACACTTATCATAGTGTACTTTTAATAACGCACATCAAGCTTTTTTAAAGTAGTGTTGCACATGGTAAACAAAATTGTACAGTACAGAAGTAGATGGTGAACATTTTCCCCAGTTCTCTTCCCCAAAGGCAGTCTCTGATAGTCCTGTCTCCTATACATCCTTCCAGAGTTATTCTCTGTTGATACAGGAGTTTTTATAGTGTATGAAATGCTTATTTTCCTCATTTTTATTGCAAAATAATTTATAAATATTGAAAACATTCCAGCATTATAGAAATACATAGTGTGAAAATGAAAGGTCCCCTTACCTTGACTCCTAACCCTGTCCTTCCCAAATAATAACTCTCCTCAACAATAACATTCCTCTCCCCAGAGGTAATCCTGTTATAAGGCTAGCATGTGCCCTTTCCGGTTGTTCTGCTTACATAAAAAACATTTTTTGTATTTTTTTCATGATATTTTACATATTATTCTGTAACTTCCTCTTAACATGTCTTGGAGATTTTTTTCACATCAGTATGTACAGATCTGTTTTATTCTTTTAACCTCTGCATGGTGTTCATTCCATAATATGTATATACTATTGTATTAATCATTTCCCAACTTATGCATATGTGTATATATAGCTCCATTGCACTTTCTAACTAACAATGCTTCAATGAATACCTTTTTATATGCTTATTAGACAAATGTGAGTGTTTCTTTAGATTGTTAGAAGTGAATTCCTGGGTGAAAGGGTATATTCTTCTAAAGATTTTGGTGGATTCTGCCAGGTTGCTTTTTCTTAAAAAAATTATTTTGAAATAATTTTAGATTTGCAGAAGAATAAACATACTACAGAGAGCTCCTATATACTCTTCTCCCAACATCCCCTAATGTTAACCTCTTTCATGACCAGAGTACATTTATCAAAATTAAGAAATTACCATTGGTACTGCAGTTTATTACACTACAGACTTTATTTGGATTCCTCAAGTTAGAGGATACAGTTCAGGATCCCACACTGTAGTTAGTCATGTCTCTTTTACTGTCCTCCAATCTGTGGCAGTTTCTCAGCTTCTTCTGGGCTTTTTCACTCCCTTGACAGTTTTGTTGGCCAGATATTTTGTAGACTATCCCTTACCATAGGTTTGTCTGATGTTTTCTTTTGATAAGACAGAAGCACGGGTTTTGGGGAAGAATACCACAGAGGTGATGTGCCCTTCTCATTGTGTCATATTGGGGGTAGATGATAACAACATGTTTTATTACTACTGGCAGTGTTAACTTTGATGCTTGATTAAGGTGGTATGTGTTAGGTTTCTTCCCTGTAAAATCCTGCTTTTCTCTTTCCTTATTCTGTTTATTAAAAGCCCCTTAGTCCAGCCCACACTTGTAAGTTCCACCTCTTGGAGGGATAAATATTAAAGAATTTGGACACGTGTATAAACTTTCACAGTAATAAATATTTTAGGGAGATACTTTGAGGCTATGCAAATATAGTTTCTCTTTGAAAGTTCCACCTGTTAATTTTAGCACTTATCAGTGGCTCTGGCCTGCAGCAGTTATTACTGCGATGTTCTAGTAGTTATTTTCTGTTTCTCTCAGTACTTCTATATTTATTAGAAATTTTCTGTAAGGAGACTTGTACTTTGTCTCTCATTTATTTATTTAATAATTCACATCATTTTGGACTTAGGGATATTTATTTTATCCCTTGATTTTAGCATTATTTACTATGTTGCTCACTAAATTACTTGGGAAAAAAAAGCTACCAATTTACATTCCTACCAGTAATTGTACATAATGAACTTGTACACTTACAATGTAGGCTATTAGCTGATGAATTAAAACGTTTTCTTTCTTTCCTGATTAAACATGAGGTTGAGTGTGGTTTATATGTTTAATGACTATATTTCTTTGTGAACTGCATTTTTATATACTTTGCCCATTTTTAAATTGTTTTATAGAAGTTTTTTACATGATATTAATCCTCTGTTAAATGTAATTTTTTCCCTTTTGGGAAGAAAATGTTTTCCTTCTTTTTTGAAGTACAACAGTAATATGCTTATTGTAAAACATGTACAAAGTGAAAAGTGAGAGTCTCCTCACCCTCTCTTCAGTCTCATTCCCCATTCATAATACTGTTCTTACCTCACAGGCATACATTTTTCCCCCCCTAGCACTTTTTCTTTATAGATTCAGAAATTTATATGTATGTGTTGTGTGTGTGTGCAAATGTGTAAGTATGTGTAAAAGCATGCATTTTTTGATGAAAGTAGGATCAGAATATTCTTCAATTTTGCTTTTATCATAGATTTAACAAACCATAGAATTGTAGTGTGTTGTACATGTATGTTTCAGTGTCTTTCTCTCACTAGATTATAAGCTCTTTTATAAAGACTGTGATTCTTCTCACTCTAAAGGTATTATTTTCTGTGTAAATGACACCACCATCCATCCATTTCTTCATGCCAGAAACATTTCCTTTCCTTAACAAAGTTTGATTTAGTGTTTGCTATCTGTCTAACACACAGGAGTGAACTAAGCATAAGGGTCCTTGACTGTTGCAGCTTATATCCTAGTAGGGGAAGACAGATATTAAGCAGAGGAGTAAAAAGTGCAGTAAGTCAGTAGTGTCTAGGACAGAGGCCCTGAGGACAGCTGTGTGGGACGGCTCTACAGAGAGGCCCAGAGGACGTCTGTGCAGGACGGCTGTATGGGATGGCTGTGCAGAGAGGCCCAGAGGAAATATGGACTGAAAAGAAAAGAAGAAAGGGAGACATCCGGGAAGATGGTGGGGTGAGCAGGGTGGCAGAAATCTCCTCCCAAAACTATATATATCTACGAAAATACAGCAAATACAACTATTCCTAAAGAGAGACCAGAATACACAGGAAAGCGCACAGCGTGCAGCTACACCTGAGAGGACTCAGCACCCTGCGAGGTGGTCTTAAAGAGCCCAGCTGACATACGTGGCAACTACCCGCGACCACTTATATAGCCAAGAAAAGACAGAGGAATATGGTCCAGACTAAAATCAACCAGACAACCACAGAGAGGAAGCCTGAAGGGATGGAAATGCACAGTCGTCCTGAAAAAGAATTCAGAATAAAAGTCATAACCATGCTGATGGATCAACACAGAAATGTGCAAGAGCTGAGGGAGGAAGTGAGGGAAGTGAGGAAAGACAATGGAGAAATCAGACAAGTGATCAATGGGCTTAACAGCAGACTGGATGAGATGCAAGAGACTGTTAATGGAATACAAATCAGAGAACAGGAATACAGATAAGCTGAGGCAGAGAGAGATAAAAGGATCTCTAGGAATGAAAGAATATTAAGAGAACTGTGTGAACAATCCAAATGGAACAATATTCGCATTATAGGAGTACCAGAAGAAAAGGAGAGAGAAAAAGGGATAGAAAGTGTCTTTGAAGAAATAATTGCTGAAAACTTTCCCGTGCTGGGGAAGGAAATAGTCTCACAGTCTATGGACGCCCACAGATTTCCCAACACAAGGGAGCCAAGGAAGACAACACCAAGACACATAATAATTAAGATGGCAAAGATAAAAGATAAAGACAGAGTATTAAAGGCAGCTAGAGAGAGAAAAAAGATCACCTACAAAGGAAAACCCATCAGACTATCATCAGACTTCTCAACAGAAACCTTACAGGCCAGAAGAGTATGGCATGATATATTTAACGTTATGAAACAGAAGGGCTTCGAAACAAGAATATTGTATCCAGCACGATTATCATTTAAATATGACGGAGGGATTAAACAATTTCCAGACAAATGAAAGTTGAGAGAGTTTGCCTCTCATAAACCACCACTACAGAATATCTTAAACGGACTGCTCTAGAGGGAAGCACTCCTAAGGCTACAAAGATGTCACCAGAGAAAATAAAATCATAGAAAAGAAAGCAGACCATCCAAATACCAACTAAAGGCAAAGAATAAAACACCTAGTATATAAAGAATGGAGGAGGAAGAATAAGAAGGGAGAGAAATAAAGAAACATCAGACAGTGTTTACAATAACTTAACAAGAAAGTTAAGTTAGATTCTTAGATAGTAATGAAGCAACCCTTGAACCTTTGGTAACCACGAATCTAAAGCCTGCAATGGCAATAAGTACATATCTATCGATAATCACCCTAAATGTAAATGGACTGAATGCACCAATCAAAAGACACAGAGTAACAGAATAGGTAAAAAAGTAAGACCCATCTATGTGCTGCTTACAAGAGACTCACCTCAAATCCAAAGATATACACAGACTAAAAGTGAAGGGATGGAAAAAGATACTTCATGCAAACAACAAAGAGAAAAAAGCAGGTGTTGCAGTACTTGTATCAGACAAAATACGCTTCAAAATGAAGACAGTAGCAAGAGATAAAGAAGGACATTACATAATGATAAAGGGGTGAGTCCAACAAGAAGATATAACCATTATAAATATATATACACCCAACACAGGAGCGTCAGCATATGTGAAACAAAACTAACACAATTGAAGGAGGAAATAGACAGAAATGCATTCATTTTAGAAGACTTCAACACACCACTCACTCCAAAGGATAGATCAACCAGACAGAAAATAAGTAAAGACACAGAGGCACTGAACAACACACTAGAACAGATGGACCTAACAGACATCTACAGAAATCTGCACCCAAAAGCAACAGGATACACATTCTTCTCAAGTGCACATGGAACATTTTTCAGAATAGACCACATACTAAGCCACAAAAAGAACCTCAGTAAATTCAAAAATATTGAAATCCTACCAACTAACTTCTCAGATCACAAAGGTATAAAACTAGAAATAAATTTTAGAAAGAAATCAAAAAGGATTACAAATATATGGAGACTTAACAACATTCTCCTAATTAATCAATGGGTTAACAACCAAATCAAACAGAAATCAAAGAATATATGGAGAATAATAACAACAACAACAACACAAAGCCACAACTTCTGTGGGATGCAGCAAAGGCAGTTCTAAGAGGAAAGTATATTGCAATCCAGGCCTATTTAAAGAAGGAAGAGCATTCCTAAATGAATAGTCTAAAGACACAATTACTGAAATTGGAAAAAGAAGAACAAATGAGGCCTAAAGTCACCAGAAGGAGGAACATAATAAAGATCAGAGAAGAAATAAATAAAATTGAGAAGAACAAAACAATAGAAAAAAAATCAATGAAACAAAAAGCTGGTTCTTTGAAAAAATAAACAAAATAGATAACCCCCTAGCCAGACTCATTAAGAGAAAAAGAAAATCTACACACATAAACAGAATCAGAAATGAGAAAAGAAAAATAACGACGGACCCCGCAGAAATACAAAGAATTATAAGAGAATATTAGGAGAATCTGTATGCTAACAAGCTGGAAAACCTAGAAGAAATGGACAACTTCTTAGAAAAATACAACCTCCCGAGAGTGACCAAGCAAGAAACAGAAAAACTAAACAGACCAATCACCAGCAACGAAATTGAATCAGTAATCAAAAAACTACCCAAGAACAAAACCCCGGACCTGATGGATTTACCTCTGAATTCTACCAGACATATAGAGAGGAAATACCACTCATTCTCCTTAAAGTTTTCCAAAAAATAGAAGAGGAGGGACTACTTCCAAACTCATTCTATGAAGCCAGCATCACTCTAATACCAAAACCGGGCAAAGATCTCACCAAAAAAGAAAACTACAGACCAATATCCCTGATGAACGTAGATGCAAAAATACTCAACAAAATATTAGCAAACCGAATTCAAAAATACATCAAGAGGATCATACACCATGATCAAGTGGAATTCATCCCAGGGGATGCAAGGATGGTACAACATTCGAAAATCCATCAACATCATCCACCACATCAACAAAAAGAACAAAAACCACATGATCATCTCCATAGATGCTGAAAAAGCATTTGACAAAATTCAGCATCCATTCATGATTAAAACTCTCAACAAAATGGGTATAGACGGCAAGTACCTCAACATAATAAAGGCCATATATGACAAACGCACAGCTAACATCATACTTAACAGCGAGAAGCTGAAAGCGTTTCATCTAAGATCGGGAACAAGACAGGGATGCCCACTCTCTCCTCTGTTATTCAACATAGTACTGGAGGTCCTAGCCACGGCAATCAGACAAAAGTAAGACATACAAGGCACCCAGATTGGTAAAGAAGAAGTCAAATTGTCACTATTTGCAGATGGCATGATACTGTACATAA
>JAQQAC010003639.1:5478291-5519173 GCA_029783875.1 Phataginus tricuspis | reverse complement strand
CCTTGTGTTGGGAGATCTGTGGGTTTCCGTGGACTGTGAGACTATTTCCTTCCCCAGCGTGGGGAAGTTTTCAGCAATTATTTCTTCAAAGACACTTTCTATCCCTTTTTCTCTCTCTTCTTCCTCTGGCACTCCTATAATGCGAATATTTTTCAATTTCGATTGGTCACACAGTTCTCTTAATATTCTTTCATTCTTAGAGATCCTTTTATCTCTCTCTGCCTCAGCTTCTTTGTATTCCTGTTCCCTGTCTTGTAATTCCTTGATCGTGTCTTGAACCTGATTCAATCTGCTGTTGAGCCCATCTATGGCTTCTCTCATTTCTGCATTGTCGTTCCTCACTTCCCTCACTTCCTCCCTCAGCTCTTGCACATTTTTCTGTAGATCCGTCAGCATGGTTATGACTTTTATTCTGAATTCTTTTTCTGAAAGACGGTGCATGTCCATTCCTTCAGCTTCTTTCTCTGGGGTAGTGTTTGTCTGAAGCTTTGTCTGTATCATATTCTTCTGTCTTCTCATGACTTACCCGCCTTGCTGGGACTCCCGCCGGAGTGCTGGGGTGGAGGGGCACTCTGGTCTCGCTGGATCGCGTTTCCGTCCCGCCTCGCCGGGTGCCAAGTCCTCTGTCCGGAGTGTCTGGCCGCCAGAGCTCTGGGGGGGGAGCGCTCGGTCCCACCGGGTCGCTGCTCCGTATCCCTTCCGCCTCCCCGGCTGCCAAGTTCTCACAGGTGTAGCTGTACACTGTGCACTTTCCTGTGTATTCTGGTCTCTCTTTTAGGGATAGTTGTATTTACTGTATTTTCGTGAATAAATATAATGTTGGGAGGAATTTTTCTGCTGGTCCCTTCATGTCGCCATATTCCTGGAAGTCCCTATCGTGCTTATTCTTAGAACCTCAAAAGACAAGAGTCTGGATGTCTTCTTTGAGAGGAAAAAACTCAGATGCTCTGCCCATTTCTTAATTGAATTATTTGCTTTTTGTTTGTTAAGGTGCATGAGTTCTTTATATATTTTGGATGTCGACCCTTTAGCAGATACGTCATATATGAATATATTTTCCCATACTGTCGGATGTCTATTTGTTTTACTGATGGTGTCCTTTGCTGTACAGAAGCTTTCAGCTTGATATAGTCCCACTTGTTCATGTTTGCTTTTGTTTCCCTTGCCCGGGGAGATATGTTCATGAAGAAATCGCTCATGTTTATGTCCAAGAGATTTTTGCCTATGTTTTTTTCTAAGAGTTTTATGGTTTCATGACTTACATTCAGGTCTTTGATCCACCTTGAGTTTACTTTTGTGTATGGGGCTACACAGTAGTCCAGTTTCATTCTCTTACATGTAGCTGTCCAGTTTTTCCAACACCAGCTGCTGAAGAGGCTGTCATCTCCCCATTGTATATCCAAGGCTCCTTTATCAAATATTAATTGACTGTATATGTTTGGGTTAATGTTTGGATTTTCTATTGTGTTCCACTGGTCTGTGGGTCTGTTTTTGTGCCAAATACCAAATTATCTTGATTACTGTGGCTTTGCAGTAGAGCTTGAAGTCAGGGAGCATAATTCCCCCTGTTAGATTTCTCCTTCTCAGGATTGCTTTGGCTATTTGGGATCTTTTGTGGTTCCATATGATTTTTAGAATTATTTGTTCTAGTTCATTGAAGAAAGCTGTTGGTAGATTGATAGGGATTGCATTGAATCTGTAGATTGCTTTAGGTTGTATAGCCATTTTGACAATATTTATTCTTCCTAGCCAAGAGCATGGGATGCATTTCCAGTTGTTAGTGTCCGCTTTAATTTCTCTTAGGAGTGTCTTGTAGTTTTCAGAGTACAGGTCTTTCACTTCCTTGGTTAGGTTTATTCCTAGGTATTTTATTCTTTTCGATGCAATTGTGAATGGAATTGTTTTTCTGATTTCTCTTTCTGTCAGTTCATCGTTAGTGTGTAGGAAAGCAACAGATTTCTGTGTGTTAATTTTGTATCCTGCAACTTTGCTGAATTCAGGTATTAGTTCTAGTAGTTTTGGAGTGGAGTCTTTAGGGTTTTTTATGTACAGTATCATATCATCTGCATATAGTTACAATTTGACTTCTTTACCAATCTGGATGCCTTGTATGTCTTTCTTTTGTCTGATTGCCGTGGCTAAAACCTCCAGTACTATGTTGAATAACAGTGGAGAGAGTGGGCATCCCTGTCTTGTTCCCAATCTTAGATGAAAAGCTTTCGGCTTCTCGCTGTTAAGTATGATGTTAGCTGTGAGTTTGTCATATATAGCCTTTATGATGTTGAGGTACTTGCCGTCTATACCCATTTTGTTGAGAATTTTAATCATGAATGTATCCTGAATTTTGTCAAATGCTTTTTCAGCATCTATGGAGATGATCATGTGGTTTTTATTCTTCTTTTTGTTGATGTGGTGGATGATGTTGATGGATTTTCGAATTTTGTACCATTCTTACATCCTTGGGATGAATCCCACTTGATCATGGTGTATGATCCTCTTGATGTATTTTTGAATTCGGTTTGCTAATATTTTGTTGAGTATTTTTGCATCTACGTTCATCAGGGATATTGGTCTGTAATTTTCTTTTTTGGTGAGGTCTTTGCCCGGTTTTGGTATTAGAGTGTTGCTGGCTTCATAGAAAGAGTTTGGAAGTATTCCCTCCTCTTCTATTTTTTGGAAAACTTTAAGGAGAATGGGTGTTATTTCTTCTCTATATGTCTGGTAGAATTCAGAGGTGAATCCATCAGGTCCGGGGGTTTTGTTCTTGGGTAGTTTTTTGATTACCGATTCAATTTCGTTGCTGGTGATTGGTCTGTTTAGTTTTTCTGTTTCTTGCTTGGTCAGTCTTGGAAGGTTGTATTTTTCTAAGATGTTGTCCATTTCTTCTAGATTTTGCAGCTTGTCAGCATATAGCTGCTCATAATATTCTCTTATAATTCTTTGTATTTCTGTGGGGTCTGTCATTATTTTTCCTTTCTCATTTGTGATTCTGTTTATGTGTGTAGATTCTCTTTTTCTCTTAATGAGTCTGGCTAGGGGTTTATCTATTTTGTTTATTTTTTCGAAGAACCAGCTCTTGGTTTCATTGATTTTTTTCTATTGTATTGTTCTTCTCAATTTTATTTATTTCTTCTCTTATCTTTATTATATCCCTCCTTTTGGTGACTTTGGGCCTCATTTGTTCTTCTTTTTTCCAGTTTCAGTAATTGTGTCTTTAGACTGTTCATTTGGGAATGTTCTTCCTTCTTTAAATAGGCCTGGATTGCAATATACTTTCCTGTTAGAACTGCCTTTGCTGCGTCCCACAGAAATTGTGGCTTTGTGTTGTTGTTATTTGTCTCCATATATTCTTTGATTTCTGTTTTGATTTGGTCATTAACCCATTGATTAATTACGAAAATGTTGTTAAGTCTCCATGTATTCGTGAGCCTTTTTGATTTCTTTCTAAAATTTATTTCTAGTTTTATACCTTTGTGGTCTGAGAAGTTGGTTGGTAGGATTTCAATATTTTTGAATTTACTGAGGTTGTTTTTGTGGCCTAGTATGTGGTCTATTCTGGAAAATGTTCCATGTGCACTTGAGAAGAATGTGTATCCTGCTGCTTTTGGGTGCAGAGTTCTGTAGATATCTGTTAGGTCCATCTGTTCTAGTGTGTTGTTCAGTGCCTCTGTGTCTTTACTTTTTCTCTGTCTGGTTGATCTGTCCTTTGGAGTGAGTGGTGTATTGAAGTCTCCTAAAATGAATGCATTCCTATCTATTTCCTCTTTCAGTTCTGTTAGTATTTGTTTCACATATGCTGCCACTCCTGTTTTGGTTGCATATATATTTATAATGGTTATATCTTCTTGTTGGACTGACCCCTTTATCATTATGTAATGTCCTTTATCTCTTGTTACTTTCTTCGTTTTGAAGTCTATTTTATCTGATACAAGCACTGCAACACCTCCTTTTTTCTCCTTGTTGTTTGCATGAAATATCTTTTTCCATCGCTTCACTTTTAGTCTGTGTATATCTTTGGATTTGAGGTGAGTCTCTTGTAAGCAGCATATAGATGGGTCTTGCTTTTTTTTCACTCTGTTACTCTGTGTCTTTTGATTGGTGCATTCAGTCCATTTACATTTAGGGTGATTATTGATAGATATGTACTTATTACCATTGCTGGCTTTAGATTCGTGGTTACCAAAGATTCAAGGGTTGCTTCTTTACTATCTAAGAATCTAACTTAACTTTCTTGTTAAGTTATTGTGAACACCATCTGATGTTTCTTTATCTCTCCCTTCCTATTCTTCCTCCTCCATTCTTTATATATTAAGTGTTTTATTCTTTGCCTTTAGTTAGTATTTGGATGGTCTGCTTTTTTTGCTGTGATTTTATTTTCTCTGGTGACATCATTTTAGCCTTAGGAGTGCTTTCCTCTTGAGCAGTCTGTTGAAGATATCCTGTAGTGGTGGTTTATGAGAGGCAAACTCTCTCAACTTTCATTTGTCTGGAAATTGTTTAATCCCTCCGTCATATTTAAATGATAATCGTGCTGGATACAATATTCTTGGTTCGAAGTCCTTCTGTTTCATAACGTTAAATATATCATGCCATTCTCTTCTGGCCTGTAACGTTGCTGTTGAGATGTCTGATGATAGTCTGATGGGTTTTCCTTTGTAACTGATCTTTTTTCTCTCTCTAGCTGCCTTTAATACTCTGTTTTTGTCTTTGAACTTTGCCATCTTAACTATTATGTCTTGGTGTTGTCTTCCTTGGTTCCTTTGTGTTGGGAGATCTGTGGGCTTCCGTGACCTGCAAGACTATTTCCTTCCCCAGCGTGGGAAAGTTTTCAGCAATTATTTCTTCAAAGACACTTTCTATCCCTTTTTCTCTCTCTTCTTCCTCTGGTACTCCTATAATGTGAATATTGTTCCGTTTGGATTGTTCACACAGTTCTCTTAATATTCTTTCATTCCTAGAGATCCTTTTATCTCTCTCTGCCTCAGCTTCTCTGTACTCCTGTTCTCTGATTTCTATTCCATTAACAGTCTCTTCCACCTCATCCAGGCTGCTGTTAAGCCCGTTGATGGCTTGTCTGATTTCTGCATAGTCTTTCCTCACTTCCCTCACTTCCTCCCTCAGCTCTTGCATATTTCTCTGCAGATCTGTCAGCATGGTTATGACTTTTATTCTGATTTCTTTTTCAGGAAGATTGTGCATGTCCATCCCTTCAGGTTCCCTCTCTGGGGTTGTCTGGGTCTGAAGCTTTGTCTGTATCATATTCCTCTTTCTTTTCACGGCTATAGAAGTGGTTACTCGTAGTTGCCACTTATGTCAGCTGGGCTCTTTATGACTTTAAAAAGAAAAAGAAAAGAAGAAAAAGGAAAAAGAAATACAAAGAAAAAAGAAAGAAAGAAACAAACAAAAGAAAGAGAAGAAAAAACAACAACAACTAAAAAAAAAAAAAGCCCACCGGGAGTGGATTCTGTGTGTATGCTGTAGGTGGTGTTGTTGCTTCATTATTCCAGAGTCGTGACCGTGCCAGTCTGCAGGGCCCTTTATAGCTCTGGCCGGGGTGGGAACGAATGGGAGGCTGTTGAGCTCTGTGGGAGGTCTAAGTGCAGCCACCCTTTCCGAGTCGCCAGCTAAGGGGTCCGAGGCTCCCCAGGACTCCCAGCCTGCTGGGCTGAGTGTGCCGGGGCGATCCGGTCCTCCGCTGGGCTCCTGTCTCTTTAAGACCGCTGAAAAAAGCTCTCACTTTTCTTTATTTTTTTTTCCTTCCCGGAGCCAGCTACAAGCTACCTGGCACATTCCCCGCTCATACCCTGCACCCTCTGTCTCTCCAATCTCCGCTACACCATGCGATGTGTGTCGGCGTTCCCGGCGCAGATCACCGGGGCTGGTTATTTCGCGGGCCTGTACTTCCAGTCACTCCTGGCTCTGAATCCTCTACTCCCACCAGTACACTGGGGTAGGGGAGCGATCGGGTCCCGCCGGGTCGTGGCTCCATACCTTACCCGCCTTGCGGGGTGCCGAGTCCTCTCAGGTGTAGCTGCATGCTGTGCGCTTTCCTGTGTATTCTGGTCTCTCTTTTAGGAATAGTTGTAGTTGCTGTGTTTTCATGGATAAATATGTTGGGAGGAGATTTCCGCCACCCTGTTCACGTCGCCATCTTCCCGGAAGTTTCTCGGGTAGTTTTTAAATTACCGATTCAATATCATTGCTGGTAATTGGTCTGTTTAGATTTTCTGTTTCTTCCTTTGTCAGTCTTGGAAGGTTGTGGTTTTCTAAGAAGTTATCCATTTCTTCTAGGTTTTCCAGCTTGTTGGCATATAGATTTTCATAGTATTCTCTAGTAATTCTTTGTATTTCTTTGGGGTCTGTCATGATTTTTCCTTTCTCATTTCTGATTCTGTTTATGTGTGTAGATTCTCTTTTTCTCTTAAGTCTGGCTAGGGGTTTATCTATTTTGTTTATTTTTTCAAAGAACCAGCTCTTGGTTTCATTTATTTTTTTTCTATTGTTTTATTCTTCCCAAATTTTATTTATTTCTTCTCTGATCTTTATTATGTCCCTCCTTCTGGTGACTTTGGGCCTCATTTGTTCTTCTTTTTCCAATTCCAATAATTGTGACTTAAGGCTATTATTCATTTGGGATTGTTCTTCCTTTTTTAAATAGGCCTGGATTGCAATATACTTTCCTGTTAGAACTGCCTTTGCTGCGTCCCACAGAAGTTGGGGCTTTGTGCTGTTGTTGTCATTTGTCTCCATATGTTGCTCGATCTGTGTTTTAATTTGTTTGTTGATCCGATCATTTAGGAGCCTGCACATGTGCGTGAGCCTTTTTGTTTTCTTTGTTCAATTTATTTCTAGTTTTACACCTTGGTGATCTGAGAAGTTGGTTGGTAGAATTCAATATTTTTGAATTTACTGAGGTTCTTTTTGTGGCCTAGTATATTCTGAAGAATGTTCCATGTGCACTTGAGAAAAATGTGTATCCTGTTGCTTTTGGGTGTAGAGTTCTGTAGATGCCTGTTAAGTCCATCTGTTCTAGTGTGTTGTTCAGTGCCTCTGTGTCTTTACTTATTTTCTGTCTGGTTGATCTGTCCTTTGGAGTGAGTGGTGTGTTGAAGTCTCCTAAAATGAATGCATTGCTTTCTATTTCCTCCTTTAATTCTGTTAGTATTTGTTTCACATATGTCAGCGCTCCTGTGTTGGATGCACAGATATTTATAATTGTTATATCCTCTTGTTGGACTGCCCCCTTTATCATTATGTAATGTCCTTCTTTATCTATTGCTACTTTCTTTGTTTTGAAGTCTGTTTTGTCTGATACAAGTACTGCAACACCTGCTTTTTTTCTCCCTGGTGTTGGCATGAAATATCTTTTTCCATCCCTTCACTTTTAGTCTGTGTATATCTTTAGGTTTGAGGTGAGTCTCTTGTAGGCAGCATATAGATGGGTCTTGCTTTTTTATCCATTCTATTACTCTGTGTCTTTTGATTGGTGCATCCAGTCCATTTACATTTAGGGTGATTTTCAATAAACAATGTACTTATTGCCATTGCTGGCTTTAGATTCGTGGTTACCAAAGGTTCAAGGGTAGCTTCTTTACTATCTAACAGTCTAACTTAACTCTCTTGTTAAGCTCTTATAAACACAGTCTGATGATTCTTTATTTCTCTCTCTTCTTATTCTTCCTCCTCCATTCTTTATATGTTAGGTGTTTTATTCTGTACTCTTTTGCGTTTCCTTTGACTGTTTTTGTGGACAGTTGATTTTATTTTTTGCCTTTAGTTGGTATTTGGATGGTCTGCTTTCTTTGCTTTGATATTATTTTCTCTGGTGACATCTTTTTAGCCTTAAGAGTGTTTCCATCTAGAGCTGTCCCTTTAAAATATCCTGTAGAGGTGTTTTGTTGGAGGCAAATTCCCTCAACTTACTCTTGTCTGGGAATTTTTTAATCCCTCCCTCAAATTTAAATGGTAATTGTCTTTTGTTTTTTATAAGAGCCATCCAAACAGGTGTGAGGTGACATCTTTTTATTTACATTGCTTTGATGATTAGTGATGGTGAGCATCTTTTCATATACCCATTGACCATTTGTATGTCATCCTTTGGAGAAACAGCTATTCAATTCCTTTGTCCATTTTTAAATGTTATTAGTTCTTTTGCTATTGAGTTGTAGGAATTCCTTTTATATTTTGGAAATAAATCCTTTATCAGATACATGGCTTGCAAATAATTCTCCCATTCTCTGGTTGCCTTTTTACTCTATTGATCGTTTCCAGTGCTATGCAAAATCTTTTTAGTTTGATGTAGTCCCACTTGTCCATTTTTGTTTTCGTTGTCTGTGTTTTTGGTGTTATAGCTATGAAATCCTTAATAAGATCAATGTTGCAAGCCTTTCCCTATGTTTTTTTATAGGAATTTTACAGTTTCAGATCTTAACCATTTAAGTCCTTAACCTATTTTGAGTTGGTTTTTGTGTGAGATTAAGGCTGCCTTTCATCCTTTCGCATATGAATATCCGGTTTTCCCAACACAATTTTGTTGATACTGAGTTTTCATTCAACAAATATTTTATTAAACATCTTTGGGCCAGTCATTATGGTAGGCATAGGGGATTCAAGGCTGAGAATAGCAATGGTTGCAGGTACACCCTCCAGAGCCAAACTGTCTGAGTTCAAATCCTGGTACCATCATTGCTAACTGCATGGCCTTGGGCAGGTTACTAACTTCATTGTGCCCCAATGTTGTCAGCATAAAAGGGATAATGATTATGGCCTTTTCCTCACAGGATTGATGTGAGGATTTAAAGAATTAATATCTGTAAAGGGCTTAGAAAAGTATCTGGCATCCAGTAAGCATTCCTAAATGCTGGCTCTTAAGGCATAGTCCTTGCCTCTCAAGGGGCTCACAGACTACAGTTGCTCCTATCCCCTGTCCCACCTGGCTGGCAAGGCCATCTGAGTCTCCTGGCATTTCAAGTGACCCAAAGCTTCTGGCTACCCTTTCCTGGAACACGTGATGAACAAGGTGCAAGTCCCTGTCTCGCAGATTCTCTTTGTGACCCTGGAGAAGTAATTTCTTACTCTCTGGACCTCAGTGCGTTTGTAAAGGGAGGAAGTTGGACCAAAATTGATTTCCAACCTCCCAACAAACTCCTCATTCTGGGTAGCCCACGTTGAAACTACATCAACCTGGGCAAGTCAGTTAACCAATCAGCGTTCATCTGCTCACCTGTAAAATGGGATAATAGTACTAAAACCACCGCCTTCGTTGCAGCGAGGGTTCAGTAAGGTAACTGAAGCCCGTGGCATCTGCGCTCGCTCAGAGAGCACCGGCTCCGCCTGGCCAATTCGCACAAGCGCGTTAGCGTGGCGCCCCGCTCGCCCGGCCGCAGGTCTCCCACTTCCGGTTCCGTGGGGCCCGGACGCCAGACCGAGGCTAATGGCGGCGTCCGCGAAACAGGCCACCCGTGGTGTTAAGGAGGCCACGGCTGAAAAGGAATCGCGAATTCTGGAGCCCGGGGCCGCCCCGTTTGGAAATTTCCCCCATTACTCGCGCTTCCACCCTCCAGAACAGCGGCTCCGCCTCCTGCCCTCGGACCTGCTTCGCCGGCTCTTCCCCCAGAGTCCCGAGACAAGGCCGATCCTGGGGCTCGACGTGGGGTGTAACTCTGGGGTGAGTGACGAGGGAGAGATCGGAGGTCGGGATGTCGAGCGGTTGGCTTCCTCCGTGTTCCCTGGGGCTCTGGCTTGGGCGTGACATCACACCCATCGTAACTTTCCCAAAGTGAGTTTAAAGGCGTAGCGTTGACCCACGGTGTGGCTGGCGAACTGGCTGGGGAGAGGGGCTTCCGGAGACCCACATTTGGGATTGTAGGGTTGGGATTGGTTTACTGAGAAAGATGAGCCAGGGGTGACAGAATCACGCCTGGAATTAAGAATTTTGTGCCACAGAGTGCAGGACGGACCCTGGAACCAAGTGGATATTTATTTAAAAAGCATTAAGTTGACTGGATACAGTGGAGAAGATCGAGAAGGAAATACTGCATCGTGCTGGAGGAAGGCACTGCCAATCTTCTTACCGGAAAGTATTCTTAGGCATATAATGATTATTGCCAAACCGTATGCAAAATAGCTAGATGTTTCTCTGACACCCATTTGTAGCACCAGGATATCCTAGAGGAGCAGGCATTCTGACCCCATGGTAGCAAATGCTTCAAAAGTTAGTACCCTCAGTCCATTCCAGACCAGGAGCTGAAGGGGCTGAGGAGAATTTTATTGTGTTGCTCGCCTGAGGGGCAGAGACTTGGGTGGAGGGTTGAAGGCTATTGGGACAAAGCTGATAAAGGGGAGGGGGGACATTTGGATACAGGCTCAAAATTGGAATGAGCAGATGAGTGAGTATCTGGATATCCCTTGCAAACATTTCTCCACTGTGATGATACAGGAAATCAGAGGGAAGCAACAGAAAAGAGAGACAGGGCTTAAGACTTAGAATTTCATGAAGGACATTAGGAAATCCCAGGAGATTTTAAAGATGAGAGTAGTATATATACACATTAGAAGCAAGGCCATACTTGCAATTAACTAGGGCAGTGGTTCCCAAACCTGGCTATACATTTAGGGTGCTTTTTACTTTGCACTTGAGAAAAAATGCCCTTGATAAAACAGAAAAAATACAAAAGGGCATAAAATACAACAAAGGTTAGGTCTTTACCCTGACCCTAAATCCTCCTTTTTACACAATGGCAGCCCTTGTTTATAATTTCTTGGGGGTGTATACACAAGCATTTATGTATGTATAAACATCCCACTTCTTTTAGTTTTATAAATAGTAGCATGCTGTTTTGCAACTTGCTTTTCATTTAATAGTTTGGAGATCACTCGTCACTACATTCTTTTTTAGCAGCTTCATTATATTTAATTATATAGATGTGCCATAGTTTATGGGGTGTTTTGTTTATATTTAAAAAAATTTCTAGGCCCCACTCTAGACCTACTGAATCAGGATCTTGGGGAACTGAGCCCTTAACCCTCTATTTTCCTTTTTATGCCTCCGGGGTACTTTAGAATTGGGGAACTGATGATGGAGAGATATGGAGGTGGAGGGACTGACTGACATGATGAAATGACTGGTCAAACATGGGGCACACCCCAGATCAGATAGGAAGGAGACAGCAAAGAAGTAAATAGATGGGGAGAAAACTGAGCAGCATGGTATATGAACTTCCTACTCAAAGCGTGGCCCTTGAACTACAGCATGACTTGGAAGCTTATTAGAAATATAGGAACTCAGCCCCCACCCCAAATCTATTAAATCAGCATCTTTATTTTAATAAGATCCTTAGGTGATGTGTATGCATATTAAAGTATGATAAGCCTGGTAGAGAGGAAAGAACCTATTGTAGCCTATATCTTGCCATGTATTAACTTTATGAAATTGGACAAATCACTGATCTCTGAACCATAATTTTTAAAATACAGGTTTTCTTGTGAACTATGCCACATTCAGAAAAGTGCTTAAAACGTAAATTTATACTTAATGAATTATTTTAAAGCAGACACCTTTGTTTCAACTGTCCAGATCTAGAGTAGACCATTATCAACACTCCAGAACTCACCCAGATGCCTTTTCCTCTTCATAAACCCCCCTCACCCAGAGAGAACAACAAGCCTGACTTTTATAAAGTATTGTTCCCTAGCTTTTCTTTGTAGCTCACTATTTTTGTATCTCTAAACAATGTAATTTAATTTTACTCATTTTTGAACTTCATATAAGTGGAAGCATGCCATGTATTTTCTTTTGTGTCCTGCTTTTTACACAGCATTATGTATTTGTGAGAGTCATCCATGTTGCTGCACTGAGCTGAACCCCTTCATTTGAAACTACTATTTAGTATGCCTTCTTAACGAATATACCACATTTATTTATCCATGCTACTTTCACTGGACATCTGGGTTGTTGCCAGCCACACTCTTTTAACCTGCACAAAGAGTATGAATATTTTCCTCACAGGATTGTTGCACAGAGAAAACAAGGTAGTGAATAGAAAAATGCCTTGAAAAAATGGATTAGAGTAACACAAATTTGAGTTAGTTATAATCGCTATAGAAGTCAAAGTTAGAGAACGGAGATGGTGACTTGTTTAAGAGTCAAAAAGGTGCTAAGATACTGAAAATCATGAGTCACTGGATTTGGCTGGAGATCTTTCTGACTTCTAGAAGGAGGTCAGCAGTGACTTTTTTTTTGTTTTTTGTTTTGTATTTTTATTAAGGTATTATTGATATACACTCTTATGAAGGTTTCACATGAAAAAACAATGTGGTTACTACATTTACCCATATTATTAAGTCCCCAGTCATACCCCAATTCAGTCACTGTCCATCACTGTAGTAAGATGACACAGATTCACTATTTGCCCTCTCTGTTCTACATTGTTTTCCCCATGATTCCCCACACCATGTGTGCTAAGCATAATACCTCAAAATCCCCTTATCCCACCCTCCCCTTCCACCCTTCCACACCCCTCCCCTTTGGTAACCACTAGTTCCTTCTTGGAGTCTCTGAGTCGGCTATGATTTTGTTCCTTCAGTTTTGCTTCATTGTTATACTCCACAAATGAGGGAAATCATTTGGCACTTGTCTTTCTCCGCCTGGCTTATTTCACTGAGCATAATATTCTCCAGCTCCATCCATGTTATTGCAAATGCCAGGATTTGTTTCCTTCTTATGGCTGAATAGTATTCCATTGTGTATATGTACCACATCTTCTTTATCCATTCATCTACTGATGGACACTTAGGTTGCTTCCATATGTTGGCTATTGTAAAATGTGCTGCAGTAAACATAGTAGTGCATATGTCTTTTTGAATCTGAGAAGTTGTATTCTTTGGGAAAATTCCAAGGAGTGGGATTCCTGGGTCAAATGGTATTTGTATTTTTAGTTTTTTGAGGCACCTCCATATTGCTTTCCACAATGGTTGAACTAGCTTACATTCCCACCAGCAGTGTAGGAGGGTTTCCCTTTCTCTGCATCCTCGCCAGCATTTGTTGTTCTTAGTCTTTTGGATGCTGGCCATCCTTACTGGTGTGAGCTGATATCTCATTGTGGTTTTAATTTGCATTTCCCTGATGATTAGTGATGTGGAGCATCTTTTCATGTGTCTGTTGGCCATCTGAATTTCATCGTGGAGAACTGTCTCTTCATATCCTCTGCCCATTTTTTAATTGGGTTATTTGCTTTTTGGGTGTAGAGGCGTGTAAGTTCTTTATATATTTTGGGTGTTAACTGCATGTCAGATATGTCATTTACAAATATATTCTCCCATACTGTAGGATACCTTTTTGTTCTGTTGATGGTGTCCTTTGCCGTACAGAAGCTTTTTAGTTTGATGTAGTCCCATGAGTTCATTTTTGCTTGTGTTTTCCTTGCTCGAGGACATGCATTCAGGAAGAAGTCCTCATGTTTATATTCAGGAGATTTTTGCCTATGTTGTCTTCTAAGAGTTTTATGGTTTCATGACTTACATTCAGGTCCTTAATCCATTTCGAGTTTACTTTTGTGTATGGCGTGAAACAATAATCCAGTTTCATTCTCTTGCATGTACTGTCCAGTTTTGCAAACACCAGCTGTTGAAGAGGCTGTCATTTCCCCATTGTATGTCCATGGCTCCTTTATCATATATTAATTGACCATATATGGTTGGGTTTATATCAGGGCTCTCTAGTCTGTTCCCTTGGTCTATGGATCTGTTCTTGTGCCAGTACGAAATTGTCTTGAGTACTGTGGCTTTATAGTAAAGCTTGAAGTTGGGGAGCATAATCCCTCCAGCTTTATTCTTCCTTCTCAGGATTGCGTTGGCTATTCGGGGTCTTTTGTGGTTCCATATGAATTTTAGAATGATTTTCTCTAGTTTGTTGAAAAATGCTGTTGGTATTTTGATAGAAATTGCATTGAATCTGTAGATTGCTTTAGGCAGGTTGGCCATTTTGAGAATATTAATTCTTCCTATCCATGAGCATGGAATGTGTCTCCATTTATTGGTATCTTCTTTAATTTCTCTCATGAGTGTCTTGTAGTTTTCAGAGTATAGGTCTTTCACTTCCTTGGTTAGGTTTACTTCTAGGTATTTTATTCTTTTTGATGCAACTTTGAATGGAATTGTTTTCCTGATTTCTCTCTCTGCTAGGTCATTGTTGGTGTATAGGAATGCCATAGATTTCTGCGCGTTAATTTTGTATCCCACAACTTTGCTGAATTCAAATATTACATCTAGTAGTTTTGGAGTAGATTCTTTAGGGTTTTTTATGTACAATATCATGTCATTTTCAAACAGGGACAGTTTAACTTCTTCCCTGCCAGTGTGGATGCCTTTTATTTCTTTGTGTTGTGTGATTGCCGTGGCAAGGACCTCCAGTACTATGTTGAATAGATGTGGGAAGAGTGGGCATCCTTGTCTCTTTCCTGATCTTAAAGGAAAAGCTTTCAGCTTCTCACTGTTAAGTATAATGTTGGCTGTGGGTTTGTCCTATATACCCTTTATTATGTTGAGGTACTTACCCTCTATACCCATTTGTCAAGAGTTTTTATCATGAATGGATGTTGAATTTTATCAAATGCTTTTTCAGCATCTATGGAGATGATCATGTGGTTTTTGTCCTTCTTTTTGTTGATGTGGTGGATGATGTTGATGGATTTTTGAATGTTGAACCATCCTTGCATCCCTGGAATAAATCCTATTTGATCATGATGGATGATCCTAGGTCAGCAGTGACTTTTGAGAGAAACAGATGCAGAAAGCAGAGTAAATCTCAGAAGAGGGTAGCAAAGCCTAAGACTGGTAGTAAAATTGAAGCTGGAGAGTGAAGGCTGAATGAGGACTTTCTGGAATCCAGACTTTCCCAACCACAGGTTTGAGAAGCAGGTTTTTACAAGATAGTACTTGCTCTGTTCCCCCCCTTCTTAGTAAGGAATACTGGTTATGCCCCAGGAACCCCTTTCTCCTCCCTGGGTATGAGATACCCAAAAAAGGAAAAAGTTAGTGACTTTACCTGCATATTATTTCAGCTGGAAAATACTGCTCTAGGCACCTGTGCTGCATCCACTAGGCAGTAGCTTTATCACCCATACAACCAATCTACCATAAATGTCGGGAAAGTGTAGAGATGACACATTACAGCCTGAGGCCCCTGGAGGGCGCTGAGAGCCTGCTTTGTGGAAAACTTCAGGCAGCCTCTTGAGAGTTTAGGAGCCTCCTATCCTATAAAGCCAGGAGTAAATGACAGTTCAATGTGAAGATAAGAGATACAGGTTTCTCTTCCATTCACTGTATGAGAGCTGCAATGACAAAGCTCTTTTGGATTCCTCTAGGATCTGAGTGTGGCTCTTTACAAACACTTCCTTTCCCTACGAGATGGGGAGACCTGCTCAGATGCCTCAAGCAAACTCCATCTCCTCTGCTGTGACATAGATCCAGTCCTGATAGAGAGAGCTGAAAAAGAATGCCCTTTTCCTGATGCCTTGACTTTTATCACCCTGGACTTCATGAACCAAAGGACCCGGAAAGTTCTCTTGAGTTCTTTCTTAAGCCAGTTTGGATGCTCAGTTTTTGACATTGGCTTCTGCATGTCAATAACCATGTGGATTCATCTGAACCATGGGGACCATGGCCTATGGGAGTTCCTGGCCCACCTTTCCTCCCTCTGCTGCTACCTCCTTGTGGAGCCACAGCCCTGGAAGTGTTACCGGGCAGCTGCAAGGCGTCTCCGGAAGCTGGGCTTCCATGATTTTGACCACTTCCACTCCCTTGCCATCCGAGGTGATATGGCCAATCAGATTGTGCAGATCCTGACCCAGGACCATGGCATGGAATTAGTATGTTGCTTTGGCAACACCAGCTGGGACCGAAGCCTTCTGCTCTTCAGGACAAAACAAACCACAGAGACATATCCAATCTCTGGATTACTGACAGAATAAGGGAAAGAAAGGAACAGGTTAAGATTCTGGAGACAGTAAGGTGAAAGGGCTGAAAAACCAAAAGAGATATTGAAATGGTTTCATACTAGGAATTAAGTTCTCTCTCTTTAACTCCTAATAGTTAATCAGCCTCAAAACCTGGCAAAAGCTTTTAGCAAAATGTCTAAGACATGCAGTTGAAAGAATCAGTGCCTGTTCCTCATTGTTTAGGATGATCCCCGAGGAGAATACATCTGTGGAGCAGTAAGCTGTACTGTCTGGACTGAGATGGCCTAGAGAAAGGGGTCCTGATTCTGAGATATGGAAAAGTTTGTTTTAGGTGGTTATTTAAAGACTTAGGCCAGGCTAGCCTTAGAATGTGTCAGTTCCCTGGGCTTCTTGAATCTGATCAGGCTTCTTCTGGACTTACTCATTTTTGCCTTTGGCCAAAACCTCACAACACAACCTGGAATGAGAAGTCATCAGCTTGGCTAAAAGAGGGTTAGTAGAAAAACGTCTTATCTTTGCAGAGAAGGTCAAGTTTCCCAACATTCCCAAGCTCAGCACAGCAGTTACATCTTAGCAGTTATACTAGCCAAGATGCATTGACTAACATTTAAAAGATGTTTAAAATTTTTTAATTAAATTCAACTGGCACAAATCAAATGAAATGGGATTGTATACAATATATAACTGTATGTTAATTATTAAAAGTGCCTTGAGTATGGTTGAGAGCACCCTCTGAATCTGAAATAGAACTTCATCTTTAACCACTCTGTCCAGGGAGGTTCAGCTCAAGAAAAAGAAACTCGCTCAAGCTCAGAACAGAACACATGCCAGCAAGTAAGTTAATTCAGGACTTTTTTGTCCGCATCCTCTGCCAGAGCACACCAGTGTGGGGATGGGAATATGCATGGGAAGGAAGCACAGTTTCATCTGCAGTTGGATGACTACAGCATAAATGCGGTAGGGTGGGTGTCACTGATGTCTGTCAGGTTTTGATTGTTAAAACAACTGTGAGTTGAGTCCAAAGGAAAGTGGAAGATGGAAAAAGATTTGTTTGGTGGAGAGAAGACGGAAAATCAAAACATACCCAGCTAAGAAGGGAGATTGAATTGATGAGTTTCAGAATCCCTAAGGTTCTATTATTTTAGAAATTGAAGTTATAGAAGGAGCAGTAGGGAATAAGAGAATCAGCCAGCAATGAGAGGTTGGACCTATTAATTGAGAAGTTTTAGTAAAAGTTCCTGCTAAGGTATTTGAAGTTTATGCATGAGAGAGCAGAAGCCAGTGCATTCCCTAAACAATAGGAGATGGAACCAAAACTTAATTTTTTTCTACTTTGTGCAGGATAATTGTGTGGTTGGTGCCATTCCAATCTCAATTAGACTCCACTGCTACTTTTCAATCATTTTATATTGCTGCTCTGGATCACTTCTATTCTAGTGTCTCTTCCAGACTTTTACCCTTTTGCAGGCTTTTGACCCTACATCTCTGCTCTGTTAATCTAAGCAGATGACCTAACCACCAACTGGTACCATTTTTGGTTGCTGTGCCAAGAGGTCTTTTCTTGCCTTCTTGTTTTGAACTTCTTCATCTTCCCTCCTTTTCACTTCTAAACTTACCAGGGAGCTTTTACCCAAATAACCTCTGCTTAAGTTCCTGATCCCAACCTCTACTGCCTCTCCCAAATTGTGCTTTATTGAAGATCCCCTTGGTGTCACTTTGGCTTCATTGCCTCCTCCTGTCCACCTGCCAGCATGCTCAATTCTCTCCTAACTTCAAAACTACCAGTTTGCCCTGTGTCCTATCTCCTCCTCAGGCTTATGCAATCTTTCCTGCCATCTCTTCCCCACCAAACATGAGCAAAGTCCTTGAAAGAATAGACCGCACAGCCTCTGTTCCCTCAGTGCCCATCATCAGTGACCACCTGAACACCAAATTCTGAAGCCTCTTTGCAGTGTTCCTCCTGGGCCATAGCACCACTGACCCTTTTTTCTTTCTTGAACCTATCACTCTTGGTTTCTCCCCCATACCTCTCTCCTTTTATTCTCTTCCTGTCTATTTGCATAAGAATTACTTGGAAGAGTCCTGGATCCATCTCCAGAAGCAGCGATTCAGATTGGGAATGGGGCTTAGGAATCTTTTTGTTTTGACTTGGTTTTTTGCATTTTTTTTTTGTTGTTTTAAAATACATGTAACGTAGAATTTACTATTTTAACTACTTCTAATGTACAATTCCATGGTATTAAATATATGCACAATCTTATTTTTAACAGCACCCAGGTGATTCTGATGCAAGCAGAAATAGACCACACTTTGATTGCTTAGGGTTCTTTAGGGTCTGTCCAGTCCTCTTCTACATACTTGTCATGGGGTGAGTTCCTCCACTTCCGTGCCTTTAACAACTACCTATCTGCCAATAACTCCTAAATGTATTGGTAGCCCAGGTTCTGCAGTTGCAGATTAATATTTTTCCTGTTTTGTAGTCAAATCCCCCTAGATTAGTTCTTAAAACACCTCAAATTTAGCATATCCCCAAAGCAAACTCTTTTCCCTCATTCCAAACCTAATCCTATCTCAGTTGTTGACACTCACCCTTTGCCCAAGCTACAAACTTCAGTTAACTCTCCTTGCTTACACTCCCCTCGTGGAAATGGTCACAAAGTCCAGTAAATCTTGCCAGTGATATGTAAGCTTCATTTATTCCATCCACGGGGCTGGTACCTACCAGGGGTTTCTGTGTAAAGTCATTACCATACAATCCATTCTCTTTCCTACCGCCAGTGATATCTACCTATGCTAATATCATGCTTAAAAACCTTAGTGGTTTTCTTGTGCTTAGAGTCATGTCCTTTAGCCAGTTCCTAAACCAATGGTGTTCAGTACGGTAGTTGCTTGCTATTTAAATTAAGCAAAATGAAATAAAATTTAAAATTCAGCTCCTCAGTTATGCCAGCCACATTTCTAGCATTCAGTAGCCATATGAAAGTAGTGGCTACCTTATTGGACAGCACAGATATAGAACATTTCTGTTCTTACAGGAGGTTGTGTTGGACAGTGCTGGTCTTCATGCCTTTCCTCCTCACATGAGCCACACTGAACTTCTCACCAACCGCCCTGCACCTCTCCCCCAGATTGGTCATATGCTTTCATACTTCTGAGATTTAGCACAAGTTCCCTCTGCTTCTCATCTCTCTCCTCCAGCTCTCCTACCTTGCAGCTTGGATGATCTATTTGTCCTAAAAGATGACTCAGGTATTATATTTTCTCGGAAATCTTCCCTAACTCCTGTAGCACTTTGCATTTGTTACTACAATCTAGTGGAGACTGCATGGAAGCCTCTAGTATAGTATAATCGTTTATATGCCTCTTTCCCAGCACCACAAGACTGATGTCCTCAAGCCCAACTTATCCTTGTAAACCTAGGCCTTGAACAATGTCTGACACAAGGCAGGCAGCTGAGAATTACTTGTTGAATGAATACATGAATGGACAAAAGAGAAATGGCACCTGGATTCAAGTATTGAGAATAAAAGAGAGATCTGTGATTGGGCAAAAGACTGTCCAGGAAACTGAAAATGGAGAGAAATTAGTAAATTGAGAGGGGGATAAGCTTAGCCTTTGACATGGAAGTTGGAGGTGTATGTGCCCAGACATCACTGAGATAAAATACCCATTTCAAGACCTTCATTATTGATGGTTTGGGAGAGGTTAGTAGATGAAGACTAGAAATAAGAATTTGGAAGTCATTCATGCAGATTGATTGAGATTTAATGAGTAGTAAATTCCAAAAATATGTGGATATGATAGGGACCAGGTCCTAGGTCTGAGGGCTGCTAATAGTTATTAAGTTAGGGGAAAAAGAGGAACCAAAAGAGATCTAGTTAGAAATAGGGAAAAAGAAAACAAAAAAGATGATAATACAGTACCATGTGCCAGACAACTTTTTAAATCCTTGAAACAATCCTGTGGGCGGATAACTATTATTATCCCCATTTTGCTGGTGTGGGAACTGAAGCACACACAGGTTGTGACTTCCCCAAGGTCACACACCTGGTAAGCGGCAGAGCTTGAATCTTGGCAGTGTAGTGGCCAAGTGTGGGTCTTGGCTGCCATGTCTTGAGATGTCACAGAAATCAAGACTGGGAAGAGACTCCAGACATCCAGTGTAAAATCAAGGGCTTTGGATTTACTGTGCTTCTTCAAATTACGTGTTCAGGCCTGGGAATAAGGGAGCCAGCCAAGCACTCTTGGCTATCCCTGAGGTTCTTAGAATTCCCCTCTGAAGTCAGGCCTAATTCTAGGTGGAGTGCCTGGGAGTGCCCCTGCTGCAGCCTACCGTTTAAACAGGCTTGGCTCTCACAGGTGTTTCAGAACACAGTTGGCAGCCATACAGCAGACACAGACACTCTTAAGTCCCCCTCAGTCCTAACTACCCTCTCACTGTACCCTCTCCCTTGCCAGCAACCCTAACCTTCCTCTGAATTCCTGAAATTCCCATTCTGCCTCTAGCTTTGACCCCTGGGTAGGTAAGTCAAAACTCATAAAAGTGGGTTTCAGTCGTATCTTCTCAGAAGTTAGGGATTCCAAGGCCAACTCCAGGATGCATTAATATCCCAAGATCCCAAGATCCAGCAGTTCCTTCTCAGCCCCCTGGGATTGAGTTTGGCCAGGGAACATGAGGTAGAAAGAACATCAGGTTTGGAGTCAATGCCTGCCAGTAATTCATTGTGACCACCCTGTTCAGGTCATTTAACCACTCTAAGCCTCAGTTTACTCATCTGTGTCCAAATGAGCTTAAAGATATTAAGGTATTTTGCAGAATGCAGAGTGTTAAACAAAAACAAGGAGCTGTTATACTCTAAGCATGCCACAGACCATGACTGTGCTTGTTAGGTCAAAGGCTTATGAGAAAAACATCTCATCTCTGTAGAAAACACACATCTTACTATCTCCAGTAATTTATTTTTTAGGGTGAGGAAGTAATGAGTACTACAGAGCATTTTAAAGGAAGCAATGCTGGGAGGGAATGCTCACTGCTAATGGAAATGAGGCCAGTGTATGGTGGTCTCAGAGTGATCACATGGTTACAGATGTGAATTTACCTACTTCTCTGTAGATCTTAATTTAAGAATACTTGGAGACCTCGTGATCCTGCTGGTGCTCTTGCCCTTCGCCAGTGCAATACAAAGAAATCTACATGGGACTGTGGCAGGCTGAATGATGGTCCCCCGAGATGGCCACATCCTAATCCCTGGAACCTGTGAATGCTACCTTAGATAGCAAAAGGGACTTTGTAGATGTGTACAAATATGTAAATTATGTAGATTAAAGACCTTGACTAATGATTTTGAGATCAGGAGATTAATCTGGGTAACTAAGATGGACCCTAAGTTAATCATAAGTATCCTTATAAAAAGGAAGGCAAAGGGAGATTTGACCACAGTAGGAGATGTGACAGGAGCAAGAGGTTGGAGTGATGGAAGAAAGGGCTGTGAGCCAAGAAATGCCGTTAGAAAAGGCAAGGAAATGGATGGTCCCTGAAGCCTCCGGAAGGAATAGAGCTGTGCCAACACCTTGATTTTAGACTTCTGACCTCCAGACCTGTGAGAGAATAAATTTGTGTTGTTTTAAACCATTAAGTTTGTGATGCGTTGTTACAGCAGGAACAGGAAACTAATATAGGGGCTCTGACTACAAAGAGACAAGGTACAAGCCAAGTGGTACCTGTCCCAGATAACTCCTTGATGGCAGAAAATGGCCCCAGTGACCAGAGATGGCAGGGGTTCCATCTGCATGGTTAACTGAGTAATCTTCAGTCATTAAAACTATAGGTGATGCTTCAGCATCTGAGCCTGACCTGTTCCCTCCTAACATTTCTATTGGCTGAGCTGTTGGGAGGACTATTGTATTTCAACTCTGTAGCAGTTATTTTCAAAGATGTATAAATAGTACTCATAACTATGAGGCCCTGGTACCAAGATGGTAATGATTGCATAATGGCCTATGAGCAGCCCTGAGGACAGATGATCTTTGATTCCAAGAAAAGATCCGTCTTTCAAACCAGCCTAATTTAGGAGCCAACACCAAACATGATGAGACTTCTTGAGGAAGAGTAGAAAATGATTCTGGATATACTTTTTTAAATTTATGTAATCCAATATATCAAAAAATTATCATTTTAACATGCAGTCAATATAAAAGTAATGAGATATGTTACCTTTTTCTATACCATTTTCAAAGTCTGATGAGTATTTTACATTTACAGCACATCTCAGTTTGGAGCAGCCACATTTCAGATGCCCATTAGCAAAGCATACACTTTTATGGCAAATCAAGAAGTATTTTATCAATTCCTTCCTTACACCTAGCATGCTTTTAGCTGCTGTGGGCGGTAGGGAAAAGTAGATTAAACAACCAAGAGTTCCAAAAGTTGGATTTGATTCATTCAGCAAATATGTTACAGTTGAGAAAAGGAGAGGCTTGTACAAGGCAGCAGGCAATCATGTGAGCACCAGAAAAAGAAAAATCTTTGTGGCCTACAATGCGCATGGAAGACTTTCTGAAGATGTGGGGTTGGAGCTGTCCCCTAAGGAAATATGGCTTTTGCAGTGATGAGCGTGGAGAAAGGAACCTCTCATCAGGAGTATACAGGACTGGGTATTTACATATCATGAACAAACAGGATTGGCTGGTTTAGAATGAAGATGTCCTCTGAGTAGTAGTGAGAAATAACAGTGGTCTTTGTCATTTAAGTAGATTTTGGATGGAATATTTTAAGTAAAAAGAAAATCATAAACATATTGGGAAAAAAGGTAATTTTAAAAATTGGAATACTTTTTAAACATAAACCCAAAAGTCATAAAAGAAAAGATCAATAAATTTGACTAAAGGAAAGCCAAAAAAAATCTAATAAAGTCACATAACAAACTACCAATTAGGGAAATTGTTTGCAATATATATGACAAAGGGCAAGTGTCCTTATAATACAAACATAACTATGTAAGGATGTGTATATTGTAGTTGGTTGGTAAAAGTGAAAGCTGGAAACAATCCATCACTAGGAAACTATGGTACAGCCATAAATGGATTACTATGCAATTGTTAAAAGGAACAAGGTAGGTCAATATGTGCTAATGTAGAAAGGTCTCCAAGATGTTTTAAGTGTAGTAAGTATAAATAGTAAGCTCCCACTTCTGTGCCTTTTAAGAAGAATATACACATGGAAGGTAATAAAGCATCTAAAAGTGAAAAATTAAAGGATAACAGTATAAATATATTTTAATCATATTAAAGAATCAGCCAGAAATTAAAATACCTCACAGTTGAGGTTGGAAAATGCAGCAAAAAATTGCTTCTGTGTTATTTGATTTTTTTCAAACCATATGAACATAATGCTTTTTTAAAATAACTAGCTTTAAATTAGTTTTAAAATGAAATTAAACAGTATCTTTCTAAAAATAGCTTCCTAAACTAACTTTCACCCCCCATTGCCTCACCCACCTATCTAGCTTTTCCCTCAAAGCACAGCCAAATTTTTTAAAAGAGTTTTAAACACTTCTTGCCTCCATCCCTTACTTTGTACACCTTCTTGAATCATTTAGAATCTGGGTTGGCCAAAGTCACCAGGGGCATAGGGCTAAAATCAGCCAGTATGTCTCAGTCCTGATCCAACGTGACAACAGCGATATCAGTAACTATTTGGTCTTGTCTTGGAAGCCTCCTGGAGGCTCTCAGCCAGTTGTCCCCCTCCTTCTCTGGAGTCCCCTCTCTGATGATGTTCTCAGAGTTCTGTTCCAGTCTCTTCTCTCCTTGCTTAATCTCTTACACTCCATGGCTTCATTTACCAACTTTGTTCTCATGTCCTGGTGACTCACAAATCTCTTATCTCAAGTCCAGATCTCTTGCCTGAGTTTCAGAATTATTTATCCAATAGCAGTATGCAATCAGTACTTCCCAAGCTTTTCCATTTTTTGGAACACAGAAGATGATGGTGATTTCATGGTAACACACCTTACTGAAACTGTTCTCTGTCAGAGGGAGCGCGTGCTGCTTCGAAGATCAACATGCAGCACATCTGAACCTCTTTGTGAGGCATAACAGTGGGGAAGCTCTGACCTCTTGGATAGACATTTCCACTTGCACATCCCCCAGGCACGTCAATATCAGCATGTTTGGGAGTGAGCATATCATCTCCCAAATCTGCTCTTGCCTCTGGTGTTTTCTGTTGCAGTGAGTGGGCCTACTATCTGCAAGTTACTTAGTCTAGAGGTCTTGACTTAGCTCTCTGCTTCCTGCCCCTTCCAATCCCAGCAACTGCTTGACCCTACTGCTACTTATTTCTTGAAGTCATCTCCTCTCCACCACTATCAGTTCCTAGTCGACGGCACCTTGTTTCTCATTTGTAGAACAACTACAAAAATGTTCTCTCTGGTCTTCCTGATTTCATTCTTACACCCTATTTTCCACACTACAACCACAGTGATCTTTCTAAAATGCAGTCCTGGTTATGCCATCCCCTTGCTGAAAGCCATCCAAAGGCTCTGCATTGCTCTTGGGATAAAGTACGCTCTCCCCATTGCTTACCTTTTCAATTCCATACTGGTTATCTAATTCTATATGCACAGTGCCTGGCATATAGTAGAGCTGCAATAAGAATTTCTGAGTAAGGAAAATATGGAAAAAGGCAGTCAAGGACCTGAGCGGATCTATCATATCTGTGCCAGGTAGGAGGTTTCAAAGCACATATTGGCAATTCTGTCAGAACCCAAGGAACACAATTGTTTCATATAGAATTAAGCAGCAATAGCAAAGGTCTGTTCAGCAAATGGACCAAACAGCCTATCCCCAGCTTCTTTCTTCCTCTCATTGAGTAGGAAAGACATCAAGATTGCACTCTGAGTCAGTCCAACCTAGAGAATAGCCAGATTGTTAGGATCTTTTAAGAAGCGAGTTACCATCCTGACTACCTCCTGGTGTCAGGAATCCTAAACTGGGGTCAGTTTATCAACCAATGTAATACAATGGCCAAATGACTACAGTGCCAAACTGAGGAATGAAGATGGTGCAACACTGAATGACCACATAGTACTGAAGCAGAGGACCCCATCCAAAGTCCTGATGTGAGCAGTGAGAGGCTGTTCTCGGAGATGCCATCTGCCTATCAGTCATCAGCACTATATGCACAGTTAGATCACGCACCAAACTGGTTTGTTACCAACACCTTGCAGCAACAAGAAACTTAAAAGCCTAGTTTGTTTTGTAACACAGACACTTCAAAAAAGAACACTGTATGATCAGTGGGTATATATAACGAATAAAATCAACTTTGGGACTTCTGTATAATTTTTAATAATTTAAGTGAATAAATCCACTGACAATTGAAGTGTCCTAAGCCTTCATCAAAGACAGGGATCATGGAGCAATGGTGGCTTTATTTCTTCCACCTCATGTCAGTGAAGATGAAGGCATAGAGAACCTGCCAAAATCTGAATGCCTCCACTTTGAAGTTTGCAAGAGCCTTTAAGTAAAGGCAGGTACTTGTCTGACAACCAGATGTTCTGGCTGTGTTTGTTGAACAAGGGAAGCATCTGAATGAAAAGTAAAAAATCATGTAGGTGGTCTTTTAGCTTCCAAAAATTTAGTTATTTGGAAACATCCACAAATAGAGATGCCTGGCTGACTCTTAAGGTTTTTTTCATCCCATGGTTTTGGAATGCAACAGATAACGTGGAGTTTTACTGGACTTTTTAAGTCCTTTGAGGAATGTTTGACATTTGTTTTTTTTGTAAGCCCAGGACTAACCCTCTGATCCCTATTCAATAAATATTGGGTGATTGAATAATAATGCTTCAGGGTTCCAAAGATGCCAGTACCTATCATCAAGATATAAGGTGAGGGAATTCTGGGAAGCTGGTGGCGTGAGCAGCAGATTTCCACTGAAATCTCCTCCCCAAACCTAATATATCTGTGAAAATACAACAAATACAACTATTCCTAAAAGAGAGACCAGAAGATACAGTACAACAGCCAGGCCACAGCTACATCTGCGAGAACTCAGTGCCTCACAAAGCGGGTAAGATACAAGCCGCGACCCAGCGGGACCCAAGCACTCCCCCTACCCCAGCATACCGGCGGGAGGAAAAGATTCAGAATGGGGAGGGAGTGGAAGCACAGGGTCGCCAAATAACCGGCCTGGTGATCTGCACTAGGAGCGCAGACACACATCGCATGGTGTCCTGGGTATTAGAGAAACGGAAGGGCAGGATCCGAGATGGAGACTGCGAGCGGGTCCCCACAGCCAGGTCGTCTGTGACAAAAGAAAAGCGGGCGCTTTTTTAAAAGTCTTAAAAGGACAAGGGCCCAACAGCTGAACAAAATCGTCCCAGCACACTCAGCCCAGTAGGCTGGGAATCTTGAGGAACTTCAGGCCCTCCAACCCTCTGCCCAGTAAAGCAGCCCCAAAGCCTTTCACAGCAATAAGCAGCCTGCCATTTGTTCCCCCCGGCTAGCGCTGCAAATGGCCTGGCTGACCTGCCACAGCTGTGGAGCAGCTGGAGAGTGGCCCTGCCCACAGCAACCATACAGAATCTCCTCCCGGCGGGTGCACAGCTAACCAGGCCAGGCTGCAGAAGCCAGAGCAAGGTCTAGAAGGCACGAAGGGGTGCCATCCTTGCTACAGAACGCACCTGGCCTGGATGCAACCCCCCTGCAGTGCTCTAGGCAGGCCTCAGGGTGGCCCTGCCCACAGCAGCTCAGGGGATTATCCCAGAGACTGCCTCCTGGTGTGCGGGTAACTGGCACAGGCAGCGGAAGCCAGAGCAAGGTCTGGAAGGCATGACGGGGCACGATCCCTGCTGCAGAACACACCCGGCGTGGCTGTACCTCCCCACAGTGCTCTAGGCTAGCCAGAGGGCAGCCCTATCCACGGCAGCTCGGGATTATCCCAGAGACTGCCTCCCGGTGTGCAGGTAACCGACACAGGCTCCGGAGAAGGCAAGGCAAACAACAAGCAGGAAGGGACTTTGTTCTCCCAGGTGACACACGTGCCACCTGCCTGTGACCGCTTTTATTGCCATGAAAAAACAAAAGAATCTGGTCCAGTCAAAAATCACTCAGACAACCCTGGAGAGATGGCCCGAAGGGACATATTTAACCAATCTTCCCAAAAAATAATTCAAAATAAAAGTCATAACCATGCTGATGTACCTACAGAGAAATATGCAAGAGCTAAGGTATGAAGTCAGAAGGGAGATTACAGAAATGAAACAATTGACAAACGGGCTTAAAAGCAGACCAGGTGCAAATGAATGTTAATGAAATAGAATTCAGAGAACAGAAATAAAGAGAAGCTGAGGCAGAGAGAGATAAAAGGATCTCTAGGAATGAAAGAATATTAAGAGAACTGTGTGACCAATCCAAACGCAACAGTATTCGCATTATACAGGTACCAGAAGAAGAAAAAAGAGAAAAAGGGATAGAAAATGTCTTGGAGGATATAATTGCCAAAAACTTCCCCAAGCTGGGGAATAAAATAGTCTCTCAGACCATGGAAGCCCACAGATCTCCCAACACAAGGGACCCAAGGAAGACAACACCAAGACATATAATAATTGAAATGGCAAAGATCAAAGACAGAGTATTAAAGGCAGCCAGAGAGAGAAAAAAGATCACCTACAAAGGAAAACCCACCAGGCTATCATCAGACTTCTCAACAGAAACCTTACAGGCCAGAAGAGAATGGCATGATATATTTAACATAATGAAACAGAAGAGGCTTAAACCAGGAATACTGTATCCAGCACGATTATCATTTAAATTTGAGGGAGGGATTAAACAATTCCCAGACAAGCAAAAGCTGAGGGAGTTTGCCTCCCACAACCATCTCTACAGGATATCTTAAAGGGACTGCTCTAGATGGAAGCATGCCTAAGGCTAAAAAGATGTCACCAGAGAAAATAAAATAATAGCAAATAAAGCAGACCATCCAAATACTAACTAAAGGCAAAAAGTAAAATCAACTATCCACAAAAACAGTCAAAGGAAATGTAAAAGAGTACAGAGTAAAACACCTAATATATAAAGAATGGAGGAGGAATAAGAAGAAGAAAGAAATAAAGAACCATCAGACTGTGTTTATAATAGCTTAACAAGACAGTTAAATTAGACTCTTAGATAGTAAAGAAGCTACCCTTGAGGCTTTGGTAACGACGAATCTAAAGCCAGGAATGGCAATAAGTACATATCTATCAATAATCACCTTAAATGTAAATGGAATGAATGCACCAATCAAAAGACACAGAGTAATAGAATGGATAAAAAAGCAAGACCCATCTATATGCTGTTTACAAGAGACTCGCCTCAAACCCAAAGATATACAAAAACTAGAAGGGATGGAAAAACATATTTCATCCAAACAACAAGGAGAAAAAAGCAGGTGTTGCAGTACTTGTATCAGACAAAATAGACTTCAAAACAGAGAAAGTAGCAAGAGATAAAGAAGGACATTATATAATGGTAAAGGGGTCAGTCCAACAAGAGGATGTAACCATTATAAATATATGTGCACCCAGTACAGAAGCACCAACGTATGTGAAACAAATACTAACAAAATTAAAGGAGGAAATAGAAAGCAATGCATTCAAGAGACTTCAACACACCACTCACTCCAAAGGACAGATCAACCACACAGAAAATAAGTAAAGATACAGAGGCACTGAACAACACACTAGAACAGATGGACCTAACAGACATCTACAGAACTCTACACCTAAAAGCAGCAGGACACACATTCTTCTCAAGTGCACAAGGAACATTTTCCAGAATAGACCACATACTAGGCCACAAAAAGAACCTCAGTAAATTCAAAAATATTGAAATTCTACCAACCAACTTCTCAGATCATAAAGGTATAAACCTAGAAATAAATTGTACAAAGGAAACAAAAAGGCTCACAAACACGTGGAGCCTCAACAACATGCTCCTAAATAATCAATGGATCAACGACCAAATTAAAACACAGATCAAGTAACATATGGAGACAAATGACAACAACAGCACAAAGCCCCAACTTCTGTGGGACGCAGCAAAGGCAGTACTAAGAGGAAAGTATATTGCAATCCAGGCCTATTTAAAGAAGGAAGAACAATCCCAAATGAATAGTCTTAAGTCACAATTATTCAAATTGGAAAAAGAAGGACAAATGAGGCCCAAAGTCACCAGAAGGAGGGACATAATAAAGATCAGAGAAGAAATAAATAAAATTGAGAAGAATAAAACAATAGAAAAAATCAATGAAACCAAGAGCTAATTCTTTGAAAAAATAAACAAAATAGATAACCCCCTAGCCAGACTTTTTAAGAGAAAAAGAGAATCTACACACATAAACAGAATCAGAAATGAGAAAGGAAAATCACGATGGACCCCACAGAAATACAAAGATTTATTAGAGAATACCATGAAAATCTATATGCTAACAAGTTGGAAAACCTAGAAGAAATGGACTTCTTAGAAAAATACAACCTTCCAAAGACTGACAAAGGAAGAAACAGAAAATCTAAACAGACCAATTACCAGCAACGAAATTGAATAGGTAATCAAGAAACTACGCAAGAACAAAACCCCCAGGCCAGATGGATTCACCTCTGAATTCTACCAGACATATAGAGAAGAAATAACACCCATTCTCCTTAAAGTATTCCAAAAAATAGAAGAGGAGGGAATATTTCCAAACTCATTCTATGAAGCCAGCATCACTCTAAAACAAAAACAAGCAAAGACCCCACCAAAAAAGAAAATTACAGACCAATATCTCTGATAAACATAGATGCAAAAATACTCAACCAAATATTAGCAAACCAATTAGAAAAATACCTCAAGAGGATCATACACCATGATCAAGTGGGATTCATCTCAGGGAAGCAAGGATGGTACAACATTCGAAAATCCATCAACATCATCCACCACATCAACAGAAAGAAGAACAAAAACCACATGATCATCTCCATAGATGCTGAAAAAGCATTTGACAAAATTCAACATCCATTCATGATAAATACTCTTAACAAAATGGATAAAGAGGGCAAGTACCTCAACATAATAAAGGCCATATATGACAAACCCACAGCCAACATCATACCTAACAGCGAGAAGCTGAAAGCTTTTCACCTAAGATCGGGAACAAGACAGGGATGCCCACTCTCCCCACTGTTCTTCAACATAGTACTGGAGGTCCTAGCCACAGCAATGAGACAAAACAAAGAAATACAAGGCATTCAGATTGGTAAAGAAGAAGTCAAACTGTCACAATTTGCAGATGACATGATACTGTACATCAAACACACTAAAGACTCCACTTCAAAACTACTAGAACTAATATCTGAATTCAGCAAAGTTGCAGGATACAAAATTAATACACAGAAACCTGTGGCATTCCTATACACTAACGATGAGCTAACAGAAAGAGAAATCAGAAAAACAATTCCATTCACAACCGCATCAAAAAGAATTAAATACCTAGGAATAAACCTAACCAAGGAAGTGAAAGACCTATACCCTGAAAACTACAAGACACCCCTAAGAGAAATTAAAGAGGACACTAACAAATGGAAATTCATGCCATGCTCTTGCCTAGGAAGAATAAATATTGTCAAAATGGCTATACTCTCTAAAGCAATCTACAGATTCCTGCAATCCCTATCAAAATACCAATAGCATTCTTCAATGAACTGGAACAAATAGTTCTAAAATTCATATGGAACCACAAAAGACCCCGAATAGCCAAAGCAATCTTGAGAAGAAAGAATAAAGCAGGTAGGATCTCGCCTCCCAACTTCAAGCTCTACTACAATGCCACAGTAATCAAGACAATTTGTTACTGGCACAAGAACAGACCCACAGACCAATGGAACAGAATAGAGAGTCCAGATATTAACCCAAACATATATGGTCAATTAATATACAATAAAGGAGCCATGGATATACAATGGGGAAATGACAGCCTCTTCAACAGCTGGTGTTGGCAAAACTGGACAGCTACGTGTAAGAGAATGAAACGGGATCATTGTCTAACCCCATACACAAAAGTAAATTCAAAATGGATGAAAGACCTGAATGTAAGTCATGAAACCATAAAACTCTTAGAAAAAAGTATAGGCAAAAATCTCTTGGACATATACATTTGCAACTTCTCCATAAACATACCTCCCCGGGCAAGGGAAAAAAAAGTAAAAATGAACAAGTGAGACTATATCAAGCTGTAAAGCTTTTGTACAGCAAAGGACACCATCAGTAAAACAAAAAGACATCCTACAGTATTGGAGAATATATTCATAAATGACATATCCGATAAGGGGTTGACACCCAAAGTATATAAAGAGCTCCCGCACCTCAACAAACAAAAAGCAAATAATCCAATTAAAAAATTGGCAGAGGATTTTAACAGACACTTCTCCAAAGAAGAAATTCAGATGGCCAACAGGCACATGAAAAGATGCTCCACATTGCTAATCACCAGAGAAATGCAAATTAAAACAACAATGAGATATCACCTCACACCAGTAAGGATGGCCACCATCCAAAAGACAAACAACAAATGTTGGTGAGGATGTGGAGAAACGGGAACCCTCCTACACTGCTGGTGGGAATGTAAACTAGTTCAACCATTGTGGAAAGCAGTGTGGAGGTTCCTCAAAAAACTCAAAATAGGAATACCATTTGACCCAGGAATTCCACTCCTAGGAATTTACCCTAAGAATGCAGTAGCATACTTTGAAAGAGACCTATGCATCCCTATGTTTATCGCCGCACTATTTACAACAGCCAAGAAATGGAAGCAACCAAAGTGTCCATCAGTAGATGAATGGATTAAGAAGATGTGGTACATATACACAATGGAATATTATTCAGCCATAAGAAGAAAACAAATCCTACCATTTGCAACAACATGGATGGAGCTAGAGAGTATTATGCTCAGTGAAATAAGCCAGGCAGAAAAAGACAAGTTTCAAATGATTTCACTCATATGTGGAGTATAAGAGCAAATAAAAAAACTGAAGGAACAAAACAGCAGCAGACTCACAGAACCCAGGAATGGACTAACGGTTACTAAATGGAAAGGGACTGGGGAGGATGAGTGGGAAGGAAGGGACAAGAGGGAAAAAGGGGCATTACGATTAGCAGACATAATGTAGTTGGGGGCACAGGGAGGGCTGTACAACTCAGAGAAGACAAGTAGTGATTCTATAGCATCTCACTATGCTGTAGGACAGTGACTGTAATGGGGTATGTGGTGGGGACTTGATGTGGGGAGTCTCGTAACCATAATGTTGCACATGTAATTGTAGATTAATGATATACCAAAATAAAAAAATAAATAAAAGCACAAGGCTTGAAAGCCTTTTGGTAGATTTTTAAGGAAATCTAGTTGAAATGAGGAAGAATTTAAATAAAAATCTAAAAATGTTTCTTGGCACATTGTAAGTTTTTTAGATTCATGATTCTATCAATTGTATATATAACTTTGACCCTGGTGAATAAAGAAAGGTTAATAGAACTCACGGAAACTGGGTATAATGTGTTTGGTAGGTAAATGTATTTCATATTTATCTGCAAAGTTGGCTTCAAACTATACTACAGAAAGAGAACTTCATCAATTTTGTAATGTCTATATGGTGAATTATATCTGACTAAATCCTGTCATTTAGAGTTTTGAAAATTTGGTACCTATTCAAATAGTTACTCTTAGTTTTTTTTTTCTCTTTAATCTTGGATAGCTTCTAAAATTGATGAATTCAAATTCGTTAATTTTTTTTAACACTTTCTAGTCTGCTGTTAATCCCATCCTAGTGTCTTTTTTCATCTCAGACATTGTTCTTTTTCATCTCTAGAGGTTAGGTTGATGTCTTTTAAAATATCTTCCATGTCTCTCCTTACATGCCTATGCCTTCCTCTACCTTCTTGAACGTAAGATATCTGATTATAAGAGCTGTTTTGATGTAGTTATCTACTTGATTCTATATCTATGTCATTTCTGTATATTTCTGTTAATATATTATCTTCATTATGAGTCACATTTTTCTGCCTCTGTATGTCTAGTAATTTTTTTATTGGATATCAGCATTGTGAATTTTGTTTTGTTGATTGCTAGATGTTTTTGTATTTCTTAAATATTCTTGAGATTTGTTCTGGGACTGTTATTTGGGAACAGTTTGAAGCTCGATATTAACCTTTGTTTGATGGAACTAGAGCAGCCTTAGGCTAGAGTTAATCCTGCCTCATTACTGAGGCCCTACCTGGTGCCTCAGAAGCTGGTGTGAACATGAACTGTTCCTGGCCTGGGTGAGCTCTCAGGATTGTTCTGCCTGCTCCTTCTGGAGCTTTTCCCTGTCTTTGGTAGTTTCCTCACACCCATGCACTCTGTACGTTTCTGTACAACTCTCATCGTTGTGTAGCCTGTCCTCTCCAGATTCTGCCCTGACAATTCTAGCCACCTTGGTCTTCCCGAGTTCTCAACTCTGTCCTCTCAATTCAGGGAGTCCTCCAAGCTCAGTTTAGGATTTCTCCTCCTATCTCAAGCTCTCTTGTGGCAGTAAGTTGGGGGTAATCATAGGCCTCACTTTTTTTGTTTCTGTTTTCTCAGGGAAAGTGTGCTGTCCCTTGTCCATTGTCTGAACACCACTATTTCATATATTTTGTCTGTGTGAGTGTGTTTAATTGTTTGTAACAGGAGGGAAAATCCAATTCCTATTAGTCCACCTTGGCCAGTATGCTTACTATTTTTTTTTAAATCAATGAAGACATTGGTTTTCTTGTTGAGGAGGATGGCCATTTAGGAAACATTCTTAGTCCACATGACATTTGTTACTTTACATGCTTAGGTGTTCAGATCCAACTTTAAAGCTACCTACGCTCCCTTTAAAAAAAAAACTAATCTTTGGGGTTTTTATTTAAGGTTCCAAGATTGAAAAATCTGTGAAAGACCTCCAGTGCTGCACAGTGTCTCTTGCACGGTATCACGTTGTAGTTAAAGAAGAGATGGATGCTTCCATTAAGAAAATGAAACAAGCATTTGCTGAATTGCAGAGCTGGTAAGTTAAGATGTATTTGGTCTTAGTAGCACAAAAATGATTATTTATAAAGATGGTCAGTCATTCACCAAGTTTTTAAATTCCTCGCTCTTAACTACTCTGTGTAGAGGGGAGAGACTTAAAAATCTTATGGTATATTTAGCTTTCTGCTTCATTCAGCTTCTTTTGGTCAAAGTGTGGGAATGAGTGTGGTACCGAAAACACATAAGGCTCTAGGAATGGCCTGAGGTTAATATTGTTTGAAAAGGGACAAATAATTATAGAGTAGATCATGCAGACTCTAGGGTCTGTCTTTTAAACTGGGAACCTGTAACCAATGACGTGATGTTTTTGGACAAAGTTATAAAGTAGAAAAGATCTGTCTTTGTTTTCCTACCTCCTTTCACCCTTCCTAATGCACCCTGCCCTAATGGTCTCTTCTATGCCCTATTATTAATCATTGATTTGCTTTAATTTTGTGTTTTTCAAACTGCATTTCAAAGAATACTCATATCTTAAGACATATTTTTATGTGTTCTGTAGGGGAAGTAGTGTTTGGTAGTTAAAGAGGTTTGAAATAACTTAAAAAAAAACCTTTACTCCTAGACTTCTCAGTGCTAATGTGGATTTGTGAACCTGCAAGAGGGAACCATACTGTGCTGTTTCCCAAATGTATTTAATTATAGAATCTTTGTGAGAGAAAAGTAGATTCTAATGTTGTCCTTGAACACTGAAGCTGTCTTAACTATTAGATATTAAGGTGTTAGCTAATATTTAAACTGCACCTCCTTTCTGGGGGATATTTGCATTTTATAAGGAACTTTTCTGAAAATGGAAAACATCTCAGGACCAAATTCAGTAGGGTGATAGAGAGACAAGCAGCTAGGTTGATCTTTGGGGATCTAAAACTGTCTATTCTGCTTATTTGCAAGACTTGCCTGGGTCTGAAATATGTGAGAGTTTATGAGTAGAGCGAACCCACAGCACTACTCCTCCCAGCCAGCCAGCCCTTTTCTTGCCTGTCTGGACTGTTCCCTTAGGTCATATTCACCTGTATCTCTATTTAAAAACTTAGTCTGGCCAGGACTAAGTGGACAAGAAATAGTGGGAGTATGGGTAGCTTAGTCCTTCTGTTCTATGAAATACAAGAGGGAGTAAATTAACAAAGATTTGGAATAAAGGCTCCAAAAAGTTTCTGACCCCTACCTACTTTTATCATTTTCATCACTTGCAAAGTGTAGAATGGTTCATTAAATCATCACAAGCAAAAAGTACTTTTAGGATGGATAATTGATCTCCTAGTCTGCCCATGCTTTGCCCTGAATCCCGAGTTTCCCCTTTCAAGTTTTATAGCTAGAAAATTTATATCATGTCTTCTGTTTTTCTTGCATACATTTTTGCTCCAATCAGAATCCTTGTCTCAAAACTTAACATTCACATGTCCTCTTCCATATACTAGTTAATGCCACTTTCCCAGCCTAATATGCTCCCCTGTATCTTTTTACTTACCTGACTCCAACCAGTTCTCCCAAACTCACCTGAAGTCCTGACTTTTCCTGGAAATTTTTCTAGGTAACTGATTCCTCTTCTTTCTGCTCCTCTGAGAGGAAGCACCCTGCCTGTTGCCCTGGGTTGTTATCATATCAGATATTGTTTACTCATTTAGAAAAGAGTAAAGAGCTGTGAGTAGGTCATCACAGCTTTGCCTTGATAAGCCTGTGGTCTCCATGACTGTTTAGCTTACTGATTACTTAGCTACAGGATCTGACTCCATTCAGAACCAGCCTGAACCAGGACACAGTTCCAGGAGAGAGATTTGTGAGTTCCTGGTGACTTGGAAATCAGCCAGGGGGAGCCTCCTTCAATAAATGACAAATGAAATGGTTTCCTGCCTGGGAACTATGTATTTAGGATTGGGTAACAGATGTAACGACCAGATCAATTTAACTTGAGCAAAGAGATTACCTGCCCTTTCCTGCTGGTGTAAAGCCCTTTTCTCTGGCTGATTGGGCTTTTAAACTGCTGTATTTCAATGCCTCTTGTAGTTGCTACTTCAAGACATAACTGGCAGGTGAGCTAACTCCATTTGGCACCAAACCAGAGCTTGGAATTAATGTCACTTAGGAAGCAATTTTTTGTATTGGTTTTAGCATTAAAGAAGAGCAAAAGGTTCTAACAAATTTGCAACAGTAAGACCACATTACCTCTTGTGGGGCACTAGGAGAATTATATGGATAACTGCTTTCACTTTGAGGCTAAATGAAAGCTGACACATACCTGTGGGAAGGTAAAGTCAGAGGCTTTCCAGTATATAAAACTTAAAATCTGTTTGTATTGGTGATGGAGTAATAATCATCGCTAGACCCAAGATTCCTTCTCTTGTTAATAATTAAGACTTATATGACTTACATTATTGGAGCTATTAATTGACGTAGTTTAAGGCTATTAAGGTGCAGGATATGGAGTGGAGCATGAAACTGGAGTAGGACAGTTGTTATATAATGTGTTAGTGAAAAATTCCAATAGGATACATACTCAGCTTGTCTTTTAAATATAAATTTCTGTCTTATTGAAAGTTAATAGGTGCTTATTAAAGGAGAAAACAGGTCAGAAATTTGAGATTCTACACACAATGTGTTTACTTAAGATTTCGACATTTTTGCTGGCTGATTCCTCCCTCATTGACCTTAGAAAAGTTACTTCCTTTGGTTTGAGCTCTTTCCTTCTTATATTAAGCCACCAGTAGTCTTACCTAGGCTTTTAGATCCTTACATTTAATGTCCATATGGAGATGCTGAAAACTTAGGAATCACTTTATGAACCAAAGCACGTTGAAAAAGGTCTAAAAAGGATAGCAATAAAGGAATGGACTAATGTGATAATGTATCATCAAATGTATTCGTAACACTCTATAGTTTTACATTTTTCTTCACTTTTTGCATGTTACCACATGATAGCTTTTTTCTACTAGTACTTGCCTCCATGGTTATTGATGTTCTCTGATTTAAATTTTTAACTCTTTAGCCATCTGTGAAAAAAACTAATAACATTTGAAGATTACAGTTTACCAAAACATATTCAGTCATATTATTTGATTAATTTATCTGGATCTCTGTCCTGTGAAGTAGGAATTTTTGCATGAAATATCTTTTTCTATCCCTTTACTTTTAGTCTGTATATGCCTTTGGGTTTGAAGTTAAGTCTCTTGTAGGCAGCGTATAGACAGGTCTTGTTTTTCTATCCATTCAGTGACTCTGTCTTTTGATTGGGAAGTAGGAATTTTTTATTCTACTTCACTAGTGAAAGGGATTTGAGTCTTAGGTTAAGTGATTACCCAACATGACATCATAAATTGTAGACTCAGTATTTGAATCTGTTTATTCTGACTCCCAGTAACCTATAGCCACCACCCCATCCATTGCTGATGGCTCAGTTCCCCACTAAAGCTTGAGAAAAATCCTAAAGACTCTTGGGACATGTCACATGTAGTATTTCACCCTCAGCTTAAAGGCTATGAAGCAGAGAAACCCCTCTGTAGGAGAATGTAGGGATCAGGAATTTAGTCATATGGAACAGGTTTAGAATGAAGAGGACCAGAATTTGATTGAGCATATGAAAGCCTTTTAAGTATTTTCTTTTAGTTCAATACAATAAAATTGTAAGAGGGAATATTCCATCCAAATATTCAATATTATTTTGATTTTTAATTCAGAAGGTCCTAAATCACAGTTTTTAAGTCACAACCTGAAGTACCTTGTGATTCAAATATTCTTCAGGTCAGATCTTAGTTGTGGATTTAAAGAAAAGGTTACTATGGAGGGGAATCAATTAGAAAGGATTTCTTGGAGGAAAGGAATCATTATCAAGCTTGAAAGAAACCTGGAATTTACAGTGGCAGAATGGTTGGGGATAGAACACTGCATTCAGGAGCTATGATGGAAGCAAAGGCATAGAGGGGACCCACAGGGGCTCCACAGGGCAGCTAGAGCTAAGGGGCAGTAGTTCAGAGTAGTGGGGGATGAAGTCAGCGGCAAAGGTGGAATGAGCATTTGATGAAGGAATCTGACTTTTTTTTTTTTAGGTTCTATTATTCCCTCTTATTTTTACTATATTTCCCAGTTATAACAATGGTTTTTTAAAAAAAGAAATAAAAGCCATGTAACTATACACCTTCATATATAACATTTTTTATTTCTGTGTTTCTTTATCTGTATGCACATATAACTTCATAGTTGTAATCATAGTGAAAGTGTAATTTTCTAAATGTATTCTTTTCACTTAAAGTTACCTTTGATTTAACTGCCTTCATTTTGTAGGTATATGAGTTTCTTTAAGAATTTCTGGACAATGGATCTAGAATGTGTGACATACCAGATTTAATATGAAGCCATTTTATAAAATAGATGATCTGTGGAAACTGAGACATCAGCATGAGTATAGAAAGGGGAATAACTGCTGCTGCCATTTATTGAACTATTATTACTGTGTGTCAGAAGCTTTTATGTACCATGTCTCTAATCTGTATAACAGTATCACTGTAGTAGTATACTCACTTTATAGAAGAGAAAAGATAGGCACAGAAAAAATAATTTGCCCTAAGTCATAGTTGGTAGTAAGAGACACTTTTCCAATATACCATGCTTCCTTATTCTGTGGCTCCCTAGGTCTCTCTACTTGCCTTTATTCTTCAGTCTTTGCCTTCCTAGTCCACACGTCTCCCTTTATATATGTCTGTCGTAATTCCAGAGAGAGGATTCAAAAAAAAAAATCACAGTTTCAAATGAGGATCTATAGTCAGCCACTTTCTATGTGGGTTTAACACTGCACACATTTTTCTTTACCAACCAGAAACTTGAACAGAATAGTCCTTGGTAATCTAGATTGCTGCTGTTTCTTTTTTCCTAAACATATTGAAAAATATTGAATCATATGGTCTCTAGTATAACTTTAGAACTGAGATACTTTTGACCACAGGAAAAGAACAGAAAGAAAGGTTGTCCATTGAGGGCCTGTCCCCCAAGAACATCTTACATTTGCATTCTGATTTCTTACAAACTACTTCAGACTCTTGAAATAGTAAATCACATGTCTTGGTGCTTTATGAAGGACTCCTGGCAAAGCAGAACCCATCAAGTTTTTCATAAGATCCAAATTTGATTTAATAAGCTAGTTCTTTCAATTCATCTTACCCCAGTTGTTAGCTCAGTATGATGCCTGGCTACCTAAATGGTGTTTTTTGTTTTGAGCCCACATGCTTACCATATTCCAGTAAGGTCAGTGCTGGGAGTATGGAATTTTAAAAAAACACATGAAGCACCTTACATTTCCTGCTAATAAAAACTACTGACAATTCTCTATTTTGGTTGTTTTATGTGAGAAGAGGGAAGTGTCTTCAGAGAAATAAAAGTGTTTGCATTGGCTTTGCTTAGATTTCTGCTTTGATTGGAATTAGGATAAATAGATTTTAAGTTTTCAGCAAATAAAGTCAAGTACAAATATTTTCTAAGAACATTATTGAGTAGTTTAGAGTATTATCCCTTGAAATAATTGACTATGTAATGGCCAGAGTTGTGTTTCGAAAACATTGTGTTAGAAAACATTGTTTTCTAATTGACCAACCATAAACAAATGATAGTTAACAATTTTTGGTACGGAGGAATTACTGAAGGGAATAGCTAGAATCAGTAAGCTGTATGCTAAATATATCAATTAAAGGGCTTGTTTCAACTGATAGACACACAATTTATCTTAGAGATAAATGCTACTGCTATGGGAACAACTGTTCTGAGCAGGTAAATTACACAAAGGCTTTAGACTAAGTTGAGCAAATGTGAATGGTAAAAAGTTCTTGGTAAGGAGGAAAGGAAATGCAGAACATGTGGACATTTACCAATCTTTTTTCTTAATAACAGTGACAAAGTCATCTAAAATCACCTTTCACGATTGAAGAAAGGATGTGGAAATTTGCTGTACTGTATAAGGTTCATGCTTAATAAGACTTAGTGTCTTTCTCAGCAGAGTCCAGCAATATTTGGCTGAAATTCATTAGCAGTTTCAGAATCCAATGTATCAGATGCTTACTATGATGGATTTCTACCCAAAAAAGCCTCCAGAGAACAGTTACAGCTTAGCACCCCACGTCTGGGAGTGAGCAAAGTAGCAGAAAGTCTGCCAGTCTGAATTGCTTTCCTCCTCTCTGAGAGGACTCACTGCGTGCAGTTAGGGCATCTAAAAGCTGTTACCTCCCGGCATGGATACTTTCCAATCTCTTGGCCACAGATCCATACTGGGACCACCATTTAGCTTAAGAACAGGTGGAAAAGTTTAGCTTAAGTTTCTTCAGTGTTAGAAAGTTATATTATGGTAAATTATTGTTTTCAATTATAAAAAATGCCTCTGCTATTTATCCTTATGCTTAGCCTACTCTCCACTTTTGAATTATTCCCACCATATTATTTTGTTGCACATATTCCCTCATCTTATTTACAAAAACTTTCAAAAATAAATACAAGTCAAAAGGATAGTACAGTGATCAATGTATTTGCAGTATGTGTGTGTGTGTGTGTGTGTGTGTGTTATTTATTTATTTATTTTTTTAATAATTTATTTTATTTTAGTATCATTAACCTACAATTACATGGGCAATACCGTGATGACTGAACTCCCCCCATCACAAGGTCCCCCCGACCAACCCCACCACAGTCACTGTCCATCAGCGTAGTGAGATGAGAATCGCTACTTGTCTTCTCTGAGCTGTACAGTACCCCCCGTGCCCCCCCACCCTATGTCTGCCAATCGTAATGCCCCTTTTACCCTCTTATCCCTCCCTTCCCATCCATCTCCCCAGTCCCTTTCCCTTTGGTAACT
>JAQQAC010003639.1:5438083-5477891 GCA_029783875.1 Phataginus tricuspis | reverse complement strand
ATTGCATTGCTGTCTATTTCCTCCTTCACTTCTGTTAGTATTTGTTTCACATATGCTGATGCTCCTGTGTTGGGTGCATATATGTTTATAATGGTTATATCTTCTTGTTGGACTGACCCCTTTATCATTATGTAATGTCCATCTTTATCTCTTGCTACTTTCTTCATTTTGAAGTCTATTTTATCTGATACAAGTACTGCAACACCTGCTTTTTTCTCTTTGTTGTTTGCTTGAAATATTTTTTTCCATCCCTTCACTTTTAGTCTGTGTATATCTTTGGGTTTAAGGTGAGTCTCTTGTAAGCAGCATATAGATGGGTCTTGCTTTTTTATCCACTCTGTTACTCTGTGTCTTTTGATTGGTGCATTCAGTCCATTTACATTTAGGGTGATTATTGATAGATATGTACTTATTGCCATTGCAGGCTTTAGATTCGTGGTTACCAAAGGTTCAAGGGTTGCTTCTTTACTATCTAAGAATCTAACTTAACTTTCTTGTTAAGTTATTGTGTGCACCGTCTGATGTTTCTTTATCTCTCCCTTCCTATTCTTCCTCCTCTTTTCTTTATATATTAGGCGTTTTATTCTTTGCCTTTAGTTAGTATTTAGGTGGTCTGCTTTCTTTGCTATGCTTTTATTTTCTCTGGTGACCTCTTTTTAGTCTTAGGGATGTTCCCCTCTAGATCAGTCCGTTTAAGATATTCTGTAGTGGTGGTTTATGGGTGGCAAATTCTCTCAACTTTCTTTTATCTTGAAATTGTTTAATCCCTCCGTCATATTTAAATGATAATCGTGCTGGATACAATATTCTTGGTTCGAGGCCCTTCTGTTTCATTACGTTAAATATATCATGCCATTCTCTTCTGGCCTGTAAGGTTTCTGTTGAGAAGTCTGATGACAGTCTGATAGGTTTTCCTTTGTAGGTGATCTTTTTCCTCTCTCTAGCTGCCTTTAATACTCTGTCCTTGTCTTTGATCTTTGCCATCTTGATTATTATGTGTCTTGGTGTTGTCTTCTTTGGGTCCCTTGTGTTGGGAGATCTGTGGGCTTCCGTGGACTGTGAGACTATTTCTTTCCCCAGCGTGGGGAAGTTTTCGGCAATTATTTCTTCAAAGACACTTTCTATCCCTTTTTCTCTCTCTTCTTCCTCTGGTACTCCTATAATGCGAATATTGCTACGCTTCGATTGGTCACAGAGTTCTCTTAATATTCTTTCATTCTTAGAGATCCTTTTATCTCTCTCTGCCTCAGCTTCTTTGTATTCCTGGTCCCTGTCTTGTAATTCCTTGATCGTGTCTTGAACCTGATTCAATCTGCTGTTGAGCCCTTCGATGGCTTGTTTCATTTCTGCATTATCTTTCCTCACTTCCCTCACTTCCTCCCTCAGCTCTTGCACATTTTTCTGTAGATCTGTCAGCATGGCTATGACTTTTATTCTGAATTCTTTTTCTGGAAGACTGTGAATGTCCATTTCTCCAGATTCTTTCTCTGGCGTGGTGTTTGTCTGAAGCTTTGTCTGTATCATATTCTTCTGTCTTCTCATGACTGTAGAATTGGTTGTTGGTAGCAAGGAGAGATAAGAAAGGAGAGACAAGAAAAAAAAGAGATTTCTACTAATAATATAAAAGTATAAGGAGAGAGAGAGAAGGGAAAAGAAAAGAAAGAAAAAGAAAAGGCAGCAACACCTAAAAGAAAACAGCAAGAACAACAACAAAACAAAACAAAACAAGACAAAACAAAACAAAACAAAACCAAACAAAACAAAACAAAAAAAAACACCAAAAAGCCCACCGGGGTGGTTTCTGTGCGAATGCTGTAGGTGGCGCTATTGCTCCGCTATTCCAGAGCCGCGGCCACGTCGCTCCACACGGCCCTTTAAATCTGTGGCCGGGTGAGAATGGATGGGAGGCTGTTGAAGGAGAGGGAAAGAAAAAAAAAGAAAAGAAAGGGGAGAAAAAACAAAACAAAACAAAACAAAAAAGCCACCGGGCGTGGGTTCTGCGCGAGTGCTGTAGGTGGCGCTGTTGCTCCACTATTCCAGCGCCACTATAGTTCTAGCTGGGTTGGAAACAATGGGAAGCTGTTGATCTCCGTGAGGGTCTCAATGGCGGGCACTCTTTCCCAGTCGCCAGCTACGGGGTCCAAAGCTCCCCAGGACTCCCAGCTTGCTGGGCTCAGTTCGCGGGGCTATCCGGCCCCTCTACTGAGCTCCTGTCTCTTTAAGACCACTGGGGTAGAGCGCGCGCTTTTCTTCCCCTTTTTCTCCTTTCTTTTTCCTTCCTGGAGCCTGCCGCGGGCAACTTGCACGTTCCCGGCTGGGACCCTGTGCCCTCTGTCCCTCCAATCTCTGCTACACCGCAGATCTCCACCACCGGAGCGCTGGGGGAGAGGGGCGCTCGGTCCGCTCGCGGCTCCGTACCTTACCCGCCTTGCTGGAACTCCCGCCGGAGTGCTGGGGTGGAGGGGCGCTCCGGGCCCAGACTTCCCCTGGCTCCCGGCTCTGAATCCTCTCCTCCCGCCGGAGCGCTGGGGGAGAGGAGCACTCGGTCTGCTCGCGGCTCCGTACCTTACCCGCCTTGCCGAGACTCCCGCCGGAGTGCTGGGGTGCAGGGGCGCTCTCGTCTCGCCGGATCGTGTTTCCGTCCCGCCTCACCGGGTGCGGCGTGTCTGGCCGCTGGAGCTCTGGGGGGGGGAGCGCTCGGTCCCACCGGATCGCCGCCCGTCCGCCTCACCGGCTGCCAAGTTCTCACAGGTGTAGCTGTACGCTGAGCACTTTCCTGTGTATTCTGGTCTCTCTTTTAGGGATAGTTGTATTTGCTGTATTTTCGTGAATAAATATAATGTTGGGAGGAATTTTTCTGCTAGTCCGTTCAAGACGCCATATTCCCGGAACTCTGTGTGTGTGTGTTTTAGTGGAACCTTTTGGAAGTTGCAGACATCATGACACATCTCCTCTAAATGCTTTAGTATTAATGATAAAAAATGTGGTCATTCTTCTATACAACTGTAGTAAATAATTCAATGTACTTTTAATAAGAAGTTATTGTTAAACTGTTTTGTGTCCGTCTCAGCCCATCCATAGTGATGCTATCAGCTAGGAATGCCTGGGAGCATTCCTAGGCCTGGGCCCTGTGCTACTTGTGACAAGCCCATACATGAACCAGGGTTGTAGCTGCACTGGCTCTTGTGGTTCATAGGATTGTAAGATACACCTCAGCAACAACTATCAGGGAACTCTGGGGCAAAAAAAGTGTTGTTACTTACCAGTTCTGAAGGGTACACAGTATTTCCAGGGCCGCACAGCAAGGTGTGCTTAGAGCACAGACCTGAGGTTATGCTGTCATTGGGGTCAAGGGTGGGAAGCCTAGGGTTCTGCACGCTCACTCTTTATTGCTAAATTTAAAACTTAAAAAAGAGAATTAAAGCATGGAAAGGGAAAGCAGGGTCACTCAAGTGGACAGACCTAGGTCACCCAGGGCTTTCTAAAAGGGGATCTTCATGGATGGGCAGCCTGACTCTCTCTCTAGTTGTATAGCTGATAATATAGTGTTTATTTGAGGTGAATGCCTTTGAAGTGGATGTCTCAGCCATTCAAGTGCTTAATGTCAGGCACTTAAATCTCAATCTAATTATCAGGCACTTATACTATATATTGTAACATGTATTCATTTTTGTACTTCAGAGACTTATACAAATTTTATGGAAAATTGCAAATACTTATCAAACTTTTCTCTGAGAAAGTATCTCAGGAGCCTTGGTTAACCAATAGATTCTCTGTTGAATGCTTACATCATGGAACATTTCAATAGATGTTATCAGGAGAAGGCAACATGACAAACAACAAAGAAATAGAAGTGCTTCCTGCTTTTCAGTGTGTTTTGGCATGAAAACATGAACCATTTTTTTAACGGGCTTGTATCGTTGTCCATGTACTGCCCTGTGAATTTCTTATGATCACCAATGAGTCAATCAAAAAACAAAGTTTATTTAAATGGATACTAGTTGTTCTCACAGGGGAAAAAAAAGTGATCACACAATGTATCAGCTCATATTGCCTCAAAAAAGTCTGATTGTGATGGTGCAAAACCTTTTCTTCCTTGTTAAGAGTCATGTGATATTCTTTTTCATAATGAAGATTGTAAGCACAAAAAACTTACTTGTTGTGGAAGTCTCTTAATAAATATTTTACAAGCTTTGTCAGAGACAAATTTTGGTGGACATGGTCTACATCTTAAGATGATGCAGCAGCAGGAGGGAGGTAACATCAGACTCAAAACCTGGCAGTGCCTGTCTTAGCCAGGCTTCTGTTTTGCCTTTTAGGTGTTCCAAATGCTGCTAGTTCTTGGAGCAAAATATTGCCAAGTTTTGGGAAATGCTTTCTTAGCAAAGTATTGCTACCCTGCAATAGTTATGTCTTCTCTCATCTGGTGCTTTTGAATTAATATGCCAACCAAATTTGTTTCATTACAAATCTATTTATTAACATGATGCATAATAATTATCAGACCTGTGTTCTCTCCCATTTCATTATAAAGGATTTTGCTCCTTGAGGAAATGACTATGCATTAAACTTTTTTTTATATCTCACACTGTTGTCTGTATATTAACTACTTTGTACTAACATAACTACATACTGACTTAAATTGAATTAGTGCATATGATTATGTGTGTATTTGTGCGTGTGTATGATTGGCTTCACAACCAGAAGCAAGAGTAGAACTTCTGTTAACCCTGTAGCTGTAGTCCCATTCACAAGGAAAAATCAGAATGAACTACAAATTTGAAGACAGTTGGAACATTTCGTGTTTGTGCAGGTATTAAAATTTTACATTTTTTTTTTTGCCACTACTAAGTAAAAGAATATGATTAAGGAAAATTATTTGCACCCAGAGGTTGAATACTAGGTCATCCTACTATCTCTTTATACATTGAAGGTAGTAGGCTCCTTTATAAGGACATGGAAAAGCATTATATATCTAGAACCATTTATATTTGCAGTAATGCCCACATAATGTTCTTTTTCTGTAAAAAGTCTACCAGAAACCTTTGATTCCATCTTCTCTGGGTTATTGTTAAATGTTTACCTGAAAGCAGCACAATGTAAGAATGTCTTTTAACTACTATGCATTCTAAAGACTAAAGTGGACTTGGTGCAACTTGTGGTAAATGTTGAAGATACATGAATCCTGATTGTGAATAAATTTACCATTCCCTGAATGACAAAAACAATTCCCTTCACAATTGCATCAAAAAGAATAATATACCTAGGAATAAACCTAACAAAGGAAGTGAAAGACCTGTACTCTGAAAACTACAAGACACTCCTAAGAGAAATTAAAGAGGACACTAACAAATGGAAATTCATGCCATGCCCTTGCACAGGAAGAATAAATATTGTCAAAACATCTATACTACCTAAAGCAATCTACAGATTCAACACAATCCCTATCAAACTACCAACAGCTTTCTTCAATGAACTGGAACAAATAATTCTAAAATTCATATGGAACCACAAAAGACCCCGAATAGCCAAAGCAATCCTGAGAAGGAGGAATAAAACAGGAGGAATTACACTCCCTGACTTCAAGCTCTACTACAAAGCCACAGTAATCAAGACAATTTGGTATTGGCACAAAAACAGACCCACAGACCAGTGGAACAGAAGAGAAAATCCAAACATTAACCCAAACATTTACAGTCAATTAATATTTGATAAAGGAGCCTTGGATATACAATGGGGAGATGACAGCCTCTTCAGCAGCTGGTGTTGGAAAAACTGGACAGCTACATGTAAGAGAATGAAACCGGACTACTGTCTAATCCCATACACAAAAGTAAAACTCAAAATGGATCAAAGACCTGAATGTAAGTCATGAAACCATAAAACTCTTAGAAAAAAACATAGGCAAATTTCTCTTGGACATAAACATGAGCAACTTCTTCATGAACATATCTCCCTGGGCAAGGGAAATAAAAGGAAAAATGAACAAGTGGGACTATATCAAGCTGAAAAGCTTCTGTACAGCAAAGGACAGCATCAGTAGAACAAAAAGACATCCTACAGTATGGGAGAATATATTCATAGATGATGTATCTGATAAGGGGTTGACATCCAAAATATATAAAGAACTCACGCACCCTAACAAAGAAAAAGCAAATAATCCAATTAAGAAATGGGCAGAGGACATGAATAGACACTTCTCCAAAGAAGAAATTCAGATGGCCAACAGGCACATGAAAAGATGCTCCACATCACTAATCATCAGAGAAATGCAGATTAAAACCACAATGAGATACCACCTCACACCAGTGAGGATGGCCAACATCCAAAACACAAACAACAACAAATGTTGGCGAGGATGTGGAGAAAAGGGAACCCTCCTACACTGCTGGTGGGAATGCAGATTAGTTCAACCATTGTGGAAGGCAGTATGGAGGTTCCTCAAAAAACTCAAAATAGAAATACCATGTGACCCAGGAATCCCACTCCTAGGAATTTACCCTAAGAATGCAGCAGCCCAGTTTCAAAAAGACGTGTGCACCCCTATGTTTATCACAGCACTATTTACAGTAGGCAAGAAATGGAAGCGACCTAAGTGTCCATCAGTAGATGAATGGATAAAGAAGAAGTGGTACATATACCCAATGGAATATTATTCAGCCATAAGAAGAAAACAAATCCTACCATTTGCAACAACATGGATGGAGCTAGAGGGTATCATGCTCAGTGAAATAAGCCAAACCGAAAAAGACAAGTATCAAATGATTTCACTCATCTGTGGAGTATAAGAACAAAGAAAAAAACCGAAGGGACAAAACAGCAGCAGACTCATAGAACCCAAGAACGGACTAATAGTTACCAAAGGAAAAGGGACTGGGGAAGATGGGTGGGAAGGGAGGGATAAGGGGGAAAAAGGGGCATTACGATTAGCAGATGTAATGTTGGGGGGGCACGGGGAGGGCTGTACAACTCAGAGAAGACAAGCAGTGATTCTATAGCATCTCACTACGGTGAAGGACATTGACTAATGGGGTTGGTGGGGGGGACCTGATGAAGGGGGTAGTTTAATCACCATAATATTGCACATGTAATTGTAGATCAATCAAACCAAAATAAATTATTTAAAAAAAAAATTTACCATGCCCTGGCAGAGGTATTGCCTGGTAAAAACTCACTAGAAGCAGAGTTTTCTCCAATTTTATAGACCAAAATATAAAATAAAAAACATGAGATCACATATGTGGAAATACATTAATTTCCACAAGGACTTACGCTTTAGCACAACTTACAAAGTGTTCTGTAGCTTGCTACTGCCACCTACTGGTTCTCAACTCAGACTTCCTGCTACTGGTTGACTGACATTGTGTGCAGAAATAAAAGGAAAAGGTGTATTTTTTTTTAATCCTTAAAATATTTTTTCTTAGGGTGGGACAGAATTTTCACGTGGTCCATATACAGTGTTCACTTTGTGATATGCTTTTAGTGAACAGCTGGTAAGTCTTTTTACACTATTAACAATGTCCTATTTCTGTTTGAGTTTCTGATCGAGCCTTTTTTTCCCTTTGTCATCCCTTCCCAGTTTAATGGATTGAGAAGTGGCATTGCTCGCTGAAATGGACAACGTGAAAGATGAAGCAAGTAAGATTGACCTTTTTTTTTTTTTTTTTACAATTTATTTTGGTATCGTTAACCTACAAATACATGTGCAATATTATGGTGATTAAACTACCCCCTTCGTCAGGTCTCCCCCACCAACCCCATTACAGTCACTGTCCATCAGCATAGTGAGATGCTATAGAATCACTCCTTGTCTTCTCTGAGTTGTACAGCCCTCCCCGTGCCCCCGTACCTTACGTCTGCTAATCGTAATGCCCCTTTTACCCTCTTATCCCTCCCTTCCTACCCATCTTCCCCACTCCCTTTCCCTTTGGTAACTATTAGTCCGTTCTTGGGTTCTGTGAGTCTGCTGCTATTTTGTTCCTTCAGTTTTTTATACTCCACATATGAGTGAAATCATTTGATACTTGTCTTTTTCAGCTTGGCTTATTTCACTGAGCATAATACCCTCTAACTCCATCCATGTTGTTGCAAATGGTAGGGTTTGTTTTCTTCTTATGGCTGAATAATATTCCATTGTGTATATGTACCACATCTTCTTAATCCATTCATCTACTGATGGACACTTAGGTTGCTTCCATTTCTTGCCTATTGTAAACAGTGCTGCAATAAACATAGGGGTGCATCTGTCTTTTTGAAACTGGGCTGCTGCATTCTTAGGGTAAATTCCTAGGAGTGGGATTCCTGGGTCAAATGGTATTTCTATTTTGAGTTTTTTGAGGAACCTGCATACTGCTTTCCACAATGGTTGAACTAATCTGCATTCCCACCAGCAGTGTAGGAGGGTTCCCTTTTCTCCACATCCTCGCCAACATTTGTTGTTGTTGGTGTTTTGGATGTTGGCCATCCTCACTGGTGTGAGGTGATATCTCATTGTGGTTTTAATCTGCGTTTCTCTGATGATTAACGATGTGGAACATCTTTTCATGTGCCTGTTGGCCATCTGAATTTCTTCTTTGGAGAAGTGTCTATTCATGTCCTCTGCCCATTTCTTAATTGGATTATTTGCTTTTTGTTTGTTAAGGTGTGTGCGTTCTTTATATATTTTGGATGTCAACCCCTTATCGGATACATCATTTATGAATATATTCTCCCATACTGTAGGATGTCTTTTTGTTCTACTGATGCTGTCCTTTGCTGTACAGAAGCTTTTCAGCTTGATATAGTCACACTTGTTCATTTTTGCTTTTGTTTCCCTTGCCCAGGGAGATATGTTCATGAAGAAGTCGTTCATGTTTATGTCCTAGAGATTTTTGCGTATGTTTTTTTCTAAGAGTTTTTATGATTTCATGACTTACATTCAGGTCTTTGATCCATTTTGAGTTTACTTTTGTGTATGGGGTTAGACAGTAGTCCAGTTTCATTCTCTTACATGTAGCTGTCCAGTTTTTCCAACACCAGCTGCTGAAGAGGCTGTCATCTCCCCATTGTATATCCAAGGCTCCTTTATCAAATATTAATTGACTGTAAATGTTTGGGGTTAATGTTTGGATTTTCTCTTCTGTTCCACTGGTCTGTTGGCCTGTTTTTGTGCCAATACCAAATTGTCTTGATTACTATGGCTTTGTAGTAGAGCTTGAAGTCAGGGAGTGTAATTCCCCCTGTTTGATTCCTCCTTCTCAGGATTGTTTTAGCTATTTGGGGTCTTTTGTGGTTCCATATGAATTTTAGAATTATTTGTTCCAGTTCATTGAAGAAAGCTGTTGGTAGTTTGATAGGGATTGCATTGAATCTGTAGATTGATTTAGGTAGTATAGCTATTTTGACAATATTTATTCTTCCTAGCCAAGAGCATGGCATGAATTTCCATTTGTTAGTGTCCTCTTTAATTTCTCTTAGGAGTGTCTTGTAGTTTTCACAGTATAAGTCTTTCATTTCCTTTCTTAGGTTCATTCCTAGGTATTTTATTCTTTTTGATGCAATTGTGAATGGAATTGTTTTTCTGATTTCTCTTTCTGTTAGTTCATCGTTAGTGTATAGGAAAGCAACAGATTTGTGTGTGTTAATTTTGTATCCAGCAACTTTGCTGAATTCAGATATTAGTTCTAGTAGTTTTGGAGTGGAGTCTTTAGGGTTTTTTATGTACAATATCATATCATTGGCAAATAGTGACAATTTTACTTCTTCTTTACTAATCTGGATGCCTTGTATTTCTGTGTTTTGTCTGATTGCCGTGGCTAGGACCTCCAGTACTATGTTGAATAACTGTGGAGAGAGTAGGTATCCCTGTGTTCCCGATCTTAGATGAAAAGCTCTCAGCTTCTCACTGTTAAGTATGATGTTAGCTGTAGGTTTGTCCTATATGGCCTTTATTATGTTGAGGTACTTGCCCTCTATACCCACTTTGTTGAGAGTTTTAATCATGAATGGATGCTGAATTTTGTCAAATGCTTTTTCAGCATCTATGGAGATGATCATGTGGTTTTTGTTCTTCTTTTTGTTGATGTGGTGGATGATGTTGATGGATTTTCGAATGTTGTACCATCTTTGCATCCCTGAGATGAATCCCACTTGATCATGGTGTATGATCCTCTTGATGTATTTCTGAATTTGGTTTGCTAATATTTTGTTGAGTATTTTTGCATCTATGTTCATCGGGGTATTGGTCTGTAATTTTCCTTTTTGGTGAGGTATTTGTCCGGTTCTGGTATTAGAGTGATGCTGGCTTCATAGAATGAGTTTGGAAGTATTCCCTCCTCTTCTATGTTTGGGAAAACTTTAAGGAGAATGGGTGTTATTTCTTCTTTATATCTGGTAGAATTCAGAGGTGAATCCATCTGGTCCGCAGGTTTTGATCTTGGGTAGTTTTTTTTATTACTGATCAATTTCGTTGGTCATGATTGGTCTGTTTAGTTTTTCTGTTTCTTGTTTGGTCAGTCTTGGAAGGTTGTATTTTTCTAAGAAGTTGTCCATTTCTTCTAGGTTTTCCAGCTTGTTAGCATATACATTCTCATAATGTTGTCTTATAATTCTTTGTATTTCTGTGGTGTCCATTGTTATTTTTCGTTTCTTATTTCTGATTCTGTTTATGTGTGTAGATTCTCTTTTTCTCTTAATGAGTCTGACTAGGGGGTTATCTGTTTTGTTTATTTTTTCAAAGAACCAGCTCTTGGTTTCCTTGTTTTTTTTCTATTGTTTTATTCTTTTCAATTTTATTTATTTCTTCTCTGAACTTTATTATGTCCCTCCTTCTGGTGACTTTGGGCCTCATTTGTTCTTCTTTTTCCAATTTCAGTAATTGTGTCTTTAGACTATTCATTTGGGAATGTTCTTCCTTCTTTAAAAAGGCCTGGATTGCAATATAATTTCCTGTTAGAACTGCCTTTGCTGTGTCCCACAGAAGTTGTGGCTTTGTGTTGTTGTTGTCATTAGTCTCCATATGTTCTTTGATTTCTGTTTTGATTTGGTTGTTAACCCATTGATTAATTAGGAGAATGTTGTTAAGTCTCCATGTATTTGTGAGCCTTTATGATTTCTTTCTAAAATTTATTTCTAGTTTTATACCTTTATCATCTGAGAAGTTGGTTGGTAGAATTTCAATATTTTTTAATTTACTGAGGTTCTTTTTGTGGCCTAGTATGTGGTCTATTCTGGAAAATGTTCATGTGCACTTGAGAAGAATGTGTATCCTGTTGCTTTTGAGTGTAGAGTTCTGTAGATGTCTGTTAGGTCCATTTGTTCTAGTGTGTTGTTCAGTGCCTCTGTATCTTTACTTATTTTCTGTCTGGTCGATCTGTCCTTTAGAGTGAGTGGTGTCTCGAAGTCTCCTAAAATGAATGCATTGCTTCCTATTTCCTCCTTTAATTCTGTTAGTATTTGTTTCACATATGCTGGCGCTCCTGTGTTGGATGCATATTTATTTATATATGTTATATCCTCTTGTTGGACTGCCCCCTTTATCATTATGTAATGTCCTTCTTTATCTCTTGCTACCTTCTTTGTTTTGAAGTCTATTTTGTCTGATACAAGTAGTGCAACACCAGCTTTTTTCTCTTTGTTGTTTGCATGAAATATCTTTTTCCATCCCTTCACTTTTAGTCTGTGTATATCTTTGGGTTTGAGGTGAGTCTCTTGCAAGCAGCATGTTGATGGGTCTTGCTTTTTTATCCATTCTATTACTCTGTTTTTTTTTGATTGGTGCATTCAGTGCATTTACATTTAGGGTGATCATCGATAGATAGGTACTTATTGCTATTGCTGGCTTTAGATTCGTGGTTAGCAAAGGTTCAAGGGTTGCTTCTGTACTATCTGACAATCTAACTTAACTTTCTTGTTAAGTTATTGTAAACACTGTCTGATGTTTCTTTATTTCTCTCCCTTCTTATTCTTCCTCCTCCATTCTTTATATACTAGGTGTTTTATTCTTTGCCTTTAGTTAGTATTTGGATGGTCTGCTTTCTTTGCTATGATTTTATTTTCTCTGGTGACATCTTTTTAGCCTTAGGAGTGCTTCCCTCTAGAGCAGTCCGTTTAAGATATCCTGTAGAGGTGGTTTATGGGCGGCAAACTCTCTCAGCTTTCGCTTGTCTGGAAATTGTTTAATCCCTCCATCATATTTAATTGATAATCGTGCTGGATACAGTATTCTTGGTTCGAGGCCCTTGTGTTTCATTACGTTAAATATATCATGCCATTCTCTGCTGGCCTGTAAGGTTTCTGTTGAGAAGTCTGATGATATTCTGATGGGTTTTCCTTTGTAGGTGATCTTTTTTCTCTCTCTAGGTGCCTTTAATATTCTGTCCTTATCTTTGATCTTTGCCATTTTAATTATTATGTGTCTTGGTGTTGTCTTCCTTGGGTCCCTTGTGTTGGGAGATCTGTGGGCTTTCGTGGACTGTGAGACTATTTCCTTCCCCTGCATGGGGAAGTTTTCAGCAATTATTCCTTCAAAGACACTTTCTATCCATTTTTCTCTCTCTTCTTCCTCTGGTACTCCTATAATGTGAATATTGTTCCATTTGGATTGGTCACACAGTTCTCTTAATATTCTTTCATTCCTAGAGTTCCTTTTATCTCTCTCTGCCTCAGCTTCTCTGTATTCCAGTTTTCTGATTTCTATTCCATTAACAGTCTCTTGCATCTTGTCCAGTCTGCTGCTAAGTCCGTTGATCGCTTGTCTCATTTCTGCATTGTCTCTCCTCACTTCCCTCACTTCCTCCCTCAGCTCTTGCATATTTCTCTGTAGATCCATCAGTATGGTTATGACTTTTATTCTGAATTATTTTTCAGGAAGATTGTGCATTTTCATCCCTTCAGACTCCCTCTCTGGTGTCTGGGTTTGGATAAGCTTTGTTTGTACTATATTCCTCTGTGTTTTCACGGTGAGAGAATTGGTTGCTGGTAGGTGCCACGTATGTCCACTGAGCTCTTTAAGACTTAAAAGGAAAAAAAAGAAAGAAGGGAAAGAGAAGAGAAAGAAAAGAAAGAAAGGAAAGAGAAAAAAAACAACAAAAAGTCCACTGGGAGTAGATTCTCTGAGGATGGTGTAGGTGCCGGTGTTGCTCCACTATTCTGCAGCCGTGGCAGGACCGCTCCACAGGACTCTTTGTAGCTCTGGCCGGGGCAGGAACGAATGGGAGGCTGCTGATCTCTGTGGGAAGTCTCAGTGCGGCTACTTTTTCCCAGTCACCAGCCAAGGGGTCCGAAATTCCCCCAGACTCCCAGTCTGCTGGGCTGAGTGTGCTGGGACGATCATGGGCCCTTTTCTCTTTTAGACCGCTAAAAAAAAGCATGCGCTTTTCTTTTGTCCTGGGGAGCCAGCTGCAAGGACCCGGTGCGTTTTCCATCTCAGATCCTCTCCCCTCTGTCTCTCCAATCTCCGAAACACCGCGCAATGTGTGTCAGTGCTCCCGGCGCAGATCACCAGGGCTGGTTATTTCACAGGCCTGTACTTCCACTCCCTCCTGGCTCTGAATCCTCTCCTCCTGCCAGTGCGCTGGGGTGGGGGAGTGCTCGGTTCCTGCCAGGACGCGGCTCCGTATCTTACCCACCTCGCGGGGTGCCGAGTCCTCTCAGGTGTATATGCAGGCTGGGTGCTGTCCTGTATCTTCTGGCCTGTCTTTTAGGAATAGTTGTATTTGTTGTATTTTCATAAATATATATGGTTTGGGGAGGAGATTTCCGCCGCCCTGCTCACAGTGCCATCTTCCCGGAACCTCAAGTACCTGACTCTTAACCCTCCTAACAAGAGATCAGTATGAATACCACCATAAGAGTTTATGTATTTACCCGGTTTTGGTATCAGAGTGATGCTGGCCTCATAGAATGAGTTTGGAAGTATTCCCTCTTCTTCTACTCCTTGGAAAACTTTAAGGAGGATGGGTATTAGGTCTTCACTAAATGTTTGATGAAATTCAGCGGTGAAGTCATCTGGTCCAGGCGTTTTGTTCTTAGGTAGGTTTTTTATTACCAGTTTAATTTCATTGCTGGTAATTGGTCTGTTGACATTTTCTGTTTCTTTCTGGGTCAGCCTTGGAAGGTTGTATTTTTCTAGAAAGTTGTCCATTTCTTCTAGGTTACCCAGTTTGTTAGCATGTAATTTTTCATAGTATTCTCTAATAGTTCTTGATATTTCTGTGGTGTCTGTAGTGATTTTTCCTTTCTCATTTCTGATTCTGTTTATGTGTGTAGACTCCCTTTTTTTCTTGATAAGTCTGGCTAGGGGTTTATCTATTTTATTTATTTTCTCGAAGGACCAGCTCTTGCTTTCGTTGATCCTTTCTATTGTTTTATTCTTCTCGATTTTATTTATTTCTGCTCTAATCTTTATTATGACTCTCCTTCTACTGACTTTGGGTCTCGTTTGTTCTTCTTTTTCTAGTTTCGTTAATTTTGAGTTTAGACTGCTTATATGGGAATGTTCTTCTTTTCTGAGGTATGCCTGTATTGCAGTATACTTTCCTCTTAGCATGGCCTTCGCTGTGTCCCACAGATTATGTGGTGTTGAATTACTTTTGTCATTTGTCTCCATATATTGCTTGATCTCTGCTTTTATTTGGTCATTGATCCATTGATTATTTAGGAGCATGTTATTAAGCATCCATGTGTTTGTGGGATTTTTCATTTTCTTTGCGTAATTCATTTGTAGTTTCATACCTTTGTGGTCTGAGAAACTGGTTGGTACAATTTCAATCTTTTTTAATTTACTGAGGCTCTTTTTGTGGTATAGTATATGATCTGTTCTTGAAAATGTTCCATGTGCACTTAAGAAGAATGTGTATTCTGCTGCTTTTGGGTGTAGAGTTCTGTAGATGGCTGTTAGGTCCATCTGTTCTAATGTGTTTTTCAGTGCCTCTGTCTCTTTACTTATTTTCTGTCTGGTTGATCTGTCCTTCAGAGTGAGTGGTGTGTTGGAAGTCTCCTAGAATGAATGCATTGCATTCTATTTCCCCCTTTAATTCTGTTAATATTTGTTTCACATATGTAGGAGCTCCTCTGTTGGGTGCATAGATATTTATAATGGTTATATCTTCTTATTGGATTGATCCTTTTATCATTATGTAATGTCCTTCTTTGTCTCTTGTGACTTTCTTTGTTTTGAAGTCTATTTTGTCTGATATAAGTACTGCAATTCCTGCTTTTTTCTCCCTATTAGTTGCATGAAATATCTTTTTCCATCCCTTCACTTTTAGTCTGTGTATGTCTTTGGGTTTAAAGTGAGTCTCTTGAAGGCAGCATATAGATGGGTCTTATTTTTTTATCCATTCATTGACTCTATGTCTTTTGATTCGTGCATTCAGTCCATTTACATTTATGGTGAGTATGGATAGGTATGTACTTATTGGCATTGCAGGCTTCAGATTCGTGGTTACCAAAGGTTCAAGATTAACTTCCTTACTAAGAGTCTAACTTAACTCACTTAATATGCTATTACAAACACAATCTAAAGGTTCTTTTTTTGTTTTTTTGTTTTGTTCCTCCTCCTTTTTCTTCCTCCTCCATTCTTTATATATTGGCTATCATATTCTGTACTGTTTGTGTATCCTTTGATTGACTTTGGGGATAGTTAATTTAATTTTGCATTTTCTTAGTAATTAGCTGTTGTACTTTCTTTACTGTGGTTTTATTACCTCTGGTGACAGCTATTAAACCATAGGAACACTTCCATCTATAGCAGTCCCTCCAAAATACACTGTAGAGATGGTTTGTGGGAGGTAAATTCTCTCAGCTTTTGCTATCTGAAAATTGTTTAATCCCCCCTTCAAATTTAAATGATAATCTTGCCGGATAAAGTAATCTTGGTTCAAGGTCCTTCTGCTTCTTTGCATTAAATACATCATGCCATTCCCTTCTGGCCTGTAAGGTTTCTACTGAGAAGTCTCATGATAGCCTGATGGGCTTTCCTTTGCATGTGATCTTATTTCTCTCTCTGGCTGCTTTTAGTAGTCTGTCCTTATCCTTGATCTTTGCCATTTTAATTATTATATGTCTTGGTGTTGTCTTCCTTGGGTCCCTTGTGTTGGGAGATCTGTGCACTTGCATGGTCTGAGAGACTATCTCCTTCCCCAGATTAGGGAAGTTTACAGCAATCACCTCCTCAAAGACACTTTCTATCCCTTTTTCTCTCTCTTCTTCTTCTGGTACCCCTATAATGCAAATATTGTTCCGTTTGGATTGGTCACACAGTTATCTCAATATTCTTTCATTCTTAGAGATCCTTTTTTCTCTCTGTGTCTCAGCTTCTTTGTATTCCTCTTCTCTCCTATCTATTTCATTTATCGTCTCCACTGTATCCAATATGCTTTTAATACCGTCCATTGTGCTCGTCAATGATTGGATCTCTGACTGTAATTCATTCCTGAGTTCTTGAATATCTTTCCGTACCTCCATGAGCATGTTTATGATTTTTGTTTTGAACTATCTTTCAGGGAGAGTCATGAGGTCAATATCATTTGAATCTTTCTCAGGAGTTGTATTCATAATTTTACTCTGGACCAGGTTCCTTTGGCATTTCATATTTGTGTATGGCATCCTCTAGTGCCCAGAAGCTCTTCTCTCTGGAGCTGCTCAGTCCCTGAAGCAATGTCGGGGATTGCATGGGAGTGTTATTGGTGCCTGGGGGTTGGAAAGAGCTGTTTCCTGCTCCCTGCCTGCTATGCCTGTCTCCACTGCCTGAACCAGTGGGCCGAGCACACAGGTATAAGCCTCTGTGCTTTGTGTTTTTAGTTGCTTTAGACAGATCTTCCCTCTGGCTGGCCTAATGCTACAGTAGGGTTTCCCGGTTTGCAAGCCTGGTGGGGCTGGCCAGGAGAAAGGCACAGTAATCTGCCTGTCATGGATGGGGTTCTTGGAGCTGTATAGGCAGCCAGGGAGCTGGAGCACCTGAAGATTGTGAAAGCTCCCAATCTGCTGGGCAGAGTGCACCCGGACAATTTTGTCTACCTGTCCTTTCTCCTGAGCAGTAAGCTCTGTGCAATCCTTGCCCCTTTAGCAGCCCTCTTGCTAAGGGCTTCTTTGTTATGAAGTCTCTCAGACTGCCCGCCTTTCTTTTGTCCCAAAGCAGCTGGATATGGATCCCTGCTTTCCAAAAGCAGCTGGAATCTTAGTCTCTCCAGGAATTCTGCCTGTGTAAGCTTTTCAACCCCCTAATTATGAGAGTATCATGCAAGCACCAAGAAATGTACATTTGTGTTCCCAGAGCAGATCTCCAGAGTTAGGTATTCAGCAGTCCCAGATCTCCACTCCCTCCCTGCTCCGTTCCTCTTCCTCCTCCCGGTGAGCTGGGGTGGGGGAAGGGCATGGATCCCGCAGGACCCCAGGTTTAGTACGTTCCCCTTTTCCATGAGGTCTGCTCTTGTCTCCAGGTGTATGCAGTTTGTTGCAGTCCTCTTTTCTGTTGCTCTTTCAACAGTAGTTGTATTAGTTATATTTTCATATTATATGCGGTTTTAGGAGGAAGCCTCTGTCTCACTTACCACGCCACCATCTTTAATCCACTGGGCCACAAAACAAGTCATAGCAAATTGAAGGACACTGGAGTCATACCAAGTATCTTTTCAACCACAAGCATATGAACGTAGAAATAAATGAGGAAAGGTGGAAAATATGAAACACATGAAAATTAAACAGCATGCTCTTGAGAAATTAACAGGAAAGTTTTTTAAAATCTTGGAAAATGAAAATGGAAACACAGCATACCAAAATATATGGTATGCAGCAAAAGCAGTTAAAGAGAGAAGTTTATAGCAATAAATACATCAAGAAAAAATTTCAAACAAACAACCTTACGTTACACTTCAAGGAACTAGAAAAAAGAAAAACAAAACTAAGCACCAAGTTAGGAGAAGAGAGGAAATGGGAGACATTATAGTAAAAATATATGAAATTGAGAACAAGAACACAGCAGAAAAGATTAACAAAACTAAGAGTTGGTTCTTTATAAAGATAAATAAAATTGACAAACCTTTAGTTAGTCTAAGCAAAAAAAGAAAAAGGAAAGGAAAAGACCCAAATTAATAAACCTATAAATGAAAGAGTACACACTACAACAGATGCCATACAAACAGATGAAATGCAAAGGTTAATAAAAGTATACATGAACAATATACAACAGCAAATTGGACAATGTGGAAAAAATGGAAATTCCTAGAGAAAACAGGCTCCCAATATTGAATCATGAAGCAACAGAAAACCAGAGCAGAGCATTAATGAGTGAGGATGTTGAATCAGTAATCAAAAACCTCCCAAAAAGACAGATTGAGAATGTTTCCCTGGTGAATTGTACCAAACATTTAAAGAAGAATTAACATTAGTCCTTCTCAAACTCTTCCAAAAAATTGAAAAGTAGGGGCATTTCTAAAATCATTTTACAAGGCCAGCATTATCCCAATACCAAAGCCAGATACAGACACTACAAGGAAGAAAACTATGGGCCAATATGTCTGCTGCATATAATGCCAAATATTCCCAACAAAATACTAGCAAGCCAAATTCAGCAGCAGATTAAAACAACCTTACACTGTGGGTCCGGTAGGATTCATTCCTGGAACACAAGGATGGTTCAACATATACAAATCAATAAATGTGCTACATCCCATAAATGAAAGAAAGTAGAAATTTTTATGGTCATCTCATTAAAAGCAAAAAAATCATTTGACAAAAGCTACATATATTCATGATAAAAACTCTCATAAAACTGAATATGGAAGGACTGTAGTTCAACATAATGAAATCCATAAATGACAAACCCCCAGCTAACGTCATACTCTATGACAAGGGTTTGGAAGCTTTTCCTCCAAGATCAGGAACAAGACTATATAGTCCACAGTCACCACTCCTGTTCAACATATTAATAAATAAATAAATAATTAAAAATGGGCAAAGGACGCAAATAGACGTATTTCCCAAGGAAATATTCAAAAGACCAATAATTACATGGAAATATGCTCAACATCACTAATTTCATGGAAATGTGAATGAAAATCACACTGAGATGTCTCCTCACGCCTTTTAGAACAGCTATCATCAGAAACACAAGGACAGTAAGTGCTGATGAGGGTGTGGAGGAAAGTGAACGGTGACACACTGCTGGTAAGAATGTCAAATTGGTACATCCACCATGGACATTATTGGGATTTCTGAAAAAAATTATAAATAGAATTACCATATGATCCAGCAATTCCCCTTCTCAATATATTATCTGAAGGGAAGAAAATCACTAATCCCAAGAAGTATCTGCACCCCCATGTGCACTACAGCATTCCTTACAATAATCAATGTGGAAATAAGCTAAGTGTCCACTGACAGCTGAATAATAAATTGGCTTTTACATGCATTAATGTAATTAACTATATTCATCAATAACTGGAGAATAATATATCACAAAGAATATGCAGAAAAGGAATTTAGGTGAAATTCAACAGTCATTCATGAACTGTAGCAAACCAAGGTCAGCAGCGAAACTCCCTAATCTGACAAAGGATTTCTACAAAAGGGCCTCAATAAGCACCATTCTCAGTGCTGACGTCTTAGAAATTATCCCTATGAAATCAGGAATGCCTCCGTCACAGCTTCAAATCACAGGTCATTGGAGACCTACTCAGCACCATGTTTCTTGTTTTTATTTTTCATAGAAACCTTAATGATTCCATAGATAAATGTTTAGAATAAGAGTGTAGGTAGCTAGCTGAACATATCAGTCAAGAAACACATTTCTTCATGACAGCAATAAAGAATCCAAAAACATTTTTTAAATGCCATTAGCAGCAAAAGTAACAGGGTTTCTAGGGATTGCACTTGGCAGAAGAGGTCAAGGTCTTCATAGGGAAGTATGTGGAAAGCATTAAAAAAGACTTAAATAAGCAGAGACATGGCCATGTTCATGGGTAGGAGTCCAGATGGCAGATTGAAATCCCTCCAAATGTATCCACATATTTCATGGTGGTGTTGTCTTATAGTAAGAGGGTTTGGGGGAAGTGGAGACTTGATGAGCTGATTCAAAACTTTACATGAAAGGCCAAATGGCCAACAGTTACCATAAGAAAAATAAGGTTGGTGATTTTCCCTACTCCATCAAGGCTTGCTGTAGAACTTGGTACATTAGGTTAGGTATTCCATAGCCTGTATGTGTCAGATTCAGCTGGGTTATCTTCTGGTATTAAGACCCCAACATCAGATCAGCCTAAAAGTGCAAACTTTATATCCACTCATATAGCTCACTCTCCCACATGGACATATGCATCCAGGTCCCCAAGGGGTGCTGCACATCTCAGTTGCTCAGGTAGCAGGCTGTGGGTTCCATCTAAATCATACCTAGTTTCTTGAAGATTGTGTACAGAAGTGGCAAACATAGTTCGTGTTAACATCTCATTGCTGAATAAGACTGAGCCTGCCATGAGTGTGGCCGGGAAGCACAGTCTATCCCTATAGGAAGGGACAGCAGCATCTGCAGAGCAATCACATGCCCTCCAAGGACATAGATGGTGTGCTCCTGACACTCTCGGTGTGCACCAACAGACAAATAAAGGAAGTAGAGGGTTGCACAGAATCCCATCCATGCCTATATGGAACCTGAAACCCATCAGAGGTGACTTCAAATTACTGAGAGAAGATGGACTAGTCCACAAATAGCAAAGGGTGGTCCTGGGACCTTTTACTCTGTATGGGAAACCATTAAATAAATCCCTGGCATAAGGCATGTTTGTTAATTAATTATGGATGAATCAGAGACTTCACTGTGAAAGGCAAATCTTTAGAAGGCATTTTAAGATGAAATGTGTTACACCTTAATGAGGAAGAATTTCTTGAATCAAACAAAACAGCATACGTCTTGAGAGATTGTTAAATAGACAAATCAACTAAATATTAAAATCAAGAATGTTCAATGTAATGTTGTATGCTAAGTAAACAACAGAAATCAAGAACTTTTGCTTTATTGCAAAGCAATAAACAGAGTGAAAACAAGCCACATCTTGCAAGAAGACAGTTTCAACAATTCGTAAAGGATTAGTATCCTGAGTATGTAAGGAATGCTAAGGGATCAATATGAAAAAGAGAAAAACCCCAATCAGGCAATGGATACAGGTAAGAAAAAGTACTTTCCAAACCAGGGAAAAGAAATGACCCAACATCCTGTGAATGGAAGTTCTTTACCATCAGTAATTACAGAAATGCAAATTAAGATGACAGTTCAATGTCTAATCAGTAGGTAAATATACAAATATGACAAACCAAGTGTCATGAAAGATTTGAAGCAGGAGAAGTTAATATGCTAACCAGAGATGAATACTAATTCCATCAAATCCAAAATAACCTCTATTTGATATACTCCATTACTTTAAATACATCACACACACACACACACACACACACACACACACAAAAATCCCACCAACACAATGTGTTTATGGCTTGTAATTTTTGTTATATATATTGAAAGATCTATTTTAGACTTATTAGAGAAAAATTTTGAGCATATATCACACCTTATTTTGTGCATACAAAAGCAAAGAAAACCAAATATATTCCTTGAGGCATTTCTAAATACTTTTACATAGCAGTCTGAATTTTGGAAACACTTTGCCCATGTTTTTTCATGAAGGAGATGGGAACCATTCCCCCAACCTAACCTTCTCCGAATTTCTGCTCCACAGTAACTGTGAGCATATAAAATGGTTCTATATCACTAATTTTGGGATGGCTCAATATCCAGCAGTAGATAACTGGAAGGTGCCTCATTCAGAGAGAACACTGGCAGGCTTGCACAACCTTTTTTTCTAGATCCTTCTATCCCTTGGGTGACTTCAGTGTTCTTGTGAATGGCCTTTATAGCACTCCAGTCTCCCGTTTCCTGTCTCTCCTCACACACCGTGATGTCCTTATTTAAGCTACCTGAGCTGCCCCCTTTCAGTTTACCAAAAAAAGTCAGGGTTCTTCTGGGATTTTAATGGCTGCCTATGAGGGTCTGAGATAAGGAACACATGGAGGCCTTATCTTACTGCCCCTAAAAGACCCTATGACTTCTCCCTGGAATACCAATAGGCAGGACTCTGAGCTGAGCCACAGGTCACAAAGTCACCATGCCAAGCTCCAATCCATCATAAGGGACATCACAAGTAATAGTCTCTGCAGTTGGGGTAAGGGCCAGTCAGGCAGTGGAGTCCCTTGCATTTGGCAAGTGTCCCCCCACCAAACGCTCACCTCTTCTGCCACAGCAGGTACAGGTGGACGTTCGCAACGGCAGGGAGCCTTGGTGAAAGGGTGGGAGGGACTGAGGCCCCTGGGCACTGGCAGAGGCGGCAGGGGCTGGGGCTAAGGGGGCCAGGTGCTGACTGCTCTGATCCCTCCCCACCTCAGGAAAGAGACTGAAAATGAACAGGAGCCCCTGGGTGCCTGGCTCTCACCTGTTCCTGCTGCTGCTGTTGCCACATGTGCTGCTGAACACAGGAAAACCCGTGTATAGTGCCCCTCAGGCTGGAGAAAGACCCATGAGGACAAAGGGCAGCACAAGGAAGGGAGGCTGAAACTCTGCGAGGCTTCCTTCAATTTGTATATCATCATGGATGCGTGAGTTGCCCTCCCACCCTGGCCGCAGGTGCCCCTCAGGGTGTGCCTGTTCCCAGGGTCACAGCTGTACGAAGCGGCCCAAGGAGACCCCTGCCTCTGAGAGAGGGGGAAGCAGGGACAGTTACCACTGGGTTGTTCTGGAAAAAGCGATCATTCATGGAATGTGCCTGGTTTATACATACTCTAAGAATGATAATCCTGACATCTTTAGAATTCTCAATCCCGTTTTCTCACCATCTGTTGAGTTTTAGATGCAGCCTAGAAAAGCGGAAGGAATGGTAGAGAGGAGAAGGATGCCCTGTGTCTGTGGCAATCTCACATGTATACATGACATTCAGAATGTCTATGGGCATAGTGATTGCTGATGAGAGAAGGGCCTCCTTGTGGGCTTTTCTAAATCATATGATGTACGAAGGACATTAACCATCACGGATCCAGAGAAAGAGCCCAGCCAGGACACCATCCTCAGTTACTCCCCTTAACATCCACGGAACCTTGACCAGAATGTTCAGTCAGGGAGCTTCCTATTTGCCCTCTATAACCTGGAAAAGAGCAGACCTACCCTTAGGAGGGTTTGCTAAGATCTTTGAATCCTGGGCAAGTAGGACATGTGTACATGCTTCCCACCTAGACAGAAGGGGCCATGAGGCCCCAACCCCCTTCAGCATCCTCACTCTCCATCCAGGGAGTCAAGTGGGAGCTGATGGGAGGGAAAATCTGACAGTAGGGACAGGAAGGGCCTGTGGTTTCCCTGCTAGTCGCCACATGGTGATAGGAGAGCAGTGGCCCCCGCCTGTTCCTGCCTGTCCCTGGCAGTGCTACTGAAAAAACCTTTCATGTCCAGAGGGGCTCTGCTTTGCAGACTGATAAGAAAGAAGGGAAATAAACAGTCTGAGTAGCACATCCTCCCTGGCCTGAGGAGCAGGCACCTTTGGAGAATGTCTCTTCCTGACTCTGTGGGTGCTGGGTGGAGGGAGCAGAATTTGGGTGTGTCAGGAGGAAATAGTGCCATGTCAGATACAGGCTTCCAAGTGGACTCCCAAGCTAAGGGGGCATGCCAACATAGTCTGATGCCCAAGGATTTGAGATCCAGCAGAGGGTTATTGGACAGGACTGAGTTAGCCTCTGAGCCTGAAGCTTTTAAGCTTCTAAAAGGCTTATAATGGGGTATGGTGCCAAAAGTCCTGCCCCTCATATACCTGTAAAGGGCAGGACTGGAACAGATGGTTGGGAATGGCTATTCCAAGGGGAAGTGCAGACTAGGAGAGCCAACATAATGAGAATCAGAACGAGTTTTCCAACCAACACATCCTCTCTCAATCCTTGCCTAATAGCCTTACCTACCCATGACCAAGCATCCTGATTTGCCACCAAAAGTCCCTCATCCCTGAGGACAGGTGCCTGGTTTGTTACCCTGCCTCCACTCATGATTATACAGTCACCACCAGGGGACGCACAGATGTTGCTGAGGGTGTATGACCAGCTTTACCTCTGTGGACAGGGAGTAGCTTGGTAAAGAGCCTGCTGGAAGACTGGGAGGCAGAACCTCTGCCCACTGATGGATGTGCCCCACCCCTCTGACTCACCCCTCTGTCTCCTTTGTTTTCAGCTCCCGCAACGTAGAGGGGAATTGGGAGGCTATATACCACTTCACAGAGCAACTGATACAGAAGTTCCAAAAGTATGGCTTCTTCATGCTTTAGGGTGTCTTCCTGTGCCAAGCAGAAACACAGCTGTTGAGACTTGATGGACATGGGAGGCCCTCGGGTCAGGAGCACAGAGTCCATGCTGGTGTCCCTAAGTGGGAAAGAAGGAAGATCACACTGGGTCCACTAGGTTTTGGCACCTTCATTGGCTCCCGCCTGGGAGTTAGGCCACTTTGCAGGAAACACAGTCTGCCCTTGAGGTCCTTACAGGGTGGGAAAGGAAGTTAAGTCAGGCTGAGCAGTAACTCAGTAGCCCAACACTTGGTTAAATGGTGGTGAGGGCAAAAATGAAGGGACAGAGTCTTGCCATGGTAGCGTAAAGGACAAAACAATAATAACTAGGGAAAGAAATCAAGGATGGCCTCCCACAGCATGTGGAAATTTGAACTAGTTCCTGAAGGATGGGAAAGACAGAGTAACAGGCATCATCAAGGAGACTTCTTGTGTAGTGAGTGGTCTGGATAATAGGGTTAACTCTGGAGGGCTGGGAGGCGATGCTCCACATTTGAGCCTGGGGCCCAAGCAGTAGAGGCTCATAATGCCAGGCTGAGGGGTTTGGATATCTTTTCTGTGAGCATCAGAGGGCTATAGATGATTCTTGAACAGAGGTCTGACATGATCAAATTTGTGCTTCAAGAAAAAAAATCTCCATAGTTGAGGGTAAAATGAACAGGGACCAAAGGCAGCACCCCTAGTAGGGAACTCAGCTAGGGATCTATGGTAGCAGTTTAACTAAGGGGGATAATGAGGGTGAGGACGCCAGAGGAAAGTGGCCATGCAGAGAAAATGGAGGGATGTAATATGAGTGGCCACCAAGAGGGACAATAATTTCTTGGAGATGAGAGGGAGGTGAAAAAGTAGGTGGGGAGGAAGGAAGGGTGGTGAATGTGCAAAGACTTTTACAGTAGAAAAGAGGCCGGTGGGGAGCTTTCATGCAGGGGTTTTGAAAGGCATCCTTTTCCTTGTGAATGTGTGGTGTGCGTGTGTGTGCCACTTTTAGGCTATATAGGAATGGAGCAGGATGAGATCCCGGTCCTCCCTGCTAGGGAGGACGCACATCTTACAGGACTCAGAATCTTTCATTAAAGTTATGGGAAGTTCCAGAGTTTGGGTAATAGGCCCAAAACAGAAGAGTTCGTGGGGAGCAGGGAAATGGGCATGCACACCTCTCTAGTTACTATTTAGCATCTTTTAGCCTATCATTATGGCCTCATACTAGCCCATGCTTCCTCCCCAGCCCCAAACTGCGGATATCTTTAATCACTTTTGGAACAAAGGCCAATACCTTCATATAGCTCACTTTGGACAGGAAAGTGATGCTTCAATCCCCTAAGGCAGCACCGGTGGGCCAGGCCAAAGGACAGCCAGAGGACTGAGGGGCTCCCTGAGACCGCAGTGTGAAGTCCATCAGGGCTGCCTAGGATGCACTCAGTGCCCACCATGACAGCCCTAGTTCCCTGGCTCCCAGGGACCCTTCCAGGACTGACACTGGCTGAATCCTGTCCTACTAGACCGTCCCTCTCTCTCGGCCCAGCTCTCCACCTGCCCTGAGTCCTTCCCCCTATGCTCAACCCTTTCACTAGAAGAGGCTGTGAGGATCCCCGGGATCAGGTGGAACAGAGGCGACGGTCCTTTATGGACACTGCCGGGCACCAGCTGTTGTGTGTCATTTTCTGCCCTGGTCCACTGGGTAAAGACGGAGACAGAATCAAAACCAGGGAGGAAGGGATGGGTGACGTTCAAGTGTTGGTGCTTCATTGGAGGGGAGCACGTTCCCAGTGGTCAGTTGATCCCAGGACTGGGTCTGGAATGCCAGGCTGGGACAGGGTGCTGGAGAAAGGCAAGATGGGCCCACATCCCAGGTGGGTCATAGGTGGGATGTGGGAAGTTGTGGAGCTTCTGAGTAGCTGGGAGGTTAAGATTCTCATGGAGGCAAATGACTGGAACCCACCTGAGAGTGAGTGGAGCACCAAAGAGAGTCCCAGGACTTGTGGGCCCAGAGCTTCTGTTCAGGACCATGGAGATGAGCCAGGAGAAGCAGAAGGAGCAGAGGTGGCCAGCCCTCAGGGGAGGGTGCCTGGTGGTGCCAGGGCATGGGGACAGCACTTCCATGTCTGACCCTGAGGAGCAGGGAGCACATGGCCACTGTAGGTCGGAGGTGGGGGCCGACCATGCTTTCACATGGTTTGCATGTAGGGGAGAGATCTGTGTAGGTTTGAGGTGGAAGAAATCCTTTCCACAGGAGGGACTCTGGCAGGGGGCGCGGAGAGAGAGAGAGAGGCAAGGGTGCTGGGCCTGGGCCTCTGGAGGAGCAACTACCAGATAGTGGGAGGAGGACACTGCCCCCTCCAAGTCGGGGACATAGGGCCTAGGCATCATGAAACTAGAGAAGCTATGAGTAGGCTCGTGGAGGGCCTCTGTGATCCACCTGTGAGTCTAGTTGGCAGAAGGTTTCAAAGGTGGCTTTCACAGGATTGCCCAGAGGATGGGCCTGTAACCCACCCAAAGGGTCTGCACAGTAGATGGTCCTGCATACAAAATAACAAGTGTTATGTAAAACCCACACAACAGAGTTGAGGTTGAAACCCACTTCCTGGATAGAGCATTCAGGACAGGAGTGGGCCCAGGAATTGGAAGGATGTGAAACCCTGTCTCTGGGAGAGTGATATTTGAAGAGGATATCCTAATAGGGCACCAGGATGCTAGTGTCCCTTCCATGAGCAGTACTGGGAGCAGGGCCAGAGGGGCAACACTCCCAGGGGAGAGCCAACCTCTACAAGAGAGATGCCAAGTGAGGTGGGTCCTGGGCAGGGACTGGGGCGGGCTCAGAGGGGTGGCACAATGGGGAGTGCTGGCGGCCTGAACTGGCCATGGGTCCCAGGCCTCAACCCAGGGCTGGACAGGGCAGTGCTGAACCTGGGGCCCTCAGATCTCATCCCTGAGCAGCAACTCTTCTGCCCATGGCGAGAACCCAGTCTTCAGGGCCCATGCTGTCCTTAGCCTTGCTGTGCCAGCTCACTTCGTCATGTGGGGTCAGCCTGATGCTGGTCCCCGTGCACTCCCATGTCCCAGTGCCGACCTGAGCTATCTGCTCTAACAGAGCTGATGGTAGCCTGGGAGTCACCACTCTGTCATGTGCACGGACAGCCCACCGGGCCACCTCCCCATCCTCTGCTCCTTTTTTGGGGAGCACATGGTGTCCAGCAGCCCTAGGACTATAATTCCACAGCTTCTTACCCACTAAGCACCCATCCAGAAGGGGAATTCCTTGGGGAGACTGAGTCACCTCAGGGAACAGAGGCACAGGAGGGTGGGACAAGCCACTGGTGTGAGAAGGATGACCTTTCCAAACTCAGCCTTACCTGAGGGAGGACAGTGCCCTCACCAGGGTCCCCTGGGGCTGAGCCATGCTGCCAGTCACATTTTGATGGGATCACAGTTAGGATGTTCCCATGCTCACCATGTACATTCAAGGCATTTCCACGGGGCTGAGACAGTGCTGAGCACAGCAGCATCCCCTTCCCACCCTGCTCACCAGATGGGGAACTGGGAAGGTGGAACTGGCTTGGCCAGCGCCAAAGACACAGGGCAGAAGGGCAGGAACAGGTCTACCTGACTTGGCCCTCTCCCATCCAGGCAGGTCTGCAGGTGCAGATTGGCCAGGACAGCCTCTGGGGCTCTTTGTGAAAGGCAAGTCCTCTTTCCAGCTCCCACCTGCCCTGATTTTTTTTTTCCAGAAACGACATTCATAATGGTTTAAGGCGACTTGAATCTCTTAAGTGCCTAGTGGAGCTGCAAATATTCATGAGGGATTTCAAAAGGTATAAACTCTAGAGCTCAGAGAACTGGCTTTGCTTTATCAAGTTCTTAGAGGATCATTGGGTCATCTCACACCTCCCCCAACCTCCATTTTCCTTTTTTACTTTGCAGGCTAATGAGCAGATTCGGAGAGTGTATTATCAGGAAGGTAAGCTGCCTGGTGACTTCTTTGTGGTCAGGTCTGGAGACAGAGCCAGGCCTGGGACTCAGTGACACCAGGTGGCAGCCCTCTGACTCCCGGAGCTGCTTGCCCTCTCCGAGCTGCAGCTTCCTGCTCTGAGCAGTGAGGCTGAAAACCACCCCTAGTGATGTTTCTCAGCACAACATGGGGTCATGTGTGCACCTTCTTCACTCCCAGGAAATAATGAGGTGCTGGCCCTGGAGTTGGGGTGCATGAAGAAACAGGAAAACCCAAAGGGGCTCCAGTTTAAGACAAGAGCTTGATCTTCCCCCTTGCTGACCACACATTCTGGCCCTGACCCTGACTCCTTCTCTCTTCCCCTCCTTGCCTTTCACTGATGCTCCTGCTCCGTGTCTCCCACAGTGGAAAAGGCTGTGCCCAACCCAGAACCATCTTCATCTTGACTGTAGGCTCTAGGAAAGATGTGTGGGCCCAGGGAAAGGCATTGAGCTGGGGGGGGGGGGGAGTCTGCTGCCCAAGCGCCTCTGACCTTGTGTCCTGAACCTGGGTCTGCAGATGGCTGCAGGAGTGCTGCAGGTGAGGTCTGGAGCTGGGCCAGGCCTGCACGGACCTGCAGGAATCTTGCACGGTGGGTGTCCCTGCTCCTGCCTTTGCTTATGTGGAAGGCAATGCTTGTCCAGTGAAATTGCTGGAGTTGCCTTTCAGGGCAAAGGTTGTACCGTCTGGTAGAAGTGACAGTTCTGTAGGAAGAACCCTGAGCTGGACTCAGTCTCCTCATCTGCAAAGTGGGTCCTGGGCTAGGGCCCCTTCTTGCCGCAGGAATAAGCTACGAAGCCTTCCAGGGGTGTGGATGGCAGATGTTTGGGTCTGGGTGTTCTTCCTCAGGAGGGTGAGTGTGGGAGTAGTAATGGGATCCTGGCAGCCTGTGGTGGCTCACACCCGGTCCTTTTAACAACATGGTCTCTTGCCTCTCCTGCAGATTACAACATTATTATCCCGATAATTGCTTTGTCGGCAGGAAAGATGCTGCCAAAGACTTGAACAGACTAAATATGAAGTGAGTCCTGTCTGTCAAACCAACATTGTGCTCCTTGTGTTTGGTATTTGGGTATTTTATACTCAATGTCTTCTTTCTCTTAGGCTGAGGGCTCGGAATTATGGGGCGAAGGTTTACCTCGTCAGAGTAAATGACTATTCTAAAGACCACGTAATTCTGAACAAGTAACCAGGTGCCACCTGTGAGTCTACTTGGCAGAAGGTTTCAAAGGTGGCTTTCACAGGGTTGCCCAGAAGATGGGCCTGTAACCCACCCCAAGTGTCTGCACAGCAGATGGTCCTGTAGAAAAAATAACAAGTGTTACATAAAACCCACACAACAGAGGTGAGGGTGGAAGAGCTTTCCATTCTCTGAGGGTGGGCTGCAGGCAGATGCCAGGGTCTGGCCCCTGGTGTCTAACGTGGCATGAGGCAAGAGACTGTCTCCTGGAATGGGCACCTCTGAGTCACCAATCCCTGGCTCTGAACCCATGCGAGCTTCTCTCCCTTGCAGCTGAATAGCCTTGCAGAGCAGAAAAACCAAGTATATGGAGCACATAACAGATTTAAATCCTTGGAGGACATTGTTTTCCCTGTGAGTGTGCAGCTAAATTGAGCAGGGAGATGGCGTGGCTTTAATCCATGCCCCTGCCAATCACTGTCCCTGAACCTGCCATCCCTCTCTATTCCAGCTTGTACTAAACTCCTGCAATGACGTTAGTGGTCAGGAAACATACACGTACTGTGTAGGAAGTAAGAGCTGGAGTCACTGTTCTAGACAGAAGGGTGTGTGTGTGCATTGTGAACGTGTATGAGTATGTGTGTGTTTGGAGGGGGAGAGTTCGTGTTCTGTTGAAGTGTGCAAGTGTGGTGTGTGGGGGTGGTGTGTGGGTGTTATAGGTGCTAATGTGCGGGGGGGTGTGCAGGGGGGTGTGCTTCCATGTGTGTATGAGCATGCAGTCTGCATGCACGTGTGGTGTGTGTGCAGCATGTGGGGTGGTGTGAGTGGACTGTGGTGTGTGGTGTAGGTAGGAGGGATACTTGCATGGAAGTTTGTTGGGGATATGAGTGTGCTTTGGGTGTATATAAGCAGATGTTAGTTTGCAGGGTATATGTCAAGGGTCATGGTGTGTGTGTGTAATGACTTTTTTCCCCAATACTATTGAGACATAATTGACATGCAGCTCTAGGTAAACTGAGGTATACCACATAATGATTTGACACACATTTTTGCAAAATGAATAGCACAGTAAGTTTAGTGTAATTAGTTTTTAAAATCTCCACCACAAAAAAGTTTTTTAAAAAACCAGAAAGCGGAGACTCAAGATGGCAGCGTGAGAGGTGAGACAGAGAACTCCTCCCAAAACCACAGATAGTGTGAAAATATAGTTAACACAACTAACCTTAAAACAGCAACAGGAAAGAAGGCTGTACCAGACTGCATACAGACCTCAGGAACACAGCAGACCTCACAAAACAGGGTAATGTACGAAAGCCTTGATCCGCCGGAACCCGAGCTCTTCCCCCACCCCAGCTCACCAGCAGGAGGAAAAGAAATGAGGAGGGGGAGGGGTGGAAGCCTGGGACTGCTGAACACCGAGCCCTGGAGATCTGCTTTGCGAGCAGAAACCTACACTGTGTGGTGCTCTGGAGGATGGGGACCTGGGACAGGCAGAGTGCTTGAGAGACAGATTCCGGCTATTTGTGGAGGGCAGCAGGATCCACACCCAGCCGCTCTGAGACAAAGGAAAGGCAGGCGGTCTGAGAGGCTTCCTAGCAACCAGAAGGCTGCTGAAGGGGCGGGGTTTGCATGGAGCTTCCTGCATGGGAGAAGGGATAGGGGGACAAGGTTGTCTGGGCGCACTCTGCCCAGCAGATTGGGAACTTTGGGGAGCTTCAGGTGTTCCATCGCCCTGGCTGCCTACGCACCTCCAAGGCCCCCCACTGTGATATGCAGCCTGCTGAACCTTCCTCCTGGCCTGACAGCACCGGCTTGCAAACTGGCAGTCACTGCTCTGGCATCAGGCCAGATAGACAAAGGCCCCACCTACAACAGGTAGAGACACCAAGCACAGAGGCTTACACCTGTGTACTCAGCCCACTGGCTCTGATATGGGAGAACGGCAGGGCAGACAAGTCAGGAAACATCTTTCCTCCCCCCAGGCACCAGCGCTGCTCCCTTACGACCCCCAACCTCACTCTAGGGGCTGAGCAGCTCCAGAGACTGGAGTTTCTCAGCAATAGAGGGCACCACACAGAAATATGAAACATCAAAAGAACATGGTTCAGACCAAAATATGACAAACCCCAGAAAATGGGCCAAATGAAACTGAACTCACCAATCTTACTGAAAGAGAGTTCAAAATAAAAATCATAAACGTGCTTATGGAGGTACAGAAAAATATTCAAGAACTCAGGAACGAATTTAAGATGGAGATTCAATCATTAAGAAATTCCATATCTGAAATGAAACATACAATGGAGAGATTTAAAGGCAGATTAGATGTACTAGAAGAGACGGTAAATGGAATAGAAATTAGAGAAGAGGAATACAAAGAAGCTGAGACACAGAGAGAATAAAAATCTCTAAGAATGAAAGAATATTGAGAGAACTGTGTGACCAATCCAAATGGAACAAGATTCGCATAATAAGGAGACCAGAAGAAGAAGAGAGAAAAAGTGTCATTGAGGAGGTAATTGCTGAAAACTTCCCAATCTGGGGAAGGAGATAGTCTCTCAAGCCATCGAGATGCACAGATCTCCCAACACAAGGGACCCAAGGAAGACAACATCAAGATATATAATAATTAAAATGGCAAAGATCAAGGAAAAAGACAGACTTTGAAAAGCAGCTAGAGAGAGAGAAAAGATCACATACAAAGGAAAACTCATCAGGCTATCATCAGATATCTCAACAGAAACCTTACAGACCAGAAGTGAATGGCATGATATATTTAATGCAATGAAGCAGAAGGGCCTCGAACCAAGAATACTCTGCCTGGAAGGTTATCATTTAAATGTGAAGGAAGGATTAAACAATTTTCAGATAAGCAAAAGCTCCGAGAATTTACCTCCAATAAACCACGTCTACAGTGCATTTTGGAGGAACTCCTATAGATGGAAGTATTCCTAAGGCTAAATAGATGTCACCCAAGGGATACACAAAGTGTACAGAATATGATTCATGACATACAAAGAATGAAGGAGGAAGAAAAAGGTGGAAAAAAAAAGAATCTTTACATTGTCTTTGTAATAGTATACAAAGTGAGTTAAATTAGACTGTTAGATAGTAAGAAGATTACCCTTGAGCCTTTGGTAGCCACAAATCTAAAGCCTGCAATGGCAATAAGTACATACCTATTGACGTTGACGATCACCCTAAATGTAAATGGACTGAATGCACCAATCAAAAGACACAGAGTCGGATTCTGGGAAGATGGCGGTGTGAGTAGGGCGGCCGAAATCTCCCAAAACCATATATATTTGTGAAAATACAACAAATACTATTCCTAAAAAAGAGACCAGAAGTTACCGAGCAACAGCCAGGCTAGAGCTACACCTGCAAGAACTCAGTTCCTCACGAAGCAGGTAAGATACAAAGCCGTGACCCGGTGGGACCCGAGCACTCCCCCACCCCAGCGCACCAGCGCAAGGAAAAGATTCAGAGTGGGGAGGGAGTGGAGGCACAGGCCCACCAAATAACCAGCCCTGGTGATCTGCACCGGGAGCACTGACACACATCGCGTGGTGTATCAGAGATTAGAGAAACAGACGTGCAGGATCCGAGTCGAAGACAACAAATGGGTTCCCTCAGCCGGCTCCCTGGGACAGAAGAAAAAGGGGGGCCTTTTTTGTTGTTTTTTGGGGGGTTTTGCTTTCTTTTGTTTTTGTTTTTGTTTTTTTTTTGGTTAGAGACTTAAATAGACAAGTGCCCAACAGCAGAACAAAATGGTCCCAGAGCACTCAGCCCAGCAGGCTGGAGTCGTGGGGAATTTTGGAACCCCTGGCCAGCGTCTGGGCAAACCAGCCACGCCGAGGCTTCCCACAGTGATCAGCAACCACCCATTCGTTCCCCACCCCCACGGCAGCACCACAAAGGGTTTGGGAGCCTCCACTGCTTCGGAACAGCAGAGGAGCAGCACCGCCCACAGCATCCTCACGGAATCTACTTCTGGCAGGCATGCAGCTCAGCGGGAAGGACCCGAGAATCCACATCAAGGGCTGGAAAGCACCAAGGGGACCAGAAGGCACCCGGCAAGACTTCAAACCCCTGCAGGGCTATAGACTACACTGAGGGCGACCCCGCACACTGGAAGCTCCAGGGATTATCCCAGAGACTGCCTCCCGGTGGGTGAGAAACCAGTTCAGGCCCCAAGAAGGGCAAGGAGAACAACAAGCAGGAAGGGACTTTGTTCTCCCAGCTGACACATGTGGCACCTACCAGTGACCACTTCTATCACCATGAAAAGACAGAGGAATATGGTACAGACAAAGATTACCCAAACCCCAGAGAGAGGGCCTGATGGGATGGATTTATACAATCTTCCTGAAAAAGAATTCAGAATAAAAGTCATAACCGTGCTGATGGAGCTACAGAGAGATATGCAAGAGCTAAGGGAGGAAGTGAGGAAAGTCAATGCACAATCAGACAAGCGACTGACGGGCTTAAGAGCAGAATGATGAGGTGCAAGAGACTGTTAATGGAATAGAAATCAGAGAACAAGAATACAGAGAAACTGAGGCAGAGAGAGATAAAAGTATCTGTAAGAATAAAAGAATATTAAGAGAACTGTGTGACCAATACGAATGGAACAATATTCGCATTATTTTAGTACCAGCAGAAGGAGAGAAAAAGGGATAGAAAGTGTCTTTGAAGAAATAATTGCTAGAGGATTAAAGATGGCGGCGTGAGAGGTGAGACAGAGGCTTCCTCCTAAAACCGCATATAATATGAAAATAAAGCTACTACAACTACTCTTGAAAGAGCAACGGGAAAGAGAACTACAATAAACTGCATACACCTGGAGACAAGAGCAGCCCTCACAGAAAACGGTAATGTACTAAAGCTGTGGTCCTGCGGGATCCAAGCCCTTCCCCCACCCCAGCTCACCGGCAAGAGGAACAGGAAAGGAGCTGAGAGGGAGTGGAGAACTAGGACTGCTTAATACCTAACTCTGGAGATCTACTCTGGGAGCACAAACCTACATTTCATGGTGCTTGCATGATGCTCTTGTAATTAGGAGCTTGGAAAGCCAAGACAGGTGGAGTTCCTGGAGAGACTAAGATTCCAGCTGCCTGTGAGATAAGGGATCCATACCCAGCTGCTCTGGGACGGAGGAGGGGCAGGCAGTGTGAGAGACTTCCTGGCAGGGAGGACCTTGGAAGGAGGCCTGCTGAGGGGGCAAGGACTGCACAGAGCTTGCTGCTCGGGAGAAAGGACAGGTGGACAGGATTGTCCAGGTGTACTCTGCCCAGCAGATTGGGGGTTTTCTGATCTTCAGGTGTGCCAGCTCCCTGGCTGCCTGCACGGCTCCATGAACACCTTCTGTGACAGGCAGACTAGTGCACCTTTCGCCTGGCCAGCCCCACCGGGCTTGCAAACCTGGAACGGAGGGAGGATCTGTCTACAGCAACTTAAAAGGCAAATCACAGAGGATATACCTGTGTGCTCAGCCCACCGGTTCAGACAGTGGAGACAGGCATAGCAGCCAGGAACCAGGAAACAGCCCTTTCCTCCCCTGAGGCACCAATACCACTCCCCTACAATCCCTGACATTGCTTCAGGGGCTGAGCAGCTCCAGAGAGTAGAGCTTCTGGGCACTAGAGGGCTCCATACACAAATATGAAATGCCAAAGGAACCTGGTCCAGAGTAAAATTATGAACACAGCTCCTGAGAAAGATTTAAATGATATGGACCTTATGACTCTCCCTGAAAGGGAGTTCAAAGTAAAAATCATTCACATGCTCATGGACATACGGAAAGATATTCAAGAACTCAGGAATGAATTCTGGTCAGAGATCCAATCCTTGAGGAACACAATGGAGGGTGTTAAAAGCAGATTGGATACGGTGGAGGAGACGATAAATGAAATAAAAACTAGAGAAGAGGAATACAAAGAAGCTGAGGTACTGAGAGATAAAAGGATCTCTAGGAATGAAAGAATATTGAGAACTGTGTGACCAATCCAAATGGAACAATATTCACATTATAGGAGTACCAGAGGAAGAAGAGAGAGAAAAAGGAATAGAAAGTGTCTTTGAAGAAATAATTGCTGAAAACTTTCCCACACTGGGGAAGGAAATAGTCTCACAGTCCACGGAAGCCCACAGAACTCCCAACACAAGGGACCCAAAGAAGACAACACCAAGACACATAATAATTCAGATGGCAAAGGTGAAAGATAAAGACAGAGTATTAAAGGCAGCTAGAGAGAGAAAAAAGATCACCTACAAAGGAAAACTCATCAGACTATCATCAGACTTCTCAACAGAAACCTTACAGGCCAGAAGAGTATGGCATGATATATTTAATGTAATGAAACAGAAGGGCCTCGAACCAAGAATATTGTATCCAGCACGATTATCATTTAAATATGATGGAGGGATTAAACAATTTCAAGACAAAAGAAAGTTGAGAGAGTTTGCCTCCCATAAACCACCACTACAGGATATCTTAAACGGACTGCTCTAGAGGGAAGCACCCCAAAGGCTAAAAAGATGTCACCAGAGAAAATAAAATCATAGCAAAGAAAGCAGACCATCCAAATACTAACTAAAGGCAAAGAATGAAACACCCAATATATAAAGAATTGAGGAGGAAGAACAGGAAGGGAGAAATAAAAAAACATCAGACAGCGTTCACAATAACTTAGCAAGAAAGTTAAGTTAGATTCTTAGATTGTAAAGAAGCAACCCTTGAACCTTTGGTAACCACGAATCTAAAGCCAGCAATGGCAATAAGTATATATCTATTGATAATCACCCTAAATGTAAACGGACTGAATGCACCAATCAAAAGACACAGAGTAACAGAGTGGACAAAAAAGCAAGACCCATCTATATGCTGCTTACAAGAGACTCACCTCAAACCCAAAGATATACACAGACTAAAAGTGAAGGGATGGAAAAAGATATTTCATGTAAACAACAAAGAGAAAAAAGCAGGTGTTGCAGTACTTGTGTCAGGCAAAATAGACTTCAAAATGAAGAAAGTAGCAAGAGATAAAGAAGGACATTACATAATGATAAAGGGTTCAGCCCAACAAGAAGATATAACCATTATAAATATATATGCACCCAACACAGGAGTGACAACATATGTGAAACAAATACTAACAGAATTAAAGGAGGAAACAGACAACAATGCATTCATTTTAGGAGACTTCAACACACCACTCACTCCAAAGGACAGATTAACCAGACACAAAATAAAGACACAGAGGCACTAAACAACACACTAGAACAGATGGACCTAACAGACATCTACAGAACTCTGCACCCAAAAGCAACAGGATACACATTCTTCTCAAGTGCACACGGAACATTTTCCAGAATAGACCACATACTAGGCCACAAAAAGAACCTCAGTAATTTCAAAAATATTGAAATACTACCAACCAACTTCTCAGATCACAAAGGCATAAAACTGGAAATAAATTTTAGAAATAAATCAAAAAGGCTCACAAATACATGGAGACTTAACAACATTCTCCTAATGAATCAATGGGTTAACGACCAAATCAAAACAGAAATCAACGAATATATGGAGACTAATGACAACAACAACACAAAGCCACAACCTCTTTGGGACGCAGCAAAGGCAGTACTAACAGGAAAGTATATTGCAATCCAGGCCTATTTAAAGAAGGAAGAGCATTCTCAAATGAACAGTCTAAAGACACAATTATTGAAACTGGAAAAAGAAGAACAAAGGAGGCGCAAAGTCACCAGAAGGAGGGGCATAATAAGGATCAGAGAAGAAATAAATAAAATTGAGAAGAATAAAACAATAGAAAAAAACAATGAAACCAAAAGCTGGTTCTTTGAAAAAATAAACAAAATAGATAAACCCCTAGCCAGACTCATTAAGAGAAAAAGAGAATCTACACGCATAAACAGAATCACAAATGAGAAAGGAAAAATAACGACGGATCCCACAGAAATACAAAGAATTATAAGAGAATATTATGAGCATCTGTATGCTAACAAGCTGCAAAACCTAGAAGAAATGGACAACTTCTTAGAAAAATACAACCTTCCAAGACTGATCAAGCAAGAAACAGAAAAACTAAACAGACCAATCACCAGCAACGAAATTGAATCAGTAATCAAAAAACTACCCAAGAACAAAATCCCCGGACCTGATGGATTCACCTCTGAATTCTACCAGACATATAGAGAAGAAATAACACCCATTCTCCTTAAAGTTTTCCAAAAAATAGAAGAGGAGGGAATACTTCCAAACTCTTTCTATGAAGCCAGCATCACTTGAATACCAAAACCAGGCAAAGACCTCACCAAAAAAGAAAATTACAGACCAATATCCCTGATGAATGTAGATGCAAAAATACTCAACAAAATATTAGCAAACCGAATTCAAAAATACATCAAGAGGATCCTACACCATGATCAAGTGGGATTCATCCCAGGGATGCAAGGATGGTACAACATTTGAAAATCCATCAACATCATCCACCACATCAACAAAAAGAAGAACAAAAACCACATGATCATCTCCATAGATGCTGAAAAAGCATTTGACAAAATTCAGCATCCATTCATGATTAAAACTCTCAACAAAATGGGTATAGATGGCAAGTGCCTCAACATCATAAAGGCCATATATGACAAACCCACAGCTAACATCATACGTAACAGTGAGAAGCTGAAAGCTTTTCATCTAAGATCGGGAACAAGACAGGGATGCCCACTCTCTCCACTGTTATTCAACATAGTACTGGAGGTCCTAGCCACGGCAATCAGACAAAACAAAGACATACAAGGCATCCAGATTGCTAAAGAAGAAGTCAAATTGTCACTATTTGCAGATGACATGATACTGTACATAAAAAACCCTAAAGACTCCACTCCAAAACTACTAGAACTAATATCTGAATTCAGCAAAGTTGCAGGATATAAAATTAACACACAGAAATCTGTTGCTTTCCTATACACTAATGATGGACTAACAGAAAGAGAAATCAGAAAAACAATTCCATTCACAATTGCATCACAAAGAATAAAATACCTAGGAATAAACCTAGCCAAGGAAGTGAAAGACGTGTACTCTGAAAACTACAAGACACTCCTAGGAGAAATTAAGGAAGACACTAAAAAATGGAAATGCATCCCATGCTCTTGGCTAGGAAGAATAAATATTGTCAAAATGGCTATACTACCTAAAGCAATCTACAGATTCAATGCAATCCCTATAAAACTACCAACAGCTCCCTTCAATGAACTGGAACAAATAACTCAAAAATTCATATGGAACCACAAAAGACCCCGAATAGCCAAAGCAATCCTGAGAAGGAGGAATCAAACAGGGGGAATTACGCTCCCTGACTTCAAACTCTACTACAAAGCCACAGTAATCAAGACAATTTGGTACTGGCACAAAAACAGACCCACAGACCAGTGGAACAGAATAGAAAATCCAAACATTAACCCCAACATTTACAGCCAATTAATATTTGATAAAGGAGCCCTGGATATACAATGGGGAGATGACAGCCTCTTCAGCAGCTGGTGTTGGAAAAACTGGACAGCTACATGTAAGAGAATGAAACTGGACTACTGTCGAACCCCATACACAAAGGTAAACTCAAGGTGGATCAAAGACCTGAATGTAAGTCATGAAACCATAAAACTCTTAGAAAAAAACATAGGCAAAAATCTCTTGGACATAAACATGAGTGACTTCTTCATGAACATATCCCCCCGGGCAAGGGAAACAAAAGCAAAAATGAACAACTGGGACTATGTCAAGCTTAAAAGCTTCTGTACAGCAAAGGACACCATCAGTAGAACAAAAAGACATCCTACAGTATGGGAAAATATATTCATAAATGATGCATCTGAGAAGGGGTTAACATCCAAAATATATAAAGAACTCACACACCTTAACAAACGAAAAGCAAATAATCCAATTAAGAAATGGGCAGAGGACATGAATAGACACTTCTCTAAAGAAGAAACTCAGATGGCCAACAGGCACATGAAAAGATGCTCCACATCGCTGGTCATCAGAGAAATGCAGATTAAAACCACAATGAGATACCACCTCACACCAGTGAGGATGGCCAACATCTAAAACACAAACAACAACAAATGTTGGCAAGGTTGTGGAGAAAAGGGAACCCTCCTACACTGCTGGTGGGAATGCAAATTAGTTCAACCATTGTGGAAATCAGTATGGAGGTTCCTCAAAAAACTGAAAATAGAAATACCATTTGACCCAGGAATCCCACTCCTAGGAATTTACCC
>JAQQAC010003639.1:5376801-5433083 GCA_029783875.1 Phataginus tricuspis | reverse complement strand
TTTTGGGTGCAGAGTTCTGTAGATATCTGTTAGGTCCATCTGTTCTAGTGTGTTGTTCAGTGCCTCTGTGTCTTTACTTATCCTCTGGCTGGTTGATCTATCCTTTGGAGTGAGTGGCGTATTAAAGTCTCCTAAAAGAATTGCATTGCTGTCTATTTCCTCCATCACTTCTGTTAGTATTTGTTTCACATATGCTGACGCTCCTGTGTTGGGTGCATATATATTTATAATGGTTATATCTTCTTGTTGGACTGACCCCTTTATCATTATGTAATGTCCTTCTTTATCTCTTGCTACTTTCTTCGTTTTGAAGTCTATTTTGTCTGGCACAAGTACTGCAACACCTGCTTTTTTCTCTTTGTTGTTTACATGAAATATCTTTTTCCATCCCTTTACTTTTAGTCTGTGTATATCTTTGGGTTTGAGGTGAGTCTCTTGTAAGCAGCATATAGATGGGTCTTGCTTTTTTATCCACTCTGTTACTCTGTGTCTTTTGATTGGTGCATTCAGTTCATTTACATTTAGGGTGATTATCGATAGATATGTACTTATTGCCATTGCTGGCTTTAGATTCGTGGTTACCAAAGGTTCAAGGGTTGCTTCTTTACTATCTGAGAATCTAACTTAACTTTCTTGTTAAGTTGTTGTGAACGCCATCTGATGTTTCTTTATCTCTCCCTTCCTATTCTTCCTCCTCCTTTCTTTATATATTGGGTGTTTTATTCTTTGCCTTTAGTTAGTATTTGGATTGTCTGCTTTCTTTGCTATGAATTTATTTTCTCTGTTGACATCTTTTTAGGCTTAGGGGTGTTTCCCTCTAGAGCAGTCTCTTTAAGATATTCTGTAGTGGTGGTTTATGGGAGGCAAACTCTGTCAACTTTCTTTTGTATTGAAATTGTTTAATCCCTCCATCGTATTTAAATGATAATCGTGCTGGATACAGTATTCTTGGTTCGAGGCCCTTCTGTTTCATTACATTAAATATATCATGCCATACTCTTCTGGCCTGTACGGTTTCTGTTGAGAAGTCTGATGATAATCTGATGCGTTTTCCTTTGTAGGTGATCTTTTTTCTCTCTCTAGCTGCCTTTAATACTCTGTCTTTATCTTTGATCTTTGCCATCTTAATTATTATGTGTCTCGGTGTTGTCTTCCTTGGGTCCCTTGTTTTTGGAGATCTGTGGGCTTCCGTGGACTGTGAGACTATTTCCTTCCCCAGCGTGGGGAAGTTTTCAGCAATTATTTCTTCAAAGACAGTTTCTATCCCTTTTTCTCTCTCTTCTTCCTCTGGTACTCCTATAATGTGAATATTGTTCCGTTTGGATTGGTCGCACATTTCTCTTAATATTCTTTCATTCTTAGAGATCCTTTTATCTCTCTCTGCCTCAGCTTCTTTGTATTCCTGTTCCCTGTCTTGTAATTCCTTGATCGTGTCTTGAACCTGATTCAATCTCATGTTGAGCCCGTCAATGGCTTGTCTCATTTCTGCATTGTCTTTCCTCACTTCCCTCACTTCCTCCCTCAGCTCTTGCACATTTTTCTGTAGATCCGTCAGCATGGCTATGACTTTTATTCTGAATTCTTTTTCCAGAAGACTATGCATGTCCATTCCTTCAGATCTCCTCTCTGGGGTGGTGTTTGTCTGAAGCTTTGTCTGTATCATATTCTTCTGTCTTCTCATGACTATAGAATTAGTTGTTGGTAGTTGTCATGTATGTCCGCTGGGCTCTTTATGACTTTAAAAAGGAAAGAGAAGAGAGGAGAGAAAAGAAAAAAAGAAAACAAAGAGAAAAATATACTACTAATTATAAAAAACGTAAAAAGAGAGAAAAAGGAAAAGAAAGGAACGAAAAAGAAAACGCAGCAACACGTAAAAAAAAAAAAAAAAACGCCCCAGTGGGCGTTGTTTCTGTGTGAATTCTGAAGGTGACGCTATTGATCCACTATTCCAGAGCCGTGGCCACATCGCTCCACCCAGCCCTTTAAATCTGTGGCCGGAGTGAGAATGAATGGGAGGCTGTTGAGCTCTGTGGGAGTCCTAAACATGGCTACACTTTCCCAGTCGCCCACTATGGGGTCCGAGGCTCCCCAGAACTCCCAGCCTGCTGGGTTGAGTGTTCCACTGCGATGAGGTTCTCTGCTGGACTCCTGTCTCTTTAAGACCACTGAGAAACAGAGCGCGCGCTTTTCTCCTTTATTTTTCCCCTTTTCTTTCTTTCTTCTCTCTTAAGCTGGGCTGTTTAGACTTTAAAAAGGAGAAAGGAAAAAAAAGAAGATGAAAAGAAAAAAAGAAAGGAAATAATAATGGGAAGAAAGGGAAAGAAAAAAAGGAAAAGAAAGGGAAGAAAAAACAATAACTAGAAAAAAAGCACGCCACTGAGAGTGGGTTCTGTGTGAATGCTGTAGGTGGCGGTGTTGCTCCACTATATGCAGGATACAAAATTAACACACACAAATCTGTTGCTTTCCTATACACTAATGATGAACTAACAGAAAGAAATCAGAAAAGCAATTCCATTCACAATTACATCAAAAAGAATAAAATACCTAAGAATAAACCTAACGAAGGAAGTGAAAGACCTGTACTCTGAAAACTACAAGACACTCCTAAGAGAAATTAAAGAGGACACAAACAAATGGAAATGCATCCCATGCTCTTGGCTAGGAAGAATAAATATTGTCAAAATGGCTATACTACCTAAAGCAATCTACAGATTCAATGCAATCCCTATCAAACTACTAACAGCTTTCTTCAATGAACTGGAACAAATAATTCTAAAATTCATATGGAACCAGAAAAGACCCCGAATAGCCAAAACAATCCTGAGAAGGAGGAATCAAACAGGGGGAATTACGCTCCCTGACTTCAAGCTCTACTACAAAGCCACAGTAATCAAGACAATTTGGTACTGGCACAAAAACAGACCCACAGACCAGTGGAACAGAATAGAAAATCCAAACATTAACCCAAACACCTACAGTCAATTAATATTTGATAAAGGAGCCCTGGATATACAATGGGGAGATGACAGCCTCTTCAGCAGCTGGTGTTGGAAAAACTGGACAGCTACATGTAAGAGAATGAAACTGGACTACTGTCGAACCCCATACACAAAGGTAAACTCAAGGTGGATCAAAGACCTGAATGTAAGTCATGAAACCATAAAACTCTTAGAAAAAACATAGGCAAAAATCTCTTGGACATAAACATGAGTGACTTCTTCATGAACATATCCCTCCGGGCAAGGGAAACAAAAGCAAAAATGAACAAGTGGGACTATATCAAGGTTAAAAGTTTCTGTACAGCAAAGGACACCATCAGTAGAACAAAAAGATATCCTACAGTATGGGAGAATATATTCATAAATGACATATCCCATAAAGGGTTGACATCCAAAATATATAAAGAACTCACGCACCTTAACAAACAAAAAGCAAATAATCCAATTAAGAAACGGGCAGAGGACATGAATAGACACTTCTCTAAAGAAGAAATTCAGATGGCCAACAGGCACATGAAAAGATGTTCCACATTGCTAATCATCAGAGAAATGCAGATTAAAACCACAATGAGATATCACCTCACACCAGTGAGGATGGCCAACATCCAAAACACAAACAACAACAAATGTTGGCGAGGATGTGGAGAAAAGGGAACCCTCCTACACTGCTGGTGGGAATGCAGATTAGTTCAACCATTGTGGAAAGCAGTATGGAGGTTCCTCAAAAAACTCAAAATAGAAATACCATTTGACCCAGGAATTCCACTCCTAGGAATTTACCCTAAGAATGCTGCAGCCCAGTTTCAAAAAGACGTGTGCACCCCTATGTTTATCACAGCACTATTTACAATAGGCAAGAAATGGAAGCAATCTAAGTGTCCATCAGTCGATGAATGGATAAAGAAGAAGTGGTACATATACACAATGGAATATTATTCAGCCATAAGAAGAAAACAAATCCTACCATTTGCAACATTGGAGCTAGAAATTATTATTCTCAGTGAAATAAGCCAGGCTGAAAAAGACAAGTATCAAATGATTTCACTCATATCAGGACCATAAGAACAACGAAAAACTGGAAAAAAGTAACAGCTGCAGACTCACAGAACCCAAGAATGGGCTAACTGTTACCAAAGGGAAAGGGACTGGGGAGGATGTGTGGGAAGGGAGGGACAAGGGGGGAAAAGGGGCATTACGATTAGCAGACATAATGTTGCGGGGGCACGGGGAGGGCTGTACAAGTCAGAGAAGTCAAGTAGTGATTCTATAGCACCTCACTATGCTGATGGACAGTGACTGTAATCGGGTAGTTGGTGTGACCTGATGAAGTGGGGAGTTTAGTAACCATAATGTTGCACATGTAACTGTAGATTCATGATACCAAAAAAAAAAGAACAGAGTCACTGAATGGATAAAAAAAAGAAGACACATCTATATGCTGCCTACAGGAGACTCGCTTTAAACCCAAAGACGTACCCAGACTAAAACTGAAGGGATGGAAAAAGATAATTTCATGCAACGAATAAGGAGAAAGAAGCAGGAATTGCAGTCCTTGTATCAGATAATACAGACTTCAAAATAAAGATAGTAACCAGAGACAAAGAAGGACATTACATAATGATAAAGGGGTCAGTCCATCAAGAGGGTATAACTATTACAAATATCTATGCACCCAACACAGGATCACCTACATATGTGAAACAAATATTAATAGAATTAACGGGTGAAATAGAATGCAATGCATTCATTTTGGGAGACTGCAACACACCTGTCACTTCAATGGATAGATCAACCAGACAGAAAATAAATAAGAGACAGAGACACTGAACAACGTATTAGAACAGATGGACCTAACAGACATCTACAGAACACCCCATCCAATTGCAACAGGATACACATTCTTTTCATGTGCCCATGGAACATTTTCAAGAATAGATCATAACACTAGCCCACAAAAAGAGCCTCAGTAAATTCAAAAAGATTAAAATTGTACCAACCAGCTTCTCAGATCACAAAGGTATGAAAATAGAAATAAATTACGCAAAGAAAATGAAAAATCCCACAAACACATGGATGCTTAATAACATGTTCCTAAATAATCAATGGATCAATGACCAAATAAAAACAGAGATCAAGCAACCTATGGAGACAAATGACAACAATAATTCAACAACGCAAAATCTGTGGGACACAGTGAAGGCCGTGCTAAGAGGGAAATATATTGCAATACAGGCCTACTTCTGGAAAGAAGAACAATCCCAAATGAACAGTCTAAACTCACAATTAATGAAACTAGAAATGGAAGAACAAATGAGGCCCAAAGTCAGTAGAAGGATATACATAATAAAGATTAGAACAGAAATAAATAAAGTTGAGAAGAATAAAACAATAGAAAGAATCAATGAAAGCAGAAGCTGGTTCTTCGAGAAAATTAACAAAATAGACAAACCCCTAGCCAGACTTATCAAGAAAATAAGAGTCTACACACATAAACAGAATCAGAAATGAGAAAGGAAAAATCACTACAGACACCACGAAAATACAAAGAATTATGAGAGAATAGTATGAAAAATTATATGCTAACAAACTGGATAACCTAGAAGAAATGGACAACTGTCTAGAAAAATACAACCTTCCAAGGCTGACCCCGGAAGAAACAGAAAATCTGAATAGACCAATTACCAGCAAAGAAATTAAATTGGTAATCAAAAAACTACCTAAGAACATAACTGGACCAGATGGCTTCACTGCTGAATTTTATCAAACATTTATTTAAGACCTAATATCCATCCTCCTTAAAGTTTCCAAAAAGTAGGAGAGGAAGGGATACTCTCAAACTCATTCTATGAGGCCAGCATCACTCTAATACCCAAACCTGGCAAAGACACCACAAAAAAGGAAAACTACAGACCAGTATCCCTGATGAACCTAGACGCAAAAATACTCAACAAAATATTAGCAAACAGAATTCAAAAATACATCAAAAGGATCATTCATCATGATCAAGTCTGATTTATTCCAGGGATGCAAGGATGGTTCAACATTCAAAAATCCATCAACATCATCCACCACCACATCAACAAAAAGGACAAAAACCACATGATCATCTCCATAGATGCCGAAAAGCATTTGACAAAATTCAACATCCATTCATGATAAAAACTCTCAACAAAATGGGTATAGAGGGCAAGTACCTCAACATAATAAAGGCCATATATGACAAACCCACAGCCAACATTATACTTAACAGCGAGAAGCCGAAAGCTTTTCCTTTAAGATCGGGAACAAGACCAGGATGCCCACTCTCCCCACTTCTATTCAACATAGTCCTTGAGGTCCAAGCCATGGCAATCAGACAACACAAAGAAATAAAAGGCATCCAGATTGGCAGTGACGAAATTAAACTGTCCCTGTTTGCAGTTCACATGCAGTACATAAAAAACCCTAGAGAATCTACTCCAAAACTACTAGAACAAATATCTGAATTCAGCAAAGTTGCGGGTACAAAATTAATACACAGACATCTGTGGCATTCGTATACAGTAACAATGACCTAGCAGAGAGAGAAACAGGAAAACAATTCCATTTACAGTTGCATCAAAAAGAATAAAACACTTAGGAATAAACCTTACCAAGAAAGTGAAAAACCTATACTCTGAAAACTACAATACACTCATGAGAGAAATTAAAGAAGATACCAATAAATGGAAACACATCCCGTGCTCATGGATAGGAAGAATAAATATTGTCAAAATGGCCATCCTGCCTAAAGCAATCTACAGATTCAATGCAATTCCCATCAAAATACCAAAAGCATTTTTCAACGAACTAGAGAAAATCGTCCTAACATTCATATGGAACCACAAAAGACCCCAAATAGCCAAAGCAATCCTGTGAAGGAAGAATAAAGCTGGGAGGATTATGCTCCCCAACTTCAAGCTTTACTATAAAGCCACAGTACTCAAGACAATTTCGTACTGGCACAAGAACAGACCCAAAGACTAATGGAACAGACTAGAGAGCCCTGATATAAACCCAACCATATATGATCAATTAATATATTATAAAGGAGCCATGGACATACAATGGGGAAATGACAGCCTCTTCAACAGTTGGTGTTTGCAAAACTGGACAGTTACATGGAAGAGAATGAGACTGGATTATTGTTTAACCCCATACACAAAAGTAAACTCAAAATAGATCAAAGACCTGAATGTAAGTCATGAAACCATAAAACTCTTAGAAGACAACATAGGCAAAAATCTCCTGAATATAAGCTTGAGTGACTTCTTCCTGAATGCGTCTCCTCAAGCGTGGGAAACAAAAGCAAAAATGAGCTCATGGGACTACATCAAACTAAAAAGTTTCTGAAAAGGCAAAGGATACCATCAACAGAACAAAAAGGTGTCCTACAGTATGGGAGAGTATATTTGTAAATGACATATCCAACAAGGGGTTAACATGTAAAGTGTATAAAGAACTTACATGCCTCTACACCCAAAAAACAAATAACCTGATTAAAAAATGGGCAGAGGATATGAAGAGACAGTTCTCCAAATCATCAGGGAAATGCAAATTAAAACCACAATGAGATATCACCTCACACCAGTAAGGATGGCCACCATCCGAAAGACTAAGAACAACAAATGCTGGCGAGGATGCGGAGAAAGGGGAACCCTCCTACACTGCTCTTGGGAATGTAAGCTAGTTCAACCATTGTGGAAAGCAGTATGGAGGTTCCTCAAAAAACTAAAAATACAAATACCATTTGACCCGGGAATCCCACTCCTTGGAATTTACCCAAAGAATACAACTTCTCAGATTCAAAAAGACATATGCACCCCTATGTTTATTACAGCACTTATTACAATAGCCAAGATATGGAAGCAACCTAAGTGTCCATCAGTAGATGAATGGATACAGAAGAAGTGGTACGTATACACAATGGAATACTACTCAGCCATAAGAAGGAAACAAATCCTGCCATTTGGTACAACATGGATGGAGCTGGAGGATATTACTCTCAGTGAAATAAGCCAGGCAGAGAAAGACAAGTATCAAATGATTTCCCTCATTTGTGGAGTATAACAACGAAGCAAAACTGAAGGAACAAAATAGTAGCAGATTCAGAGACTCCAAGAAGGAACTAGTGGTTACCAAAGGCGAGGGGTGTGGGAGGGTGGGTGTGGGAGGGTGGGAGAAGGGGATTGTGGGGTATTATGTTTAGTACACATGGTGGGGGGGGGGATCACAGGAAATACAGTGTAGCACAGAGAAGACAAACAGTGAATCTGTGTCATCTTACTACACTGATGGACAGTGACTGAATTGGGGTATGAGTGTGGACTTGATAATATGGGTAAATATAGTAACCACATTGTTTTTTCATGTGAAACCTTCATAAGAGTGTGTATCAATAATACCTTAATCAAAGCAAAAAAGAGTTTATGTATTTAGTTAAAAAATCTTGAGTAGTTGTATTGCACTGACATATGAATCCTTTGGGAGGAAACAACTATACCAGAGCCTGTTTTTTAAATATTTCCATTTAATATTTTGAATATAAAGTTGAATGTCATAAGAAACTGCATCACAGTATCTTCTATCTCAGCACTGACTCAGGGAATAAAGTATGCAGGAGATGCCTGGGTTTTGTGTTTTGCCTTCAGTGAGTGAACAATTCCATTGGATATTTTTCTTCTTGGGAAAAACCTTTGGCATAATCAGAGCAGACCTCATCAGGTTGCCTACAATTTAGTGTGTGTCTTCCAGTCATTACCTATCTCAGAACTTTGTCTTCTTGGTTTATGACACTGTCTTCTCATAGTGTCTTTTATTATTAAGTAGGGGAAAAGATAATGAAATGACGGCTCAGGATACCATGACTAGGGTTCCTTAAAAGCTTCCTTAAATAGAGTCTAACTTGGGTAATTTGTGGGGTTTTATAAAGAAGAGCAAAATATCTGTTTTTTTGTAATTTCTTTTAAGAGTTAGGTTAAAGATTTAGAGCTCTGTGAGAAAGAGAGTGTGTTAACTGCACCTCATACAGTGGCATTGATTTGAGGCTTTTCGGCGGTAGGTTTTACTGTCACACATTGAATGCTAGATTTGTAATTAGGAAGGTTGTTTCTTTTAACCTGCTCTCAAACTGGTAAGAATGGAAATCAGTTAAGATAATGACTCACAATTTAATCATTTGTGTCTATCGTCATGAGCCAGAGCAGCTTTGCAGCACTAAGCTGAGTTGAGTTTTGATCCATTTTAACCTGAAATGTTAAATGCACAGCAGAGATACTCTCTACTGTTTTTCAGAGATGAAATTTCATTTAAATTGAGTGGTATGCATTTCTAAATGTGACTGTATCAGTCCATTCATGTGCCTGTGTATTCTGTCTTTTTGAAGGTGAAACTTCAGATAAAATAAAATGAGTAAGAAGACATAGTCCTTACTTTTGAGAAGAAAGTGTACTTTAAAATACATCTTTTATAGAAAATTTCAAGTGTATTTCAAATAGGCTAACATAATTAACACCTATCGCCCAGCTTCAGCCAATTGTCAATTCGCAGCCAATCTTACCAAATTTAGAGCTATAGAGTTTTACTTATCTTCATCAATTTTATATCTGTGTCTCCTTTTCCCTTGCTGAAAATCCTGGTTCTCAATGACACTAATGTAATTACTCACTTACTAATACTCTGAAGAAGGTAGTACTTTTTAACACATCATGGTTTTATCAATTGATATGCTCATAGTACGACATAGTTCAGTTTTTTCATGCATTTGTATAGTTTTTTCTACTCCTTAGGTATTATTTACAAGTTAGGTTTTCCTTTTTTTTCATTTCATAAGTAAAACAGATTCCTTGGAAAGAATGTGACTTGTCCAAAGTTATATAATTAGATCCACTGAGTTATCTTATATGTGTAGAAATATTTACTGAACACATTTTCTCCATCTTGAGGTCTATAATTTTGTCTTAGAATACTAGAGCAAGAGAATGAGTTTTAAACAAATGGCAAGTAGGTTTTATCTTGGAAGTAAGACCAATAGATCATCTGTAGCTGTTGGGCCTTGGTGTTGAGAAACTTGTATACACATGTTCCTAACTTATTGGGAAAGTGTCCCTATTAAGGTGACTTGGGTATGGGCAGCCCGTGGGTGGCATATATGTGGCAGTCGGGCTAAGTCAACTTGAAAAAGAAGTTCAGCTCTCTGTAGTACCTGATGTTAATTCTTGGAAAACTTTTTTTTTCTAACATAAATTTGGCTAATTTTTCAATAGGTTATTGGATTCTATGTATAACAATTATAATTGAGTTTGACTACATATAACACAGTGACCTAAATAACTGAGTTTGTTTTTTTGTTTTGAAATGAAAGGTCCAGAGATAAGCAATCAATCCAAGGCTGGCAGGGCATCTCTAAAATGACATGAGGCATCCAGTCTTTGTCTGTGTACCCAGCCATCCTTAAAGCATGCTTGTGGTCCAAAGATACCTCCTAAGGCTCTAGTCAAGAAAAAAATGTTCCATGCTGGCTAAGCCTCCTTTAAAGAGTTTTCCTGTAAACCTTGCCCTGTGATTTCTGCTTAGATCTCAGTGGCCAGAGTATATCACATGACTCTCATCTGTAGCAAAGCTAGGAAATGTAGATTGTTACCTAAGCATGTTGGTACCCAACAACATTGGACTTCCTATAGGAAGAGGAGAATGGATATGCAGTTCCTAACAGTCTTTGCTACACAACATCCCTCTTTTTCTAAAATGAAAATATACTCACCTTCTCCTCAGTGGCAACACCTCAAAAATCTTATCTAGTTAGTATATTCGTCTGAAGTCCAAGACTTCTGGGTAATTTCAAACCTTCCAACAGGTCTGGCTATGGTGTGTTGCAGTCTGGGATCCCTTAAACTAAAAGAAAATTTAAATGCCCCCTCCTTCAGTGTTACGTAGAGAAATAAGAAGATAATGCTAGAAAAAATTTCCACTTAGGAAAGCGGTGATGATCAAATTTTTCTGGACGGAAATAGCACAGTCCCTGCCCTGGGGGTAAGGAAGTTTCCTTGATTCTCTGGCAGCTCCTTGTTCTGCTTCCTTGAAGGATTTCTTTTGTCCACGTCCTCTGTAGCCCCTGGCTTTCTACTCTCGGAGATTTTTTTTTGTACAGTTTATTGCCCTCCATGGCCATATCTGAGTTACACATCTGGGGACATGCCAAAGTAGATGCATCTTAAAAGTCTATAAACAAGCTAAACATCCATCATTAGGAGACTTGGGAAATGACTGTGGTATATCCACATAGCAGAATACTAGGTGGCTGCTAAACAGTGACGGAGAGCCAATTATTAAAAGGGAATGAACTTCAAGCTATATTAAGCAAAAATAGCTAAGGTAAAGGAAGAACCATTTATATGATATATACTCCTATTTGTGAAGAGGGAAAAAGGGAGAGAGAGGTATGTTGTATATATGCATAGAATATATTTGGAAGTATACCTATGAAATTGTTAACACTGGTTTCCTCTGAAGGGGGGACCACAGAGTCAGAAGCAGCAGGGACACGTCCACTTTTCATTTTGTATCCATTTATTCTAGGTGAATTTTTTACCATGGGTACATATTTCTGTTTTAATTTATATATTTCTTGATAAAAAAGTTTCTTTGGCTAGGAAGAGGAGAAAGAAAGAGAAATGACAAATGATTTATGAGTTTATGATTCATAAAAAGTGTTTACCATTTAACTGCCTTCAGAGTTCCTCAAGAAGGTGGAAACTGGACCTTTGGTATATTCATTTTCTGGATGGGTGGCAGCCAAGCCTTTGGCTTTCCAAATACTTACTGCAAGGCCTACATTTCCAATTCTTCTTTATCCTATTTAGCAGAACATAAGAGTCACACTCCCTTTTACTCTACAGTGGAAATTTTGCTCAGCCAGCAAAAGAAAGCCGAACTTCTAAAGAAGATGACTGATGTGGCTGTTCCAGTGTCCGAGGAGCAATTGGTTGAGCTCAGAGCTGATATCAAGGTATAACTTCCTTCTCCTTTCTGCCTTTCTTCTTATCCTGGGACCAAAGTAGCAAATCTCCATAATTCATGGCCACATCTAATATTATTGAACTCATGATCTTCCCTTCCCAAACCTGGCTCTCTTCTAGGTTCCCTTCCTCTGTAAGTGATACTGTTATCTGTCCAATTGTCCAAGCCAGGAACCTTAGGAAGTTTTTCCTTTTCCCGCATTAAAGATGTCAGCAGACCCTGTCCATTTGACATCCTATTAAATCTTAGATTGGACCTTTTATCTTCGTCTCCACCACCGCTGTCATGATGGAGCTACTGTTATCTCTTGCTTGGACTTCCGGAACAGCCTCTTAACTGATTCCGCCCATCCACTTTACCACTGCTCCAACCTTCCCTTCCCTCCAAATCTTTATCTCATACTTCATAAGCTGCTTTAAACTTTCCATTTTAGGATAAAGACTGTAATTCTTGAGATGGCCTGTAGGGCTCTATACTGTCTGGCTCTGCCACCGTCCTTGTTTCACACCGTGTCCCCTTTGTTTCCTATACTCCAGCTATCTTAGCGTTTCCTTTCCACAGACAGATGCTGTTCCCCCTGCTAGAGGGCAACTGCACATGCTCTTCCCTTTATTCAAAGCCCTCCCCCTGCCCAGTCCCAGCATACAAATCATTCATGACCTCCTTTCTTTGCAACTTTCCCATCATATCCCCGTTTTGTACCTTTGTAGCACAGTAACAATTTTATGTGCATTTGATTCATCTGTCCTCTTCACTAGATTGTGAGCTTTATAATGGCAGGAACTGCTGTGTCTCTAGTGCCTCGCACAGTGCCTTGGCACACAGTAGGTGTTTGGCAAAGATTTAAATAGTCAGTGGGTTGATTCTGATTTTGTATGAGAAAAAATGAGCAATGTGAGGTATTGATTATATTGTAATCATAAAGATAACTTGGGCTCAACTCTCATGTTTCATTTTCTTATATAAAGAATAGAGTCTGTGAGACTAAGCTTGGGAACCTGACAGTTTGGGATATTCATGGCTAGTTGTGGGCACTGGCATTCTAAATAACTTTACAAACCATGAGCTGTACATGAGGGCAATTGGCTTTCCCTACTCCTGAGCCCTTAGCCACTGCTCTTTCTGAATACATGAGACGTATTCCCATGTAGAAGAGGAATATTTGCTATAAAGGCTGAATAACAACCTTTGAAAAATGAAAACCTAGATGGGTGATCATCTGAGACCTTACAGGCATCCTCTTTACCATTGCGACCCAGCCTTTCACACAAACCTGTGTCTTGTTACTCTCTTACTTCTGCCCCTTAGATTCTATTGGGGTCTATATAGCAAAACTATATACAATTTAAATGACCATTTTCTGATTAGCTAAAACTATATTACTACTTTATGGAAAGTCTTCCTCACATTAGAGCCAGTCATTCTCATTCAGCTATCCAGGCGAAGCTGGAAACCCCTTTGGAATTAGATGAGAATTCTGGCTCTCACAGGCTTCATCTGTTCCCTTCCCACATGGTTGAAAAGCTGCTAGAAATATTTCTGCAGGCTGACTAAGGATCTGTTTCTCTCCACGTTTTCAATGTACTGAAGTGGGTGCTATGCAATTTAAATGTCTTATTTCCAGATCATCTTATTTCCGTCATCCCTGTTGTGTCTTTGGCTCAACAAACCCTAGAATTTGCTTAAAAATTAATCTCAGACTGATATTACATGTCTGAAGGCTTTATGTCACAGAGGTTCTTATGCTTTCCTAAGCTACAGTATACTCTGAAGCTTTGGGACTTCAAGGCCCAGAGGTAATTTTTCTATCTTCTTTCCCATTTACTGCTTACAGATGCATCTCAAGGATCCTGATGCATTTGCCTCTCCCCTTTGAAAATCCTCAGTGAAATTAGACCACCTCCAGTTGGAGGGCTGCTCTAAGGAGTTCAATTCTGCCTCATTCTAGTCCTTCATCTTTTCTTTTTCATCTCCTTTTCATCTGAAAAAATAATTCAGGCTACCTTAGAAATTGTTTATTGATATATACACCTAGAAACACTTTATTCCTGACATGTTTCTAGTCTCACAATTTCTATAGTATAGGTAGTTTTTGATGCAAGGGGTTGGTTTACTTCTCAGCTCAGTTGGCTTAAAAGGATTTAATGACTTGTAGCACAAACTCTTCTCATTTGCAAGTTGACTTTTCACATGAATGATTTTCCATCTCAATAAATTTTTCCTATTTCAAGGACTGACAAGCCCTACTTTATAAAGAGATGAAGTGGGTTTCCTAAGGAAGTTCCTGTTAAAGAACACCAAACCATCTATTTAAATGAAATCATTTTTATAACCTAGGAACATTTTTGCTGCCTGTGCTTCTGTATAAAATGGAACAATATGGAGAGCAGCCAACAGTGGAAAGATGGCCTTCTATTATAAATTCTCTTTTTTCTCTACAGTTTCTCTTGATTATACTTAATGGCCTTTGACTGTGATATAGCATTTCATAAAGCTCCCAAACAGATTTATCTTTGGACCCTTAAGAAAATGACGGAATTTTGTCAGTAACTCAGCATTGGTAATATCATGGCCACTTAGTAAACTTAGGAGAAAAAGAAGACAATTGGAAGTAATTCTGTTTCACCTGCTGATGCAAGCTCTAGAGCCCATGTGTACTGTTTGTCTCACCCAGGGCTGTTCTTTGCCCTTTCTCCAGCACTTTGTTAGTGAACGGAAATATAATGAGGATCTGGGAACGAGTAGCCAGGTTCCCCTGTGATGTAGAGACCCTAAAGAAGAACATTGATTCATTTGGACAAGGTGAGAGGATGAGAGTTCCTGAGCACTAGAGAATGGCGAGAAGACCAGCCTCTGCTGATTAGAGATTGAAGTGCCCATTGGCTTTTCCACTGACTCTCCTTCAGTGCCTCTGATGTTTTTGTTTGCCTGCTTGTTTTTATGAAAAGTAACTCCAAGATACTTACGAAGCCAGTGGATGGAGATGTTCTGAGCTCTGAAGATGGGTATTTTCCAGCTCCCTAACTTTGCTCTGTGGTTTTTCATCATTGTCTGCTGAGTTGAGAGGTATGTGATGTATAGTGTAGAGAGCATGGGGTCAGACCAAAGTTTGAATCCTTGCTACTACACAAACTTCTGGAAGCTCATTTTACTGTTCTCCAACATGGAGATGACAATACCTGCCTTGCCTGGCACATAATGGGTCCCTAAATAACAGCTTTAGTGGGGAGACCTCTAAAGTAAGAATTTGTGGTGATGTAGCAGTCAAACCCAGAGCTCAGCTCCTTTGCTTTTTCTATCTCGGTGTAACAGTAAAATGTTGGACAGTGATTGTGAGCTCAGCATTAGTTTAGGCTTATAGCCAAGAAAAAAAGCTAGGGTTTTTGCAAACCATTGAAATCTGACAAAATTTGAACTGAAAATATTAATATTTTTCAACTAGATTGGCACTTTGAATTTGGGATTATTTTTGCAGAAGGAACCTTGGAAAGATACATGTTTGTCATAAAAACTAGTTCTATTCATATTGAACTAATGTTGATTATTTACACCTTGCATCATTCAGATTTTTATAAAAAGATTTAGCATTTTATTTACCTTTTTCTTTCTTTGCAAAGCCTGTGCTTTACAGTGTTCCTTGCAAAGGAAGCTGAACATATGGCCCATACTATTGTTCCTAGGCTTAGTCAGCTGCTAGAGCCATAGCCTGGAGTTTAGTAGGAAACGGCAAGAAGTCATTAGTTGGTGGGGGGACAGGTCACTCAGATCTTAAACTGTTCTCTCATCTCTAGGAGTTACTTTGCAAAGCAGTGGGGATATGGAAAGAGTAAAGAAAGAGGGCAAAAGGGAGATTTTCCTCCCTGTTACCATTTTATAAGCTTACCTTTACAACTACTCAAGCAGGTAGCTCTGTATCTTAAATTGCTCATTGGGAAATGAAGAAATAGGGAAAATCTTACCCATCATGCTCTTCCCCTCCCATTTTGGTTTCACTGTCCCATCCAAAGAGTAGCTATTCCACCAGATCCCAATGTAGCTCAGTTACATCTGTGACCTTGAGTAGCCTGGGCGATGCCTCTGCTGCTTCCTCTTCTACCTGTGCGTCCGCTCCCAGCCTTACCAGTGCTAACGAGAGACGCTCGGGACCAGGACAGACTCCTGCAGCCAGAGCAAACCCCAGTGGCCGGCCCTGCCAGCCTCAACAAGAGGTAACCTAGCTTCCTCACTGAGCAACTTAGGATGTGAAACTACCAGGTTGTCATGGTATAAGTGCCCACAGCTCAGTACATTACCTTTCTCTCTTTCTACTCATTCCATACCTATTTCGAATCCTCAGTTAGTTCCAGAGAAAGTACGTATGCTCCAAACCAGCAGCCAGTTTAGGGGTTCTGTTGCCAAGACTGCTGACTTTCTGGTGTTGGCAGTGATCCATTGTAGGCAGGACTACCTGGTAATTGGTCACAGTGGGAGTGGTGCACCCATCTTGAGGTAGACAGGCACCGTGGTGGCGGGTTCACCAGAGTGCACTGAGGCAGCAGCTCCCTGGAAGCGAGGTAGAGTATACCGGGGGAGAGAGAGCCTGGGTGGGTGGAGTGCCACCTCTAGAAAGTTGAAGCTAATCCATAGTTTCTTTTCCTTGGTTTGAAGAAGATACTCGAGACCAACCCAAGGCAATGCTGTCAGTAATTCTTCAGAGTTGGTATTACACTGGAATTGGAGGACAAAAATCAAATCCCATGCCATAAGCTTTCTGGGTTGTAATGTGGAATGTGTACTAAATGTTACAGCAGCATGATTTTATCTATTGTTCATGATATATAACAAGATCATAATAATGTTTATTATTCCAGATGTTCATTATCTTTACAAAAGATTTATGGTTTGCAAAGTTCAGGTATGTGATAAGATCCTTGCCCAATTGAGGAATTGTAGCAACCCAAAAAATGTTCTTTCTTCCCTCTTTAGCTGTCTTCTTGTTCCCAGCTAAAGAAAAGTGAACTCCTTTTCAGTAGAGAAGAGCCTAGGGGTGAAAGATGGGGGAAAAAGTAGTGAGATTAATTCTGATGTAGTGGCTAGGTCGGACTGGCTGACAGAATAATGTGAGTCTTGAGAGAGAACTGAGTCCCAAACATGGGATATCACAATTAGGCTTTCAGAATCCTCCTGTAAACTGGCCTGAAACAAACAGGCTGTGGTAATGCCAGAGTGCTTTGAATGTTACATTCTTTCATCTTTAGGTATTGCCGGGGAACAGACAAGGAGGACAAGGCTACAGGCCACAAGGCCAAAAGTCCAGTGACTCCACGAACTAAGGGCAACATGACAATGGGGGTCGTTACAGAAATAGCTCCTGGTATTCATGTGGCTCCAGGTACCAGAGTGTTCCATCCCAGACATCAGGAAACACTAGTGAACGAGACCAGGCTCACTCTGCAGGGACCAGTGGAACTGGAGCCAGCACAGAGCCCAGCCCACCCAAACCCTCATTCAAGAAGGGGCTCCCCCAGCGCAAACCCAGGACCTCTCAGCATGAAGCTGTGAACTGTTGAGGGAAATTCAGTTGGCCTCTCTCTGTCTCACACAATCCAGCTTGGTGACTGGACTTTAGGAAACTATAATGAGATTTAATAACAGAAAGAAGTTTACGCATATCACTTTTTATGCCATTCTAAATATTTTTGGTTTCTTCTCTCCTCATTTTCTATTTACTGTTTTGGGAGGGGATGTTGTTTTTTCCTCTGACCTTTCCCAAAGACATGGATTAATTCTGATGGGTCATTTCCACTAGGAATCACAGGCAGGCAAGTGTTGCCAGGTCTCCTGAGGGTAAGCAGTGTCCTTCCCAGTCACAGGCCTTTCAGTCGCCTAAAGAGACCTTCCTCAGCAGCTCCCTGCTGTTCCGGCTCTCAGGAGATGGATCAGAGCTAGTCTTGGTGCCCTTCCAGTCTAAGCAGAAGCCCCACATGCCTGTCAGGATCCCTCTAAACAGCAGTGTAACCAGGAGAGGCAGTGAGTGGATTGTGTCCTACACTGAATTAGCCAGAGAAGGGGAAATTTAATTGATGAGAAAGAAAGACACTAGGAAACACTGAGAATCGGCCTCTGCTCCCAGAACATTCCTAAGATTGACGTTCAGATCAGTGTTTCAGTCTCCTGCTTGGCACCATAGCCTAACCTGCAGTTTCTCCAAAATTCCCAAAGCTGCCTTTCCTATTACGTTAGGCTACAAATCAGTCCAGGGAAGTCTAGGAAAGTAGAATTTAATTAAAGTGAAAAAAGGGGGAAAAAAAGTATTTCTTTTTTTCAGTGTTTGAAGATTTTGTTGTTATTGTTCTCCCTCTTTCCTGAATCCTATTCTGATCCTGAACCAAATTTATAGCAATACAGTTAGTGTTAATCTAAGATGTTACCCATCAAAAAATTGCCACAATTTTTATAGTTGAATAAATAAAATCAACTGCATAAATGTTCCCACATGTTTCACAGCAGCAAGTGACTTCACTTCATTATCTCTTTTTCTCTGGGCCTCACTGGGTAGAAGTCACTACTGACAGCTTGTTCGGGGCTTAAAATGAGGGTGTCTGATTCCTAAATCATTGGTCCACCATGTAGCTCCAGAACAAAATTAAAATGTGTGAGCCAGGATGAGCAAGTGCAGCTGTTCCTGTGGGAACGGATTTGTAGGACAGGGAATGGTGACTTCTCAGAGGACAGCTTACCAGCGTAGAAAAACCACAGCTGCCAACAGCACCTCCAGGCAGCCACAGTTCTGTGAGCACCCCCTCTCCTCCAAGCCTGCCTCTTGGCAGAAGCAGGGAAGGTAACAGGATGATGGAGCTCCTGCATGGGGCAGGTGGCATTGGTGCCAAACCCCTCCACCCACACCTGTCCCAGCACCTGTGGTTTAACAACAGCAGAGCTTTTTCTTTCTCCAGCATTTGTTCTCCCAAGACTGCAACCCAGACTGTAAGTGGCAGTGGTGCAGAACTTAGCTGCCTCAGGCCTTCCCCTGGCTCTTGGCTGAAGCCAAGCTGCCAGGGTTCAGGTTGGTTGAACAGATTGAGAGACAGAGAAGGAGAGAATGTGTATGCGTGTGTGTGTATGTGTGTTTCAATAAAGAAAACAGTAGTCAAGGAGTACTGGGAGGCGAGGCCATTTTCTATGGGGCTAATACCTCATTTTGGGAATATGTCCAACAACATCATCAGCCTGCCGGGTGTCAGGAAAAAGCCCTGCTTTTCTGAGTAATTGCTTACCTATACTTTGTAGGAAATCCAGAGATTGAAGTGACCTTGAAGGATTATAAGGTGTATCCCCTTATCCAGGCAAGACTGCATTTAACCACTTAGACAGATGGGAGGCCTCATGTTTGTCAAAACCACCTCAAAGTTGAAATTAAAATCTCCTTATAGGAAAATATTTGAAGGTGTTTTCTATGAACATGAAAAGCTTGAAAATTATGAAGGTTTTTTTATGTTTGTTTTTAATTACAAAGGTAGTATTTAAAATACTGAATAATACAGAAATGTAAAAGGAAAAAGTGCAAGTTTTCCATCTTACCCTTCTACTTCTCAGGGGTAATGCTTTAATAATTTGGCATGTATTCTTTAAAGCATATATGTTCACATCCATAAGGATATAGATTTTAGATTTTTGCTTTGTTTTTATAAAACAAAGGATCATACTATATACATTCTATAAATCTTTTTTTAAATACTATATCTAAACCGTAATTAGGATTTCATGTTGTAGATATTCTCCTAAATTGGCCAATTTGACTTTCTTCAGTGAAGAGAAGTCAGGTGTATCTTAAGTTTGAATTATACAGCCCATTCCTTACTCTCACCATCTGTTCAGAGAGATCCTACCGAATTTCATTTTTCCTTCCCTTCCAGTTCCTCTTAGAGATAAATGTCTCGCCCTTTCCCAACCTGAGATCGGACTGAAACTTCAGGTTGTTTAGCTCTGTCAGTTAATGTCCCGCTTGAGAGAGAAAATTTAAATTGGCATGGCTTCACTATGAATGTCAAATATTTCTCTGACCCCTTAATACAGACTAGTTTGGGTTTTTTTTTAAGGTACAGAAGGATACACAATGGAAAGTAAAAAACCCTCCCCTACTTTGTCACACTCCCCAGAAGAACGACTCGCTTATACAATTCTTACGTATCTTTCCACAAATTTACTAAATCCAAACAAGCAGATATGTGTTTTTCTTTCTTTTACATAAATGGGAATCATACTATGCATGCTCCAAAACAACTTGCATTTTTCATTTGTCCTCACTTTGTATAACTAATTTTTGTTTTAAGAAAAATCAATAGATGTAAATGGTAAAATACATATATAAACAACTCAAAAGGATATATGATGAAAAATAAGCCTCCATCCCACTATGGACTATTTTGTCCCCTTCCTAGAGGTAACCACTGTTAAGATTCTTATGTATCCCTCTGGAGATTTTATGTACTAGCACATGTGTATCATAAGAGTGTGTATCACTTAGACCTCTTTCCATGTTGTGTACATTAACACACCTCATTCTTTCTATGGCTACATAGAATCCCATTGTGTAAATCAATCATCATTAGTTTAACCAGTCCCTAATGATGGTTTTCAGTTTTTTATTATACTTATTGCTGAAATGAGCATATCATAATACATTTATCATTCCTCACTTGTGAAAAGACACCTTTAGGATAAATTCCTAGGAGTGGAATTGCTGGATCACATAGCTATTGATGATGGACTCAGAGATGCACCCTTACCAGCCGTGTTTGGGAGTCCTTTGTACATCTGCTGAGCAGATAGCTCAGGAGAGATGAAGGTAACCCAAACACAGCCCTCCGAGGGGCTGATAAACTAGCTGGAGAAACTGAGACACACAGAGAAAATAATACTAGGCAGTAGCATTGCCTGAAAAAGGCATGTTGTTTCCTGCAGGTAAAGTGGAGCAAGCACTGCTCTAAGGGCTGGATCCTAGGCTTAAACTACAACTATTGCAAGGGTCGTCAGGCATTTGTTCAGTGGTTGATAAGTAGGGTTACCACATATTTCAGGACCCCAAACCAGGGTATAGCTTATGAGTCTGAATGTGTGTATGGGGGAAAACAGGATAAACTTTTCAGGCTGGCAGTGACCTGGAAAAGCCAGCACACACAGCTGTCACTCTGAACCAGCCTATACTTTTGGAGGTTGGTAAAATAACACTTGCCCCTGGAAATTCTGCCCTTGACCTAACAAAATGAGGGTTTGTTCTCCTGATTGATAGGGTTCACCCCACCTTTCTGTCAGCCCACTTCATAGAAGAAGCAGGTGTCCAAAATGGTACATGTTTGGAAATTACCAGATGATACAAGGAGCCATTTGGTCACTGTTTCAACCATTCAGAGGACAAGACCATATACTGGCAGCCAGAACTACGCAGCTGCTATATGGACCAAGCTTGACTCCTGGTTGCTTTAGCCACCTCAGCACATTCTTTCCTTCAAACATTAAGGCACCTACTATTGTACTGAGCTCTGAGACAGAAATGGTCCCAGCACTTCCCTCAGCTGTTTTGCAGGTGAAGTAAATGAAGCTTTCTCAGCTCTTGAAATCATGCCTGGTGGCTGGACAGTGTGGCAGAGCAGAAAGACTCTAGACTTTTGAGACATATACTTGGATTTTAATTCGGGCTTCACAACTTGGTAGCTATGTGTCTGACTAACCTTGGGCAGATAACACCTTTGAATCTCTTCGGAACCGTAAGGTGGAGACAATGATTCCATGAAGGGGTGAGAGCAGGTACCCGGCCAGGTCCTGCAGAACACACGCTGGTATTTAAGTGAACCAGTGACAAGCTGAACATTCATTCACCCTAGCTCCTTTGCTTCTGTCTCACCTGACCTGTTAAAAAATATATGAAAGACTTACCCTATCTCCAGATCTTATGAACTGTAATAATAATTTAGCCCTATTCCTTCTATAGCTTTTCTCCTCTGAGTGCATATCCCCCCAGCGTGGTAAGCTCTGTTCTCCATACCTGTCAGTGTCTGAACCCTCTGCCAGGGACTGGTGGCGCTGACCTGGGTAGATAGTCACCAGCACAGCCAGCATGCAGGAGTGAGGCTGGGGCTAGAGTTTCCCAGGGGAAAGCCAAGAATGTTATTTCCATACAGGTGCTGAGGGAGTTTTGTCACCTTCTTGGCTGCTACTCACCAAGGGGGAAACACTATCTGAAGATTATTCTGGGTGAGGAAACTCACTCACCATCCCCACCACCAGCATGACTGTTCTCCAGCGCGCCCGCCCCTTCACTGCCGTCAAAACAGCAGGAACAAATACCACCCACTCTGATTCCTCAGGGAGAAGTCAGCTCTCCTTTTTATGTCTCTATTCAACTTAACCCAGTTAGGCCTTCTTGGTAACTTGATTTCAAACAAACCCCTTTTTCTGATGCTGCCTAGAACACACAGATGGGTAGGTTTTCTCAGACTCGCTCCCTTGCAGGCCCCAGGCAGGGTTGTGGTAGACGGCCCTCCCAGCAGGCAGCAGATGGCAGGTCACAGGTCGGGCCTGAAGTCAGCTGCACTGTGGCCCCAGTGCATGAAGTCCAGGGCTGTTCATAGTGGGCACTCCAGGTCACTATCTGACCACTCATCAAAAGGACTGTCCCCTTTGAATAGGCTCTTCACTAAAGGACAGCACAAGGTACCACAGAAGCATGGTGTGGTAGCAAACTCCTCTCAACCTAGTCAAATCTGGGTTTAGATCTGGTTAAGCCACTTACTAGCCATGCAATATTCAAGTTTCTTTATCTGTGAATAAAACCATGTACGCCCCAGGTTTCCCTTGTTTGAAAGTTCATCATGGTTTACTTAAACTAGCTGGGATCCTTCACTAAAGGAAGAGGAATAACCCAGAATGAGCCGGCCAAGGGGTGGCCACATGCTGGAGGCCTTAAAGTATTACAAACTGTGGTGGTTGTTTTTGGTGAGGAGAGGGCACCTTCAGCAAAGCTTCCCCATGAGCTTATTTCCCAGTGCAGGGCAAGCCCTGGGGGTACTTTTAATAATAATCACAACCACTTACTATGCTATTTTCATTTTCTCAACCATCCTTTAAGGAAGGATCATTTCACAAAGAAACTGATGCCCTTGGAGACTAACACCCATGCTATCCCCGTCCCACCCACGGTGGTCCATCTGGTCAGTGGCAGAGCTAGAATTTGAACCCTGACTAGTCTGACTTCAAAGTCTGAGATTTTCCCACCACACAGCACAGTCTTAGAAGCAGAAGCTGGCTGCACTGCCTGAGAGAGCCAGGCTGGAGACAGACCTGGGGACCAGCAGAAAGGAGGGTTGAGAGAGTGGGAAGAGGGGAGGGGAGGGGAGGGGAGGGGCCCCTGGGCTCTGTTCCTCGACAGCCACCTGTTCTCACCCCCTGCACACAGCAACTGACTCCGCCTGCGCTTGAGGGGAGGGGGGCCTTTTCCGTCGTTTGTGTCTTGAGCAGTTTTCCCCTTGCTTTAAGGCTCTTCCCTCCTCTCTCTCCTTGTTCCCTTTGTAGATAATACTCCCACAGTCCTCCCACAGCAGCTCCAAAACGCAGCCTCTCGAGTTTCTTGTTGACAATGGCTTTGAGCTGTCTCTGAACAGGGCTCCCCCTCAACCTTCCCCTCCCTGTGACTCCTCACTGTGGCCCAGGGAGTGGAGAGTTGGTTGGAAGGGGAGAGAGAAGATTATAGTGAAGAAACCAATGCTCCCAACACCCCTGTGCTCTGTTCACTTTTAAATTCCTTCTCGGTCACATCTTACTGTGGGTCCCTACCCCTTGTGTATATGCCTATAGGGTGGGGGTGTGGGAGGTGGAAGGAGACAAGGAATTCATGGCTCTGCGCTGAGAACCCTTAAGCCAGTCTGGCAGAAGGACCCGAGGCACTAGGTGAAGTAGGAGAGAGTGGGCTGAGATGCTATGCCTGAGCACGCTCATTGACAGGTCTGGCCTTAAATCAGCCAGACTAAAGGAAAGGGTCAGTGTCTGCACCCTCACCACATACACACATTCTCACAAATCCTTGGAAGGGCAATGAGGGAGGGGGTTCAAAAGCCAAACATTGCTGTTTCATTATGGGATAAGAAGAGTGTAAAAAATTACATTCAATAAATATTAGTAAATTTCTTCTGGAAGTAGGGACCAGGGCACCAAAACAGTGACACAGGCATTGTGACTGGAGCTGCAGGAGAAGGCAGTACATCTTAGACAAGGTGTTTGACCTCTCCTCCTCAATGTTTTCATCTGTAAATTGGCAATTATAACAGTAACTACTTCATGGAGTTATGATTAACGGGATAATGCAAGTAAAGCATTTAGCACTGTGCCTAGCACAAAGTTAATGCTCAATAAATGCAAGCTATTGTAATTCTTTGAGGCACCCCACATATTCCATCTGCCCACTGCTCATCGTGACCCAAGGAATCTGGTTTGGGTTTGTCTTCATGTCCAAAACAAGCCCAGGCTGGTAAGGTGGAAGCCTGAAAGTCTGAACACTTGGGGCTTATAAGGGTGACTCGAGGACCGCTTGGATCTGATTATACAATCTCAGCTGACAGGTCCTGGCTCTGCCATTTACTAACTTGGTTACCTTGAGCAAGCCTCTCCCTCTCTCTCATCTCCATCTCTGCCTCTGTTTCCTCATTTGTGAAAAGGAACATGAGGAGCATCTGCCCTGCCAATTTCACAAGGGTCCTAAAAGATTCAAAATCAGATAATAAAAGTTTACATGTGCAAATGTCACACCCTGTTCTAGGTCCTTTACTCATTTAATCCTAACAACCCTCTGAAGTAGTTATCATCATCCCCATTTCAGAGAGGAGACTGGAATCACAGAAGGTAAATCACAGACAGCAGTGGCAGAGCTATATTCAAACCTAGGTTCCCAAGTTGGGTGCTTTGAACCACAGCTTCATCCTGTCTCAAAGTGAGCTGACTCCTAAACTGGGCGCTCTGGTAGAATGCTTGGCCATTGCCTGGAGGACCATCGATGAGTGGCTGGGCAGGGGTCACTTTGCAGTCCAGGACCCATGCGGAGGTGGGTGGGGAGCATGATCTGCAGACTCCTTAGGGTCATTCTTCCCGGAGCTGGAGGGGACGCTTACGCCCTTTCCTAGCACCACCTCATTTTACTACAGGTGCTTGGGACTTTGGCCTTGTCGCAGATGAGGGGTGGTTGGAGTGGGAGACACGCCTTTCTTTCTGCTGATGGTGACTATGGGTGTTTCCTCGAGGGTGGGGGTACCGAGCCTCCCGCTTCACTCTTTGGGGAACAAATTTCTGTTTTGGTCCTGGCGGTTCCTCTGGGCGCGGGCGGTAGCTGTGCTCGCTGGCAAATCGTGGGAGGGAGGAGGAGCGGCGCTGGCAGCGCGAGGCTGCTGGGACCCGCGCGGCGCCTGAGACCAGCTAGCGGCGGCCGCCCCTGCCCAACTCGGCTCCGCCCCGTCCGACCCCTCTCCCCAGCCTCACCCATGGGGTCCTGGCGGCCGCCGCTCCCGCTACGGCGCGGAGCCTAGTTCTCTAGAACTGTGGGCTGGGGTAGCCCAGGCTCTGTCTTCCTCACGCCCGCTCACCAGGACCCCTGAGCACAAGGCTAGAAGTTTTTCTCATCTTCTGACGTCTCCCAGTCGCCGTTTTTGCAGCGTGACCCTGTAGTACAGACTGGGAGCAGTAAAGTGTGACAAATAATAGAAATATAGGGACTAGACAAAGGATCTAGGGCTCCCCCCATCTCACCCCACACACGCTTTCTAGCCCCAGGCACACACGGAGAGAGTCTAAACCTTGCTTCCAGGGCTACCCAACCACTAATCTCCTGACAGCTCCTCCCTGCGGCTCATCTCCTAGTGATGATGGCTTTATCCATTTTCCAGAGGGACAAATTGAGGCTGAGAAAGGCTTGGATGCCTGGAAGCTGCCATCTCCCGTTCCCCGCCAAATCTCCTTTTAGATTTCTCCTGTTCAGTTGGAACCCGCCAGCTACCGTCCTCTCCACCACCTGCCCAGCTCCCTTTCCCATTACATTTTTCCTAGGGGAAAGCTTCTAAAACATAGAGGCCCCGCTCACCGCCCGCCTGAGCTCTCCTCAGGTACCGGGCTGGGAGGAGAGGCTGGGAGGAGGCTCTGTGAGAACCCCCATGTTGCAGAGAAAGACGCCTCGCCCCTGCGGCTGAGTCAGCCCAGCCGCACCAGGCGCTCGCCCGTCTTCTCCGAGGGGCGGGCGGGGCGGCTTGGGGAGGCCCGAGCGGCCCGCGTGCCTGGGATGGGGAGCCGCCGCCTCCCCTGCAGCCACCGAGGTCCCGAGGGGAGAGGGATCCCTGGCGGGAGGCCTGTCCCTTTAAGGAGGCGGCCCTGCCTGGGTGTGCCCCGTCTCCATGGTTACCCCGGTGCAGGCGGCGGGCGCCGGAGGGAGGGAGGGAGGCTGCCGCTTCTCCCGAACAGACGGAGGGAGCTGCGGGGACCCGGCGCCGAGCCGAGCCCGAGCGGGAGCCGACCCGCTGCCGAAACAGGAGCTGCCGCCGCCGCTGCTGCGAGCGGAAGGTGCCGAGAGCGCAGCGGGCGCAGAGCCCGGAGCCCGGGGTTCGTGGGCGGCCGGGGCGCAAGGGGCCGCGCGCCATGCTCCGGGCCCCGACGGCGGGGACGCCCCCTCGCGCGCGGGTGGCTGCCAGGGCCTGGGAGCCCGGGGTGCGCATTGTCCCCGGACGGCTGCGCTAGGGGGCGCGGGGCCCGGTGGGGGGCGGCCGAGCTGGGCGCCCTCCCCCGGCGCTGAGTCCCCGCGCCCCGGAGGGATGGGGCGGGCGGCTGCGGCCGCCTAAGATGCCGGCCATGAGGGGACTCCTGGCGCCTCAGAACACCTTCCTGGACACCATCGCCACGCGCTTCGACGGCACGCGTGAGTCCGACCCTCGCCCCACTGGCTCCCGGAGGAGCCGTCCCTGCCAGGGTTCCCGCCGATCCTGCACCCTGACCTCTCGGCCTGGCGCCCTCCTGTTCTCACTCTCCCACCCCCACACCCTCGCTCCCCACTTATAGCTGGGACGACCACCTCCTTTCAGACTCTGTTTCCCTGAATGGTTCAGAGTCAACATTGCTCTAGGCCGCGCAAAATGGCTAGAATTCTCTGAGTTTGGTTCCCGGGATGCCATCTGTTCGCGGGGGGCGAACCCCTACCTAGTCAACTTAGCCCTCCCATCACTGCGTCTGGCCATATCCCACCGACTACCCTCGGAACTGGCAGGGTGGGGGGTGAAGCGGAGGAGCGGTGTTCAGGGACAGCCCAGAGGGCTCAAAAATAGATTTAGAAAAGAGGTTTGCAAACGAAGAGTAGGCGGGACTCAGGAGCGCACTGTCCAAGCTCACCTCACCAGCTAAAACCACCAGCCTAAACCCACGGAGCCTGTCTAGCCCCAAAAGATAGGTTTGGGGACTCCCACGAGACTGGGGAAGTTTTAAGAAGGCGATCAGAGCTTCTGGATTCGATGTTCCCGGGGCTCTTAACAGGGAAAGCCGTGAAAGCCCCCTTCTCCCTCCTCCTCCCTCACACTCACCCCCAGTGGGGCTTCCGAGCTCTCTGCCTAGCATCTTCCATGGCCTCCGGTTCCTGGTAGTGGGTGGGCGCCCATCTCTGAGCGCTCCCCACAACACGCACAGGCTTCTCCATCTGCTATGCCCTGCACTTGGCTCCTGCAGCTTGCTGATTCAGCGCCCCCCTTCCCCATGTACTCCTGCCTCCAGGCAGCAGTGTTCAGCTACCGTTCTTGCACCCCCATTCACCTTCACATTCACTAATTCCCGAACCAGGTCAGGCAACTGGGGCTCAAACAGAGTGCAGAATGGATGGTTACCTGGACTGCCTCCCAGTCCAGGTAGGTCCCAGTGAGAGGAGCCATATAGCATACCCAGACACCTGGCTGGTGAGTGAGCCTGACAGAGGTGGGGTAGGGCTGAAACTGGCCTAAAGCTGGTTGTGCAGTACTTTGGGCATCCCCAGCTGTACTCCATGCTGCTCAGGACACACTCCAGAGGGCACAATGCCCACACAGGACTGCATTCACCAACCTCAGTATTCACATGTACTAATTCTTGAATGCACTCATACACACATCGGTAAGATTGGCCCTGCAGGGTACTAATACATAGGTGACACACTGATTCCTGTTCATAAACAGTTCCTGCCCCAATCCCTCCCCACCCCAAAACACACAGGATTCCTGGGATTTGTAACACCCACCCTTTGGTTGCAGGCATTTGGAAAAGGAGGGGTGGTAGTCCCCATACCCCTTCCCCCCAAGCCTCCTCTGAGAGGTGCTCTCTTGCAGATAGTAACTTCGTGCTGGGCAATGCCCAGGTAGCGGGGCTCTTCCCCGTGGTCTACTGCTCTGATGGCTTCTGCGACCTCACGGGTTTCTCCCGGGCTGAGGTCATGCAGCGGGGCTGCGCCTGTTCCTTCCTCTATGGACCAGACACCAGTGAGCTCGTCCGCCAACAGATCCGGAAGGCTCTGGATGAGCACAAGGAGTTCAAGGCTGAGCTGATCCTGTACAGGAAGAGTGGTGAGGCACCAACTGGCTAGCCCACCTCACCTCCGAGGTCTCACCCTGTCTGGCACCCACCCCATCCACTGCTCCTCCTTTCCAGTCCCATCTTCATCTCCCCTATCTCATCCCATCTTCCCACATACACATTTTCTCTTTCTCCACCCCATCCACTGCCCATGGCCTCTCCCCTGTCTTCTGTCCTACCCCTGCCTCAGCCTCCACTCAATTTCCAGTCTCAGGTTTCCCACTCCAGCAGGAAAATGTCCCCATCTCAGCTGGACAGTCTGTGAACACATGTGTCTGATGGTCATCTCTGCCTTCTCTTGCCCTTCCCCACTCTGTGCCATCAATCCCTGTTCTCAGTGGAGCTGAGGTGCTGCTCCCCTCCCAGGAAAGCCTGATCCTGCTTGTGTCTCAGCGGGGTGTCAGCAGAACCTCTGTCCCTGGGTGGAGTGGAGAATGGGAGCTGGGCTGAGTCTGTCTTTGTGCCCAGGGCTCCCTTTCTGGTGTCTCCTGGATGTGATACCTATAAAGAATGAGAAAGGAGAGGTGGCCCTCTTCCTGGTCTCTCACAAGGACATCAGTGACACCAAGACCCGAGGGGGCCCTGACAGCTGGAAGGAGACAGGTGAGTGGAGTGCCCCTGGGACCGCTGATTGGCTGGAGTGTCAGGTGCCTCTGGCTGGTGTGGGACCGTGGCACCCAGGGGCTTGTGGTCCGCCACCTGTCTTGCACTCATTGACTCCTACTCTGCTGGCTGAGAGGCCCTCATCTCCACATGCCCAGGAACGGAAAGCTTGTTTCCAAATAAACCCATTGAGACAAAGTTGGAGTTTTGAAGTCAACTTTCCTAAGAAACTGAATGCAAACAAACTCCAGTAGGGCCCACTTCCTGACCAATTAGTGAGGCTGAGCACAGACCCGTGTGGCTCCTCTGCCTTGCACAAGCCTGACTAGGGAACCCTGGCCAAGGCCCCCTGTTAAGTCCTTGGGGTCTTTCCCCTCATGTATCCTCCAAGAGCTGGGCAAGACCTTGGGCAGCTCACCAAAAGGCTGTCATCAAAAGCTGCTCCAAGGCCTCTTTGCCACTTGGGGGTGCTGGGGTTACTCTCCATTCCACACTCCACCTCTTCCAGCCCTGGGTCGGTCTCTCCACAATGTAAGTCTTCAGCGGCCCCTGCACCTGGACACTGGGCTCCTTCTCTGAGCTACCTGATGGCCTCGTGCTAGCTCTGCATTCCCCCAGCCCTGGGAAGCACCTCGCCACTCTTCCTGCAAGCCTTTCCCTATGGAGACCCTCTCCTGCCTTGCCTTGGCCCAGACCTCTCTCTCCTGGAAGCGGGCACTAGGGGTAGTGTCTGTAAGCCCCACAAGACTGCCTGTTGCTGGGGTTGGCTAGGAACCAAACAAAGTGAGGAGTGCCAGAGCCCCCAACTCTACACAGACTAACTAGTCAAGGAGCCAGACCAGCCCACGGGCCAAGAACTGGTGTCCTACATGCAAACCCATCATCCTCATGGGCCCCTCTTCTTTTGCAGGCAGGGGCCGGCGCCGATATGGCCGGGCAGGCGCCAAAGGCTTCAATGCCAACCGGCGGCGGAGCCGGGCTGTGCTCTACCACCTGTCTGGGCACCTGCAGAAGCAGCCTAAGGGCAAGCACAAGCTCAATAAGGTGGATTGTGCACTAGGGTGTGTTTGGGGGTGGGCTGGGCTATGGGCGGGCTGAGAGATGGAGGAGGACTGAGCCCACTACAGAGAGAATATCCAGGGGACACCCAGGCCCCAGCAGCACTTTGGGGGTTGAGACTGAGGGAGGAAATGTCACATGCCTGACTCATCAAAGATATAGAAGAGTCTTGGCCCTGGAGTCAGATGGGCCTTGGCTCAATCTTGGCTCCTCCCCTCAGCAGCTGTGTGACCTCAGCTAAGTCACTTGACCTCCCTGATTGTCTTGATCTATAACATGGAGACCCTAATGCCTATGTCAGGTTGCTTTATGTCAGAGAATACATGGAGGGAAAGGAGATGGAGACCTGTCCTGGCCCTGTCCAAACTCACCCTGCGCCAATTTCCTGTCCTCCCTGTCTGAACCTGCCCCCCCCCCCCCCCCAACCGGGGGGGGGTGGGGGGGAAGCCAAAATTGCCCCGGGTACAAAGTAGCCGCCATCCGGAAGTCACCCTTCATCCTGCTGCACTGTGGGGCTCTGAGGGCCACTTGGGATGGCTTCATCCTGCTTGCCACCCTCTACGTGGCCGTCACCGTGCCCTACAGCGTGTGTGTGAGCACAGCCCGGGAGCCCAGTGCTGCCCGCGGTCCCCCCAGTGTCTGCGACCTGGCTGTGGAGGTCCTCTTCATTCTCGGTACGTGTTCTCTGTGCCTCCCGCCGCACCCTGTACAGGGCGCCTCTCGGGCTTTGATGGGCATAGTCTGCATGGCTTCCAGGGCCCCACAAGTGCTCCCCTGTCCTCGCCCTGTTTGTGACCTGTGGGCTTTGAAATCAGACCTGGGTTTCAAACAGGTCTCTACCATCAGTGGGGTATATGAGCCTGAGCCAGTCGTAGTCTCTCCAAGCCTCAGTTTGTCGCTCCAACGAATAGGCATATTGATGCCCACCTTTTAGAGTTGCTGTTAGAGCTAAGATGATGCATGTAGAGAGCCCAGGACAGCATCAGACACTGAGCAGGAGCCAGTAAAGCACAGCTCCCCCAACAGCCCCATCCCCATACTGATTCCCACTCGGACTTCCTACAGACATCGTGCTGAACTTCCGCACCACGTTCGTGTCCAAGTCAGGCCAGGTGGTGTTTGCCCCGAAGTCCATTTGCCTCCACTACGTTACCACCTGGTTCCTGCTGGATGTCATTGCTGCCCTGCCCTTTGACCTGCTACATGCCTTCAAGGTCAACGTGGTCAGTGTGGCTGGACTGGGTGGGCTCTGGGGCAGGACAGGTGGGGCCAGCCCTGGGGTGACCCCTTGCCTCCTCCAATCAGTACTTCGGGGCCCACCTGCTGAAGACGGTGCGGCTGCTGCGCCTGCTGCGCCTGCTCCCGCGGCTGGACCGCTACTCGCAGTACAGCGCTGTGGTGCTCACCCTGCTCATGGCTGTGTTCGCTCTGCTCGCCCACTGGGTGGCCTGCATCTGGTTCTACATCGGCCAGCGGGAGATCGAGAGCAGCGCGTCCGAGCTGCCTGAGATCGGTACTGGAGGCTCTCTGTGTCGGGTGGGGCGGGTGAGCGCACGCGTGTGCCGGAGGAATGTGTCTGCTCAAGTGTGCGTCTGTCAGGGTGTGTTTGTGAGCTGACATGAGGTGTCAGAGGTATGTGTGCGCGTCTGCCTGGGTATGGGTTCCTATGTGTGTGTCTGGAGGGCATATGTGCAAATAGCTGTGCGTTTGTGACAAGAATGTGGGGGCTGGCGTGCGTGTGTGTATGCGTGTGTGTATGCGTGTGTGTGTGTGTGTGTGTGTGTGTGTGTGTGTATGTACACCCTTGAGGCAGGCCTGCTCTCCAGACATTGTGGAGAAAGTCTGGTGGGCTGCCAGAAGGAGGCTTATTGACCCATTATGGCCTCCTCCTGGCCCAGCTTTTGTCTCATTCTTCAAGTCCCTTCTCAGCTGGGAACCCTACCCCTCTCAGAAGAAGGCCCGCCAGGGTCCCTCATATGCCTGGCGCTTTCCTCGCACCTTGGCTCTGGAGGCCCCTTCCCCGCTTTGTCCTTTCCAGGTCACATTCTTCCAGCTGCTTCTCAGCCATCTCCCGGCCTCAGTGCAGCCTTTCTCTGCTTTTTTCCTGCATTCTGCCAGTGTCTTCACTCTCCTTCACTTCACCTCCACTTCACTGCTTCCCCCTCTTCTCCCTCCCACTCAAGTCTCAACTCCTGCCAGGAAGGCAGCTTCCACACCCACACTCAACTCAAAGTGGCACCTAGCGGACAGGTCACCATGGCCTTCTGGGGCCAAACCCTCACCCCTTGGACATCCCCTGTGGCATCTGACCCTGCCAACCACACTTCTCTGAAATGCCCCACTTCCCTGCTCTGAGCAGTGAGCAACCGGGGCCTGGCCATGCCTCCAGCTGCCCCAGCCCTCCCATTCTGGGCTTTCCTCAGCGCTCTCCCCACCTCACTTGCTCTCCCTTGACAATCCACTGATGTCACTGTGTCTCAGCTTCCATCCTTACCCTCTTGAGCACCAAACCATTCTGTCCCAGCTGTTTCTAACTCTGCACACCTTTCAGCTCCAAAACTGAACCTTCTTCATCCCACGCCCTCCTCCCCTCTGACAACTGCCCAGTGACTGGCCTTTAGCACCTGCTTCCAGTCAGTGAGCAAGAGGCCACCTGCTAGACAGCCTCTCATGATTGTCTACTCCTTGGTGGGGTCACCAGGAGTCCAGGTTGGCCTTAGAAATGCACTCTGATCAGTTCCCAGGGAAAGGAGGCTCCTCTCTCCCTTTCCAAGCCCACAGAGACTGGTGTGTAGCCTAAAGGCCCATTTGGATATTCCCCAAAGCTTTAGTTGCTGAGCACGGGGAACCAGGATGTTCCACGCAGTGCCAGCGCTTTGGCACCTGCCCTTCCCAGAGGGAGGCTGTGGTGCAGGTGGTTCTGGGTCAGACAGCCACCCAGCAAACATGTCAGGGGGCTGATGGATGGACAGTGATGACCGAAAGTCCGGACCCAAAAGTGGACTGAGACACCAAATCCCCAGGTCAGGGCCCCCACCCCCAAACAGGACCCAGACATCCTGGACCTTGTGTTCCTGTGGATCCTCTGTTCTGACCATCTCACAGCTGCTGCTAAGCTGACACTGAATACTACCTTTGGCTCCTAGAGGGGTCTGAGCCCCGCCGTGGAGAGCATGGGATATGTGGGGGGCTGGATGTTTCAAAGGTACACATGGTAATTCTTGCACCTTTGACCCCCTAAGTTCCACAGTGGTTTCGTTCTATGTGGGGCTGGTACTAGCTTACATTAGGGGAGTTTCCAGGTTCCCTTCACGTCATCTTCTCCCCCTTCTTTCTCCAGGGAAACTACCCCTCAACTGGATTTGAGCCACACCCAGATCTCCCAAAGTCCAACCCTGGAAGGGATGTCCCTGGGGGAGAGTGGCGCCCCTGCTGACACAGCTCTGGCTGGCGGCAGGCACCTTCCCTTGACTTCCTTGCCTTGGCTCTGCTGCTCCGCTGTCCGCGGTGTCAACACGGAGCTCCTGCCCCAGATTCCCATTAGCCCAGTGGGCATGGATTGTCCAAAGACTATTCTAAATACTGAGAGAAGTCACTCAGGGCATGTCTCAGTACAAAGGCCACCAGCCTCTAGAACAGCTCTGCCTCCCGACCCTCCTCACCTGGAGGCACTATCCTGCCGGCAGCCCAGGCACTGCCAAGACTGGGAAAGGAGAGGTCCCTCGGCCACCCTCCCTGTGCTCCTGCCTCGCCACCTTCTCACCTGGCAACTGGTTTCGTCTTGGGGGCCCAACTAAATAATGACTGGAAAGTTTTGCCTGCTCCGTGGAATTCTCACCCCACAACTCAAGTCACAGGATGGTGGATCCTCCCCTTGGCTCAGGCCTTAGCACATCCCCCTAGTTCCTCAGCCTGGACTCTGATGTCTCTGGTGCAAACCCCACATTCTAGCCAAGCTAAACTACTTGCCTGTACTTGTTTCCATCTCTCAGTTTGGCCCATTTTGGCCTTTCCTAGATCAGGAATGACCTTCTCTCAGGTTCTTTGTATCAGAACTCTACCCATCTTCAGAGAGGGAGCACCATGTCCCCTCTTCCAGGAAGCCTTCTAGACTTAAACCATAATGCGTTGCTTTGAGACCCATCTCTTGGCACTTGGGTTCTGTGTACCTCTGAGATGTAGCTCCCACTCCCTGGTAAGCTCGCTCCTGTGGGTCCCGCCACCTCCCGCACATCATGTGCATGAGGTTGTGAGGGGGGGGGGGGGATCACAGGGAGCAGGTGTAGGGAATTGTGGGGAGGCTGGGGCTGTGAGGTAGGAGGGGCAGAGAGAGGATCCCGCTGCAGCCTGTGGTCCTGAGGCCCCCTTTGCACTTACCCTCTGTCCCCAGCTCTGCTGGGACCTCTGTGGACCCTGGGAACCCCCACCAGCACCCTAGAAGTCCCACAACTCTCCAGCTAGGCTCAGAGAGACTTTAGGTAGCCATGGCTCCTGAAAGACCCCAGAACATGGTCCCACCTCCTGCAAGGCTGGGCCAAAGAATGTGGGGTTGATGAGACTGGGGTGATCTCCGGCCTCTGCTCCAAGTCCCAGCCTGACCTGTGTCTGCACGAGCACTCAGAAGTCTCTGTGTGTGCCCAGGTGGCTGCCTGTCTTTCCTGTGTGCTCATGGCCATGCAAGTGGGCCCCCCCTTCTACCTAGGTGTCAGCGCGCAGGCACCTGGGTGCTTTCATCTCTCTCCCAAGTATGCACAGGCTTTCTTCCATGGGAGTGGCTGTGCCCATGCACCTGTGAATGTGAATGCTTGCATGTGTGTGTGTGTCCCACATCTCTACTGTGGGAATCACGTCTGTGGCCTCAGTGGTGTGTGTGCACACGTCCACATCAGTGTGCTTGAGAGTATGTGTGAGATTGGGTGGTTTGTGAGGTCGTGGGACACAGGGATGAGGCTGAATGGGAGCAGCTTTCTTGAGCTGGTGAGCTCAGAGAAAGGGCGAGAGGAGTCTGGGTGGACAGGGCAGAGCAGGTGGCCTCACCCATCTGGCCCTGGAGATGAGGCCACCGCTGGTGCAGTGAGCCCGCCAATCCCCCCACCCCTCCAGCTGGGCCTGTTCCCTGGGATCGGTGCCAGCCACAGGGAAGAGGGTACAATGCCCCTTGCTCCATCCTCAGCACCAGTAGCTGCTGGATGGGGAGATGGCCCTCATGTGCTTGTCTTGGTGAGGGTCGAGGGGGTGAGTTTAAGGGTGTGCTGGGCTGGCAGAGGAGGAAAGTGGTGGGGATCCTTGGGGGAGGATCTGCATTCACGTGGCCCCCACCCCGGGGTACCACGGACACACGTGCAGGAGAGCAGCCCACCGGCTCAGGCCTCCCCTCCCCTCCCCAGGCTGGCTGCAGGAGCTGGCCCGCCGACTGGAAACCCCTTACTACCTGGTGAGCCGGAGCCCAGCTGTAGGGAACAGCTCTGGCCAGAGTGACAACTGTAGCAGCAGCAGCGAGGCCAACAGGACGGGGCTGGAACTCCTGGGCGGCCCCTCCCTGCGCAGCGCCTACATCACCTCCCTCTACTTCGCACTCAGCAGCCTCACCAGCGTGGGCTTTGGCAATGTGTCTGCCAACACGGACACCGAGAAGATCTTCTCCATCTGCACCATGCTCATTGGCGGTGAGGCCTGCCGCTCTGCGTGTCCCGGGGCCCACTCCCAGACTTCCGGCCCCAGGCGGCCCCTACTTCCCACCTTCCCTAGGGGCCTGAGATCCTTCCCAGAGGTCCTCCACTTCTAAGGACTCAGAGAACACCAGGCCAGGGCCGGGAGAGCCCACTTGGCTGCAGGTCTCCCTGCCAACAGCGGCTCGTGTGCCTTGTCTAGGGGTGTGTGGGGTTGGGGGAGAGCACGGATGTGTCCAACACGTGTCCGGTCCTGGAGGTGACCCCCTCTCGCCACCCTCCCCAGCCCTGATGCACGCGGTGGTGTTTGGGAACGTGACGGCCATCATCCAGCGCATGTACGCCCGCCGCTTTCTGTACCACAGCCGCACCCGCGACCTGCGTGACTACATCCGCATTCACCGCATCCCCAAGCCCCTCAAGCAGCGCATGCTCGAGTACTTTCAGGCGACCTGGGCCGTGAACAACGGTATCGACACCACTGAGGTGCGCAGTCCTCCTTGGCTGGCCCTGCCAGCCTTTGCTCCTTCAAGGAGGGTGCACATGGCCTAAAATTCCCAGGGGGACAAGGAGTGCAGAATTCTGGCCTCCTGGCCTCTGCCGTCCTGGGACGACAGCAGCATGGACAGAGGGCGGCCAAGAAGGCTCAGAGGCCCCCCTCCACCTTGGTGAGGTCTGGAGGCTTTGCTCACTGATGTCCAAGCCTGAGGCCTGGAAGAGGAAAGCTGGGCTGTTCATGGGGCAGCTAAAGTAATAGAGAGGGAGGCAGAAACAGCCCTTCCACCCCATGTGGGGCTTGAGGCTGTGCAGGAGGCCTCAAGGTCCCTCTCATGCCTCCCCGTGCTCCTGAGGCCAGTAGGGTGGAAAGGGGCTGGTTGGAGGCTGCCTCCCATTCTGCCATCCCAAATTTCCCCTCCTGCTCCCCACCTGCAGCTGCTACAGAGCCTCCCAGATGAGCTGCGCGCAGACATTGCCATGCACCTGCACAAGGAGGTCCTGCAGCTGCCCCTGTTTGAGGCGGCGAGCCGTGGCTGCCTGCGGGCGCTGTCCCTGGCCCTGCGGCCTGCCTTCTGCACGCCCGGCGAGTACCTCATCCACCAAGGCGATGCTCTCCAGGCCCTCTACTTTGTCTGCTCCGGCTCCATGGAGGTGCTCAAGGGTGGCACTGTGCTCGCCATCCTAGGTTTGTGAGGTCTGGAGAGAGGGATGGGACGGGTGCTTACGGGAGGCAGGTGGAACCACGGCCTTGTCTGCAGAGAACCCCAAGGCGGGGCATAGGCAAGGCCATGAGGAGAGAAGCAGGGATGGAGTCAGGAGTAGCCATGGAGCCGGTGACCACAGGGTGGCAGCACAAGGAGGCGGGAACCATCCCGCAGGTGTTTGAGGCTGGAGTGAATGCAGGACCGGCCTTTATTCTGAGGAGACCACGGGGAGCAGCACTTCCTGTCACGGAGGAAAACCGAACGCTCAGGATGGAAGTGCTGGAGAGGGTGCTCAGGCAGGGCCGGCAAGGGAGGAACGAAAGCCATCCTCTGGGGCCCGGCCACTGGCCCGTGGACCTTCCTCGGGCAGATCACAGAGCAGGCCCAGGGCTGCGATGGGTGACAGCAGAGCTCGGACATAGCATGCAGACTTCCCTTCTTGGCAACAGAAAAAAGCACAGATGAGGGACCAATCCCCGTACAAGGAAGGAGGCTGCGGCTGTGGAACAGCATCACGCTCGTGCTGACCCCAGGGCTCCCACAGCCACGTCGGCCCTGGGCCCTGCCCTTTCCGTGCTTCCTCCCACACAAACCTCACAAAACCCATGAGGAGTAACTAGTGTTACTCCTGTTTGCACAGAGGGAAATTGAGGCCCGGAGAGATTAATGAATTGGCAGGCTGGGATTAGAACCTAGTCTGCCTGCCTCCAAACCTCAGGCTGTTTCCACTGTGTTCTCGGGAGACTCGAGTCCCACAGGAAGGACACGATTTCAGGGTGGTCGGAGGCACATCTGAGCGCTTTAGGAAACCCAGGGCTCTGCAGCTTAGGGGCTGGGAGAGGCTCTCCGCAGTGACCCCAGAGGATGGGGCCACAGATCTGCATGGGTGGTGGAGGGCCTCACAAACGGGATGCAAGGCAGGTGGCGCCCCAAGCACAGCTAAATCCTCAGGCAGCCAAGTGCTTGTAGACTCCCCTTGGGGACAGCCGATATCCAGAAGGGCTGAGGATGGTCACTAACCTGCAGAACCAGGAAGACCAGATGCCCAGCAGCTAATGTGTGGCCATCTGCTTGCCCTTGAAGAGAATGATCCTCCAATAGGAAACAGAAGAAAGAAATGCCATCAAGGGGGTTTGGGAGCCAAGAGAGAGGCAAGAGGCTGCTACACTGTCTACTTTGCATCTTTCATGAGTTTGACTCCTGGGCCTTGATGCAGTTTATGCCAGGACTTTGAGCAAATGGGGTTATGGCCACTTATGTATGGCTGGCAGTCCTTAAGAAATTAGAGAGAACTGGAGAGATTCAGAGGGGCAAAAAGATTTTAACAAATGCAGACTGGTCACTCCAAAGCAAGTAGATTACAGACAGATGGGTTTCGGCTGAGCCTGGGAAGCAGCATAGCTGGGAGCTGGCACGGGCCCTGCAAGAGCATCTCTTCTCTGATGCCAGGCACCGGTTCTCAGAATAGCCATATTCAGTATTAAGATGGAGCTGCAAGAATGGCCACTGTCAGCACCCCAGGCCTTTGCTCCAGAATGTCCCCAGCACCAGGACTTATGCCACCTTTGAGCCATCCTGTCCCTGTATGTTCTGGATGAACTGCTTTCTCTGTTGACCTGGGGGCCTGGATGCCCCAATGAATGACTGGTTCCCCATGACCTGGTTTTCTGCTTTGCCTTCACCCCATCCTCCACCTGCCTTCTTAGTAGAACGTCCAGGGCAGCCAAGGCTCACCGCTCATCTGGCATTGTCGGTTCCTGTGTGTATCCCTAGTGCCCCTAACTGTGCGCATGGACAAGCAGCTAAGTTTGTGCAAAGTCAGTCATGTGGGAGGAAGGGGGCAAGACAAAGAGTTGGGCTGGGCAACAGTGCCAGGAGGACCTTTCGGGGCTTGCTGAGCTAAGCTGGAGGCTCTGGCTGAGACACCAGCCTGGAGGGCAGTCTGGGCCCCAGACCAGTGGCATGGAGCTCTGTCCTTGGTACTGTCCTGCTTCTTGTCTTTACTTTACCTCTTGGATGAAGACAAGAAATACACACGTACCCTATTTCCAGATGACACACATGAAGAGAGAGCTCATTCATCTGGTGAGCACACTGAGATCCAAACAGAAAGAACCAGAAGGATGGTCTAAAACCAAGAGAATAGGATATAACAGAGATGCATTCTATACTTAAGTTAGAGCAAAAGTCTACGAACACTTAGAGGAGGGTTTCAGCTCAGTGAGACCTGCTGCCAGAGCGAGGCAGCCCAGGCAGTGGGCGGGTAGCCACCCATCTCTTTCCTTGAGGATGAGCCGCTTTTGAATCTTGTGAACTGTCTTGCAGTGGGGTGAGCTGCCTTGTAGGGCAGTGATTGCTCTCCCTAAGCCCTGATGGGCTGCCATCCCTGCTGGGAATGATCTATAGGGGATTCTTGTCAGGAGGGAAAGGAAAGAAATGAACTTTGATTGGTCGTCTATGTGTCAGGTGCTCTATCTACACTAACTCATGTAATCCTCACCATGTCTCTGATCAGAGGCATCCTACTTCATTGATTTTATGAAATACATTTCCCCCCACAATTTAACATCTCAGAAGACTGGGATGTGTACTCTAATTGATGCCACTTTACAATCGCTGTCAGCCAGGTGGCAGTCTCAGCTGGGTGGTGGGAAAATGCACCATTGACACCTCCTGGTAAGATCAAGAAAACACCAGACTCAGCTCAACACAGGATTCTCCTGTACAGGCACCAGAGCTCAGGGAGATGAAGTGATGTGGCTGCCTGACATTGCCACTGCCACATGGGGCACTCACCTACTGGTCCCACACTGGTTCCTGGACAAGTGCCCCCCGAATCACCCGTGGGGCGTGGAAAACAGACTGTAGGGTCTCCAGTAGATATGATTCTGTAGGTAGGGATGGGGCCTTGGGGTCTGACTGGTTTAACTTTCCCAGGGGATTCTGATCCAGAGAGAGGCTGTGAACCACTACAGCTGGTGACTGACTAGTTGTCTCAGAGCTAAAATCCAGATATGTTTCAGCTCAGTGGCTTTGACCCCAAGTGTGCTGGGGCACCTGGGTCACAGTCCTCTTCACCCCAAGCCTGTCTAAGGAGCCAGTGAATTGGGCAGCAGGGGTCAGCCAGGGTCCGGGCCCTTCAGCTCCTCTTTGTGTAGTAGGAATCTTGCTGGAAAGGCCCCATCTGCCCATGAGGCCCAGCACCTCTGTTCTGCTCCTCTTCCCAGTGGCTGAGGGGCAGGGCTCACTGACCTCTGTTTCCTCTCCCCAGGGAAGGGTGATCTGATTGGCTGTGAACTGCCCCGGCGTGAGCAGGTAGTCAAGGCCAATGCAGACGTGAAGGGGCTGACCTACTGCGTCCTGCAGTGTCTGCAGCTGGTTGGGCTGCACGAGAGCCTCGCGCTGTACCCTGAGTTTGCCCCACGCTTCAGCCGGAGCCTCAGAGGGGAGCTCAGCTATAACCTGGGTGCTGGTGGAGGCCCCATGGAGGTGAGGGCACTGGGCACGTGCATGGAGGGGCTGGGGTTGCAGGTAGCCTGCTGACGTGGGCAGAGGCTGAGGGTGGCAGAGGTGCTGTGTGAGTGCATGGACTGATGTAGCCGGCCCTGCACATGGCAGAGAGGGACTGGGGGTGGCGTGTTGGTGTCTACACACTCCCTGCCCCTTCACACCCACACACTGTCCTTTAGAGCCCAGCCCAGCCCAGCAGTGCTCAGCCACCCCTCCCGGCTCTCCCTGGCCCATCTGAGACAGCTTGGCCTGGCACACAGCAGTCTAAGGGAGGGAAGCTGAGTTCCCTGGTACCAGACAAGCAGCGTAGAAGCCACATGAGGGATGCACCTTTGGGGCAGGGCCAGGCAGGGCCATTCACTGCCTCTCCAGCTGCCTCTGAGGGCGTTTTGCAGCTCCTTCTGGTCTTTACAGTAAAACAGGACTGCTCTGAGGGGCTTTTGAATTTCCTTACCAGTTCTTGATACTGCATCTTCCTGGATAGTTCAGTTAGCCCGAGGGCCCAAGCAGAGGGTGGTGTGCCCACACTGGGCTAGAATGCTGATGGGCAGCAGATGCGTGGCTTTTGTGGCTTGTGGTGGCAGCAGAAAAGCAGCCCTCCCCCGCCCTGCCCCCAGTCTCTTCGTCTGCAGGGTGGGAGATACTGGCATCCTGTTTAACAGACGGCTCCTCCCTTCTAGGGAGATGAGGCTGGGGTGAAGGAGGTGAGTAAAGGACAGTATGGGGCTATCCACGCTGCTTCCCTTTTCCCCACTGTCCCCAGGTGGACACCAGCTCCCTGAGTGGTGACAACACCCTCATGTCCACGCTGGAGGAGAAGGAGACAGACGGGGAGCTGGGGCCCACAGCGTCACCAGCCCCAGCTGACGAGCCCTCCAGTCCCCTCCTATCCCCGGGATGTACCTCCTCTTCCTCGGCTGCCAAGCTGCTGTCCCCACGTCGAACTGCGCCCAGGCCCCGGCTAGGTGGAAGAGCACAGCCGGGCCGGGCAGGGGCTTCGCAGGCTGAGGCTGGCCCCTCTGCTCACCCTCGGAGCTTAGAGGGGCTGCGGCTGCCCCCCATGCCATGGAATGTGCCCCCAGATCTGAGCCCCAGGTGAGTGGGCACTGGGCTACTACATTCTGGCCTAGATGATGATAATGGTGGGGTTGCAGCCAGCCACACCTCCACCCAGGGTGTGCATCCTTCCATCTTAACCCCTCCCAGCCTCCTCCAGGAAGCCTGTGACTCCACCTCCCTGCTGCCCCCGCCCCACCATTTGGTTCATGGCTCAGAACTCTCCTGCTGTTTCACCTCACTCAAGCTTGGATGCCCAGAGAAACTGCAAGCTCCTTGGGGAAGGGACCACGTGTCACCTATCTCTTGGGGCCGCAGCCCCTTGGCCCAGCTTCAGGCTCCTTCAGCCTATGTGGACACTGGGGCATCTTGCCCCATGATGCAGTGCAGCAGCTGCTGGTCAACTAATTTGTTGTCCTGGCACCTGCATCCACAGGGTAGTAGATGGCATTGAGGATGGCTGTGGCTCTGACCAGCACAAGTTCTCTTTCCACGTGGGGCAGTCTGGCCCGGAATGTAGCAGCAGCCCCTCCCCTGGACCAGGTACTGGGACTAGGGCTGGGGGGAGTTTGGCAGGGCAGCCCCTTTGTGCTGTGACCCAGCCTCTGGGTAATGAGCAGTGAATTCACCTGGAAGCCCTCTAGCCCTCACCCACTTGCTCGGGTTGGGAGGGGAGTTAAGATCAGAACCTTGGTGTTGGAAAATAGCTGGGAACAGGGTTTGGAGCTCTGCTGTCATCGCTGCAGTGTGACCTTGGTTCTCACTTCCACTTCCCATCTGTAGGCCGGTTGTGCATGTTTAATAGTGTCTGACTCACTGGCGGGATAAGGGGCTGGAGAAATAGAGTTCAAAGTGGCCACTGGCCAGGCCAGGCAGACCTGGGACTGGACCAAGTAATAAATGCTCAGGAGTGTCCATGTGCCTGGAGGACAGAAGAGACAGGCACAGACGGCCTACTGAGGGGAGGGCGTAGGGGCAGTGTACCTGAAGGCCCCTGGCAGTCTGGGCAGAACTCAGCAACTTGGGCCAGGCTGGAGTGGCTGTTCCTGTACCTGGCCCTGCCAAGCCAGTGTGGTCTGTACTACTGGGCAGAAGCCTAGGCCCCATGCCGTCTCCTCTTCCTCCTGTCCAGAGAATGGCCTGCTTACTGTCCCCCTCGGGCCCAGCGAAGCAAGGAACACAGATATGCTGGACAAGCTTCGGCAGGCGGTGGGTGAGGGGCAAGGTGGAGGCAGAGGGGGGAGAGGGGCAGGCACCGCTGTGTTTGAGACTGCCGGCCCCCGCCCTCCTCCCCCACAGGTGACGGAGCTGTCTGAGCAGGTGCTGCAGATGCGGGAAGGCCTACAGTCGCTCCGCCAGGCCTTGCAGCTCGTCCTGGCACCCCATGGGGAGGGCCCATGCCCAGCCAGTGCCTCTGGACTCCTGCAGCCTCTGTGTGTGGACACTGGGACCTCCCCCTACTGCCTGCAGCCCCCAGCTGGCACTGTCTTGAGTGGGACGTGGCCCCACCCTCGTCCAGGGCCCCCTCCCCTAGTGGCACCCTGGCCCTGGGGACCCCCAGCATCTCAGAGCTCCCCATGGCCTCGAGCCACAGCTTTCTGGACCTCCACCTCTGACTCAGAGGCTCCAGGCTCAGAACTCTGCCCCGAACCCAGCATCCCTGGCTCACCGCCCCATGAGGCGGCAGCTAGGACTGGGCCCCCAGAGGCTGTGAACCAGGCTGAGGCGGCCAGCCCCGGAGAGCCCCCACCAGGGTCAGGGGGCCTGGCCCTGCCCTGGGAACCCCACAGCCTGGAGATGGTGCTAATTGGCTGTCATGGCTCTGGCACAGTCCAGTGGACCCAGGAAGAAGGCACAGGGGTCTGACTGCTGGCTCCAGAACTCAAGAGTTGCCAGACGTGCTGTTCTGTCCAGCCTCAGGGTGGAGGAAGGCCAGTGGCCAGCCCAACCTGAGACTCTGCTGCCCGCAGGCCCAGAGCAGGGAACCTGAGGGAAGGAAGGGCTTTGTCCAGGACTTGCCTCAGGGGCAGGCCTCAGGCTGGGAATCTTTGGGCTTCTCCTACTGGGGCCCCTTCTCAGCCTGCAGCTCTGACCTGTCTCCCTCTGCACCCTGAGGCCAAGAAGGGGTTCTGCCATTCCCTGCATGTGCCCCTGCCTCGCCCTGTCCCATTTTTTATATTAAAAGAAAATAATAATAAAAGGAACTACTTTGGAACTCAGTGCTTTTTATTTACAAAGAAAAATAAAGGAAAAGTCTGAAGCTAATCAGCTAGAGACAGGGGTGAAGGTAGGACTCTGAGGGAGGGGGGAAGGGGGTCTGCAAAGACAGGAGAAGGAGAGGCTCTGGCTCTAGAGAGGCTCAGATCAATGGGCCAGCAGCTGGGTCTCCCACTGGCCACTGATTTTTCCAGGAATTTGAGTTCCCAGCTCCAGGGGGCTGGAATGGCAGGGGAAACTGAGGCCAGAAAGAGCCCAAGGGTCCTGCCACCACTCCTCATTGTGGTGTGATCTTGGCAGCCTCAGCCCGAATAAGGGCAATGAGGTCCTGGTTGATGAGGAAGACAAATCGCAGGCTGGCAATCTGAGGGGGAGAGAAAGGTGGCTGAGCATAGAGGTGAGACTGGGGGCCAGGCTGCATAACTGGCTCACCGTGGGTCTCATCCTGGCCTCTCCACTTGCCCGCAGCTCACCTCCACCACAGAGTTGTTGCTGAGGCGCCATTTGGAGCCACAGAGCACAGGCCGCCCATCAATGTAGATGGGCCGCCGGCCCTCATTGGCAATGAAGAAATCACCATTGTTTTTCAGCTTGATGACACCTATGGGAACAGGGAGGAAAAGGGGGATGATGGGATAGGGGAAGGCCAGACGAGGGCCTGAAGCCCCCACATACCCTCTCTGCTTCCTAGGGACAGGACAGAAGCCACCCAGAATGCCCAAGTTAGCAATCTTGAATTGCCAGCTCTTCAGCCCCAGCCAGTCCACAAAGGTTCCCGTGGAGACAAATACCAGGATGGAGGGCAGCAAGAGGCCCTGAGGGCCATCCTCACACTGCTTCCCACAGGTACCTTGTTTCCGGGAGATCTTCCAGGCTGGACCCTCCAGAGACAGGTCCACATCAATCTGGTTGTCCTTGGTTGCTCTGCCCAGGGTGATCTGGGGAAATTGGCAGGTGAGGGCTGGGACCTGAGGAAGGGGGCAGGGAGTCCACACAGGCCAGGGAAAGATGAGAGATCAGGGACCAGACACAGAAAGGGCAGTACAGGGAAGAGATGGAGAGAAACCTAGGAAGGCAGGACGAAGATGGGCTGCGTGGCCTCACCTCTCGCGAGCGCATCAGGTACCGCACCATGCGGCCCCGCAGCACGGCCAGCGTCTGATTGTCAAAGTCTGGAGAGCTCATGCCTGGGGAGGAGCAGGTCATGTCAGGGAAGAGCCCACCTCTCGGGACCACAGTGCTGAAGGCAGGGAGTCGGACTGGGAGATGGGGTGTGCCCAGGGTGTGGGAAGGGTGTTGAACCAGGACCCTCCTGCGCCTCTGGCCTCCTCACCTGTGATGCTGTCTACTAGCACCTGCCACTTATGAAGCTCCTGTTCCAGCTGCCGAATCTCTCGTTTCTGGCGCCGGTCAGCCACTGTGAGCTCTGAAGTGAAGGGGGTGGTAAGGAGGGATGCTCCAAGGTCACCAGCACCTTGTACTGGTCTTTTCTATTCCAGCAGGGGCTCCCACCCCCTCACTGTCCCCCACAGGGCACACTCACCATGTTCGAGGACCTCATCTCGCATGTCCCTGGAGAGTGAGAGGGAAGGATGAGTCAGGCTTCACTTCCAGCTCACCTGTCATCTGCATTAGGGGCTACCTGACCCATGAGGGCATCCCTGAGGCCAAGTGGCCCAGTGGGCTGCACCTCTGGCCTAGGCCTAGCCTCCTTCCCTGGGGTTATGGTGGGGGGTTGGGAAGTCGCAACTGAGGGCAGGGCAGGGGCTCAGCAGGGAGACCAGGCACAAAAGGCTCCCAAGCCTGAGGTTTGGTGTGGGCTGGGCTGGGCTCAGTTCTGCAGCAGGAGAGGTGGGGCTGGGCAGCCCAGAGGGCTCTACCCCAGGGAGACACTCAGCTCTCTGCCCTACCTGTGGCCCCAGCCACTCACTTGAGCTTACTGTCATCAATCAGGTCCTCTGCGTCAGAGAAGTTCAGCACTTGGTCCCCCTTGGGCAGCGGCTGCACTGAACAAAGGACAGGGGGAGTCAGTGCCGATGCTCCTGCTCAACTCCAAGCTGCTGAGCAGACGGCTGGCTAAGGGAACAAACCATAAGAGCTGTGCCTGTGGCAAGTTCCATGCAGAAATCAGTATGTTAGCCCAATGCAGGTTACTGGTGTACATGTTAGGTGGCACATGAATATGGCACAAAGCATTGGTGGGGATAGCCTGGGGCAGAGGCAGCGCTAGAAAGGGAAGGGAATTAAAGCTGACCTTCTGTGTGGGCTCTGCGGTGTGCAAAGGGTTCTCACTTATACAGCCTTGAACTAGGCAGGGAAGGCACTACTGTTGGCTCACTTTACAGGTGAGGAAACAAGATACAGGAGGGGAGGTTCAGCTATGTGACTTGAGTCTAGCGTAGGGCCAGGATATAAGCCCTGCTTTCCTGATTCCAAATCCCAAATGTGCCTCCTATCATATCATATGCTCCCAAGCATTTTCCTGCCACTTAGGTGAGGGGCTGACAGGCACACGTCTCCAGTCCTACTTAGGATGTGCAGGAAGGAAGCTGCCGCCCTGCCTTAAGCCAGTGTTTTTTAAACTGTGGGTCATGATGTGTTAGTGGGTCAAGTTAGTTTCATTTTTTCCAGAAAAATGAAGTGGAATAGGAGGTTAATTATCAGAGCCCATTAGATGCATTCAGGATAAATATTGTTTAATCAAAGTTTCTCTCTTTTTTTTCCCTGGTCAAAATGTAAAAGGGACTGGAGCCCCAAGACTCTGAGAACTTCTACCTTCAGCACAGCTACTCTGAGGATCGCAGTGCCTGCTCAGTAGCAGCCTCCACAGGCTAGTGGCCATGGAACTGTCAGTTGAGGAGCTGACCTGGGAGTTCGCCGCCACTGCCTGCCCGGGAAGCAAGGGAGATGCATGGGAGCCCCAAATTCTCCACCACCACTGACTCTGCCTCCTCAGGCCAGACTGTGTTGGGAGACAGGGGACTGAGGCGGTCGCCCCGTCAAACCCCTCGCCCCACCACAGCTGCCTGAAATCCCACCGACCTGATGTTCTACTGGCTTCATAGCTAAGCTGTGTATGCTCTCTGTTCCTAGGGACTCCCAACACTAAACAGCAAATGAGAGATCAAATCCCTACATAAGAAGACTCTTGAGAAAAACTAAGCCTTTAAGTTAATAAGTTTATACAAAATAACTTTCAAAGTAGTAACAAAGGAGTTATCTATGGCAGCCAAAACAAACTTTATCCAGTGTCCATTCTCTCTGTGGGAATTCAGTGATATCTGAGCCTAAGGAAGAAGCAGAGATTTGGAAGCTGTGAGATTAAAGAGGGCTGCCCTCTGGAAGCTGAATTCAGAGACCCTTAGAAAGGACCGATGAGGCTGATCCCCGACAAAAGTCCCTAAAATAGTCTTGTAGGAATATCTTAACGACCAGAAGCTGCAGGACCTAGAGAGTAAGGTGAAGGGCATGGCCAGAGCTTCGTTTTCAGAAGAGTGTGAACAACTGCACAGAAGGTAACAGGCGGTACTAGTCAGGAGTACGTGCAGAGGGTGCTCAGGCCTTGAAGTCTGACTCCAAATCCCACATCCAACTAACAAGTTTCCTGCAATTTAATCAGACTGCTTCCTAATATTTGTCCTTAAGACAGTCAGAGTTTTGTTGGTGAGGGAAGGGAGGAAGCAGAGAGCATTCTTGCCCCTGGAGAGAAAGACACATGGAGGAGGTGTCAAGTCCCAGTGGAGACTTCCAAGCGGCCCAAAGGCAGCCAGACAGCACCAACGGCTGGGTGGGAGGAGCGGGATGAGGAGGAGCATGGAGAGGGGGAAGGGGTGGAAAGGCTTAAAACAAGTGGTCATTATCTATAGGGTGGGAGACAGGGAGGGGTGAACAGTAAAAGGGACTTTACACATAGTTCTCACGTTTGAGTATTATTCATGAATATGTTAATATGTTACTTATGTAATAGTAAAAACAGATCACACACACACAAAAAAAAGACGAAGGGGACAACTCTGCCATTTAGACTTTTAGCTCAAGCTTCCAGGCACTTGGCTGGCCTTCACCATGATGCTGAAGACCATTCCAGCCACTTCCCTCCCTCTGGAAGAAGAGGTTTGGCTGCAGAGAGAGGTGAACGGGACACTGGGGGCTCTGAGGGATTGGTTACAGGGCACTTGAGGATAGCTGTGCCCAAAGCACTTCACACTCACTCGCATGCAACCCACCCTGCCAGCTCCTGGGCCAGGTACCTGTTTGGTCCTCCAGCAGGTAATACTGCTTCATGAGCTGCCAGTGGGCCTGCAGAGCCTTGGCAGTGCGGGCCAAGTAGAAGGTATCGGGGTGTCTGTGCAGCAGGTCCTGGAAAGTCTCCAAGGTGGGCTGGCTGGTCTGGAGGGCAGGAAGCACACTCTAGGCATCTGGGTTTTCACACTCCCACCTCTGCTTCCCATCCCCGCCTCCTGCCCCAGTCCCAGCCAGGAGATGGAAGAAGCGAGACCTACAGCTACCCAGGGAGCCAAGCTTGGCTCTTCCTGAGGACGCTGCCCACCCTGCAGATGGTGGGGCCTCCCCACATCCACAGTTTCCCAGGTGGCCCACCTCCCACACTGCCCTGCCCCTCAACCACCAGCCCTTGGCCTCACCGATCCCACTTTGCTTAGCAGCTGCTCCTCTGCCTTGCTAAACAGGGCCTTGCTCTGGATGGCAGCAATGGCTTCTGGGTGCAGCTGTCTCATGGCCTGGCAGGCCAGTCTACACAGAGGTCAGAGCAGGGATGGAGGGAGGGTGTCAAGCAATCTGGGTTCCTACTTCCCCAAACCCTGCAGAACTTCTGAGATCCACAACTAAGCCCAGGCCCTCAACCAGAAGAGCCCAAGGCACTGGCATAGCACCTGTGGTCTTAGGGGTTTGCTGGAAGTGGGAACAGGCAACTCAGGAAACAGGTTCCTGTGTTCAACCCAGTGAAAAGACTCAAAGGCACAGTCCCCTAGAGGCCAGTCCTGAGGGAGATCCTGAGACCAGCTGCTGCCACCTTCCTCCTTATTCAGTCAAAGCTGCCACCCACTGGCCATCGTCCCCCATCTCCTCTTTCCCAAGCTGAGCCCTGTCCATATTTTGGTATAGCACCGCTGTGACTAGAGCTCACGCAGCACCAGGTGCTGAGTGGAAGATGGGTGTGAGGCCTCCAACTAGCTCGGATGATGTTAAATGAAGTGCCCGAAGAGGAAGAGTGTATGTTGAGTAAGTACACGGGTTTATCTGGAACTCAGATTACTGCAGCTGGAAGGGGCCTTGGATTTTGTTCCAACTCCTTATGGAGGACGAAACTATGGGAGGTCAGTGTGGGAGGGGTGGGAGGTGACCTGCCCCAAACCACAATATACAGAGTGGTGGAACCAGGGCTACTGGCAATTGTTCGTGGGTTTTCTCCTAAGTTATCGCCTCAGCTTCCAGATCTCCTTGTTTCTTGTGTCAAGCCAGGACTAGCAGGGCTGGCAACAGGAGGAGGCTTCCCTCTGTAGCCTGGCAGGTCTCAGTTTCATCCCAGAGAATGCAAGGCCCCAGGAGCCCTGCCTCTTAGGCTCCTCCCACAATTCTCTGTTCCAGGAGCCAAATTCTGGTGCCCCCAGTACCTTCCCACTGCTGGAGCCAGCCCCACTCACTTGGAGATGACAGGATCGTAGAGCAGGGCATACCAGCGCTCCTGGACCTCCCGAAGGGTGAAACGGCAGCTGAACTTCACACCCAGGTGGACAGATGTCAGGTCGTTGGTCTGCAAGACCCCAGAGCAGTTTGCTCCAGCCTCAGAGTTGGGAAGAACCCTTCCCTTACCACCCACTGGCGCTGCAGGGGAGTAGGGAGGGGGGCGAGGCTGGGAACTAGAGGCTTGTGGGAGAAGGGGGACATAAAGCCTGAGGTGGGAAATGCACTACCTGCAGCACAGCATTGATGAGCAAGAGGTCATCTGCAGGCTTCCAGCGACCCAGATCCTTGGTCACCTGAAGTGGCTGTTTGCTCTTCTTCACACGTTTGGTGAGCCCAGGGGCAGGAGCCGGGCTGGGTGGCACAGGAGTGCTCGGGGCTTTGGACACCTGGGCAGAGGCCGGGAACAGAGTGAGCTTGAAGCTGGGCAGCTGGGGCTTTGGGCCTAGAGCTTCAGGCACCATGCGGCAGCCTCAGCCCCAACATAGAGTCCAGCTTTCCAATACTCACACTCCCCACTCCCGCCCCCAACAAGGCATTCCTCCATAATCCCTGAGCATATGGGGTCTTCTGCTGGTGGCACCCCCAACCCCAGAGTGGAGGGTGGGTGGGGAGGGTACCAGGAAAACACTTGCTGGTACAGTGTCTGGGGCCAGAGCAATGCTACCTGGGGGTTATTTTTACACTCAGCAATGCTGGGAACAGGCTGTCTGCTCCCAGAATAGATGTATGCTCCATGCCTCCCACACAGAATGTGATACAGGATGCAATGACAGGGTGGGGGGAGCTCAGCAAGAAAGAGGGAATAGGGAGAGATGGGCTCCCAGGAGGGAGGCATCTGAGGTTGGGGCTGGGACAGCTTGATCCTCTCACAAGCCTCCTCTTCAGGGCTCTTGCCAGCTGGCAAAGGTTGTGGGGAAACACGAAATCTGGCGCTGGCCCCCACCTCCCCATCTCCCAATCCCTCACCTTCTTCTTCTCACTGGAGGAGGGTTCACTCCCTGAACAGCGCCCTGGTTCCACCCCACTGGCCCCCTTCGCCCGGGTAGAGGACTTGGCCAGGCTGCTCTCCACCAGCTCATCATCAAACTTCTTCCTCTTGATGAACCTGTGGAGAGTCCTGCCCGGTGAGCCCTCCTTGCCTCCTCTCCAGTACCACTCACACACACACACCCAGCCCCCAAACTGAGCAGGTTCCCAGCAGGGTGCTAGCTGCTCTGCCTCAGTGCATGGGGAATGGACCGGCTATGCTCTACCCCGCTGAGATAACAGGGCATTGCACCATAAGGATTTCCAATCAAAGACTTAGGATCTCCCTCCTGTGCCCTCATCTCACAGGGAGGGACAGGAAAAGCACAGGCTCTGCCAGCACTCAGGCCCTAGTGGGGCTGAGGTACGCAGCACTGAATGCCCTCGCCCAGTCCCTGGCCCTCCAAACTCTTACTACCTGGAGGAGCTTCTCCGTTTAGGGATAGTGCCCAAGGCCTGGGAGGAGGCCCGCTTCTGTCCTGCCAGTGACTCCTCATCCTCTGAGCGGCTGGCAGTGCCTGATGCCATCAGGGATGAATCTAGCAGACCCTGAGAATCTAGAAAAAGAGAAGTGGTAAACTCAGGCCTCCTAAGTGCCTAGCAGAACCTTGAGCCTTTGCACAAGGGACCCCTCTTTGGCTCCTCCTTCCCCTGCCAGCCCTCCTGGCCCCTCCCCTGCTTCCTTGACACTTGAGGTTTTAAGGTGGGAGTTCCTTGGTCATCCAGATCCCTTCTGGGCTCAGACCTGGCCCAGACCTTCCACGCTGGGCAGTTCTCCCGGTGCCACGTGTCATGTCGTGCAGCACATGGTGCTCAGGTCAGACTGGTGATGCCGACACACCGGGCTCTGGGCATAACTGCTCCCTCTGCCATCAAAATGCAGCCATGCCAAAGAGCGGCAGCTCAACAGCAAGTCAGTCAATTGTGGCCTCTGCCGAGAGGTACGTGGGTGGTGCTGGCCCAGGGGGAGGTGGCAATGCCCAGCCAGGATGGAAAGACACACGTGCCAGGCACAGGGTGGAATCAGCAGATGCTTGGCGCCCGAGCATTTGGGGAGCTGGCCCGGCCTCATACTACCTTTGTCCATTCTCTTACAGTCCCAAAGCCACTGGTTCCAAACCACAGGGCTAGGAGGAAGGTTCCCACAGGCTCATCCAAGGAATCTGACCAAGTGAGCTTAGAGGCCGAGAGAAGATTCTGCAAAGGAGAAATGAGGCTCCCTGAGTTAGCTTTCCAACTGGCTAACCTCCTTACACTGGAACAGGTTCCCCAGGATCCCATAAGCTAGGCAAGACACAAGAAGAAAAGACACAAAACTGTATTCTGCCAATATGGCCCTGATAAAATCAGTAGCCTTTTGAAGGTCACTGACATCTTTGAGAATATATTAAAAGCTATGGACTCCAGAAAAATGTACAAACACATACCATTTTAGGGTGTTCCAGGGACACCAGAAACTCTCCTTATAACCTCTCAGTTAAAGGCCTTGACTACAAACTAGCCAATAACAAGTGATTCTTAGCTCACTTTTCCTTTTTATCAGCTGCCCCTTCAATCAGTAGCAACACCCTTCCCCTCTCAGGCCAATTCAGGGGAAAGGAAAGGGAGCTAGAATTCCAACCAGTCCTTTTTTTTTTTTCCCCATTTGCAGCTTTGGTTGAAGATTTAATGGGGGGCAGATTGTGGAAGCTAAAAAATGCGGCTCGGAAACTGAGCGAATTATCAACCGCCCTGGGGGACCGGCTCCTAACCCTGGGAGAACACAGGTACTAAGGACTTGGGAGTACACCGCCTGAGGGTCCTGCCCCTTCAGAATAGGGCGGCTATCTGCACATTCCGCGCCGCTGGACAGGATAGGGCTGGGCATCTTGACATCTCGAAAGAGGATGAAGGGCCCGATTCCGCGGGCCGACTGAGGTAGGGCCTGCGCCCCCTTCGTTCCGCGCCCCTCGTCCTCCCCCGAGAGCACACCCAAGGTGAGGGATTAGTCCAGGTATGTTTCAGGGGCTCGGAAAAGGAGTGGTATTGAATTCATGCCTGAAACTCAAAAAGCAAAGCACCGAGGGAACCCCCGATACTCCCGCAACCTTGGCGTAATCCCCACGTGCTGGTGGCGGGCGACAGGGAGTCAACGTCCAACGCTCAACCGATCTGGGGCGTGCCAGCTTTGCGCATGCGTAACATCTCGGACCAGCTTCTAGCCCGGTCCGGCCCACGCATGCGCAGACTTTCAGGGCTCTACAGGGGCGGGGCCCCAAATCCTGGGGGGGGTCGTTCCGGGCGGCACTCTAAGAAACTCCATTTCACCCCCAACTCTGCTCAGAACCCTCAGAGGCGAACCGCGAGGTCTCACCATTCCTAGGCTGCCAGCTCCAGCAATTTCTCTGCGGCGACGGTAGGAGCCGCAGGGCCAAGGCCGGCTTCCGTGAGGTACCTCTACTTCCGGGTCTACGAATTAGGGGCAGCGCAATCTCTTCCGGTTCCCTCCGGGAACGTGAGTGGAGGGGGCGTGGCCATGGCTGCTCCTGTGTTACCGTTTAGATAATGGCCTGAATTAAAGCCTTTCCCATTGGGAACAACGTATAGGGAAACATTAGGGCTTATAGGAAACCAGGGAGTTTCCCCCTTTGAATGGCGTGATTAAAGGGAAAGGAGTACACTTGAAGTGGGATAGACTGAAGGGCGAGACCGAGCGGGCCAAGGGGAGGTGACTCGGAGGGGCGGGCTCGAGGGTGGGGCCCTACCGCTTACTCTTATTTTGACTTCCAAATTACCGGAGATACAGGAGGCTTTCATAGTTTCCCAGGACCAGTTGTATTTGTCGATGGAAATTCACTTGTCACCTTGAAATAATGATGGAATTTTATTTGAGCCTGGCTGAGGATTTATAATCCTGAAGCATTAGCTCCTATGAATAGGAGAAATGTTTCAAGGGGTCCAAGTCATATAAAGGTTTTTCTGTCCTTGGGGAGATAAGCAAGAAAGAATTTCAAAAGGGGGTACATCTGTTTACATAAAATCTGCAATGTTTAAAAGGATTGGTGTTAATATACATCTTGGCACCAAAGGGGCATTAAGGGAAAAGGCAAACCAGGAATCCAGACAGCAAAGGCGAACAGATGTGGTGGTACATACTTTGTTTAGCTTTTAACTTGGTTTTAATCAATGGCATTATAGAGTTAGAAAGTTTTACGTTTTCAAAGGTAGCCATTTGAGACACCCAGAGTTAATGAAACTTTCAATACTTAGGCCTTAGAAATCTTTTTGCTGGTCCCAGTATGGTGGTCAGCTTTTCTTTATTTCACATATTGTTTTATTCCACCGCGAGTTTTAGAGAAACTACTCTTGTATCAGGCCCTGTACTATGCACAATTTGGGGCGATGACATTGAGCTGGTTCCAACTGGAGTTGTGTACAGAAGGGGCAGGGAGGTTGATGTCTACTGAATGGATGGTGGGTCATGTGCCACTTCCTATAAGTTAGAGGCCCTGGGAGAAGAGTGCCCAGTTGGTCCAGTCAGCCCAGCCCCAGCTGGACTGCTGGAGGCAGTTGGGGAACCAATGGAAGCACCTTCAGAGGAGAGTGCCCTGGAGGGAGTCTTGGGATAGGAGAACAAGCCTACAGGAAAAGTTGGGAGTTTGAGGGTGTGAGAGCTGCCCTGGGAAACCAGAAAGACTGTCCTCTAAAAGATGGTTTCTATTTGTTTTCTTTTTCCTTGGAGGGGCACAAAAGTGTAGTAGATCCAGAGAAACATATGCAGCTTGGAGTAAGAAAGATCCAATTCCAAAGCTGTCCAGCAGTTAGGTCCCTTTGATGGAGGTGTCAAGCACACCACCAGGACACTGCCAGGAGATTGAAGTGTCAGATGGTAGGCTAACCCTTCTGGCCCTGACAGTGTATGATGGCTTTCTGCTTCAAGAGTCCCCACCTCGTTTACTGTCCTGTGATCTTGGTTAATGAGAACTAAGTTATTTTATCTCCCCTGAAAGATTGTGAGCTTTCTGATAAAAGGTGTGATGAAATATACTAGATATAGGGTAGTATCTATACTAGATAAGAGTTATCAGAGACATCTCTAAGGGGATAACAATTAAGGTGAGATTTGGCAGTTCACTAGATACCAGTCATGTAAAGAGCTGGAGTGAAATGACCTAGTCAGAGGGGACAGTATAGCTCCAGTGCAGAAAAGAGTGGTGAGTTTGAGGAACAGAAGGGAGCCCAATGTGGCTGCAGCAAGATGATCAAGAAAAAGACAGAAGGAGATGAGAAGAGGGAAGTCATCAGGGGCAGGTCACATTAGCCCTTGTAGTTCATAGTATGGATTTTGGCCTTTTTTTTTTTTTCATATGGAACGCTTCACGAATTTGCGTGTCATCCTTGCACAGGGACCATGCTAATCTTCTCTGTATCGTTCCAATTTTAGTATATGTGCTGCCGAAGCGAGCACTGGATTTTGGCCTTTATTAATGCATTGGAAAGCTCTTAAATGAGTGCAAGCAAAGACCCAGTTAATTTTTTAAATGATCCTTCTGGCTGCTCATCAAGAAAGGATTGTAAAAGAGGAAGCAGATCAGGTAAGAGGCTACTGCAGCACTCCAGGTGAGAGGTAAACCCAGGTGGTTTAACTGGGTTGTGGGGGCAGTGAAGACACAGAAATAGTGACTTTGATGTGTATTTTGGAGGTAGAACCATAAGGACTTGCTGATGGACTGGATATGGGATACGAAGGAAAGGGAAGAATCAAGGCTAAGACCTAGATTTTTGGCCTGAGAAACTATGTGGATGCAGGAGTCCCTTTTAGAATATGTCCAGCCCACTTAATTAGGAAGGAATGAGATACAAAACTGGAAGAGGTAAAATTATCATTATTTATTTGTGATATGACAGCTTACCTGGAAACCCCACCAACATCAACTAAAAAACTCATACAAAAGTGGCATTTTAGCAAGGTAGATACAGAGTAATATACAAAAAACCAGTGGACAACAGCCAATTAGAAAGTATAGGGGAATAAAGTGTATCATTTACAATAGCAACAACAAAGTAAACTAACCAAGAGTAATCTTAACAATGAATGTGCTAGATCTAGGTTTCCAAAACTCAAATGCTATTGAAGGACACAAAGGGGGCTTGAATAAATGGAAAGGCATTCTCTATTTTTGGGTAGAAAGGCTCACTGTCATAAAGATGCCAGTTCTCAATAAATTAATCTATAAATTTAACACAGTCTAATAAAAATACCAACAGACTACATAACCTGAATATAATAAAGTTCATATGGAAAGTTTTGCATCAAGAATAACCATGAACATTGTGAAAAAGATGTGGGGAATAGTTCTATAAGATATTAAACCACTAAAAGCCACAATAATTAAAATAGTAAAATACAGGGGACACTGGCACACGCATAGGCAATTTGATCAAGAGAACCAAATAGTCCAGAAATAGACCCAAGACATTTAAAATGCAGTATATGATAAAGATGTCATTGTCTATCAGTAGGGAAAAGATGAATTATACAATAAATGGTATTGAGATGATTGTGCAGCCACATGAAAAAAAAATGTGGTATCTCTACTTTAGTCCTTACACAAAAATCC
>JAQQAC010003639.1:5362809-5376301 GCA_029783875.1 Phataginus tricuspis | reverse complement strand
TATGAATCAATTGTGTTAAATAAATCTAAAAGAGTAAAACCATAAATTTATAATATTATAGCAGAAAATAGTATTTTTCAGAATAGCACAAAATTTCCCAAAGCATAAAAAAGACAAATTCTGTCAACATAAAAATCTATAATTTCTGCAGAACAAAAAATACCATAAACAAAACCAAACAGCAAACTGGGGGAAATATTTGCAACTCATACCATAGACAAAGGGGCTAATTTGCTTAATATATATAAAATCTCTTTAAATCAATATGAAAAAGAAAATCCAATTAAAACAAATGGGATGGTTAACAGAGAAGAAAATATTAATGGCTCTTAGACATATGAAAACATACTCAACCTCACTCACAAGAAAATTGAAACTACATTTAAAAATCATTTTTAACCTATAGATTGGCAAAAAATCCAAATACTTGACAATATACTTTTGGCATGGTTGTGAGGAAATAGGCCATCTTGTAAGTTACTGACAGAACTATAAATTATCAGTACTTATCAAAATTACAAATGCACATTTCTGATTCAATATACTTGCATACATGCAAAATAAAGTACATATAAAGTCATCAACTATGACATTGTTTATAATAGAAGTTTACAAGCAACTCAAACATCTATCAGTAGAAGATTAGTTAAATAAATTATGGTCCATCCATACAATGACATATCATACAGCCAGGCTGAAGAGCTGTCAAAAATCTTTATAGACCATGATTAAATTCATGCAGAACCATTAAAGAGTTTTTAAGCAGAGCTGCGGTATGAGATCTGGATTTTAGAAACATCTCTCTGGTCTAGTGTGGAGCATAGATTGAAAGAGTAAAACTAGAGACTGGATCAGGCAATGGCCTAAATTAGGGTAGTCCCTAAGGGGAAGACACATAAGATGTAGACTGCATAGGGCTTGGTGATAGGTTGGGTGCCAGAAAGGAAGCACAGATGATAACCCTGTTTCTGGTTTTCACAGTAGATGCAGAGTGATCTTATGCATTAAGATAGAGAACACAGGTGGAGAAGCTGGCGTGGACGAGGAGGAAAGATGATGAGTTTTGTCTGGATGAATTGGGTTGGAGATGCTGGAGGGCAATCTATTGATGTTCAGTTGGGTGGTTAGCTCTACAGCTCCATGACTTAGGAGATTGGAATTTAGGGTAAATTGGGGAATCATCAATATAGAGCTGATGTTCAAAGCTGTGGGGGAGGGGGATGTTATCTTGGGATATCCTGTGACATAAAGAGAGTCCAGGCACTGGAGCAACCCCTAAAGTAGCAGGCAGAAGAAAATGAGCTCCTACAAGAGCCAGAAGAATATGGGAAACATCTGAGAGAAACCAAGTATCACGTGACAGCAGTCAAGGGAAGAGTGGCAGTGTTTTAGTGGTGTTTGTCTCTCATTTGGTTATAATATCCTTGAGAACAGGTTTTATTTTTCTTTGTTTTCTCCCTGTCTGTTCCACCCCTACCTTCAGTCAATACATTTTACACATATTATGTCTGAACAAATTAGGGCATGAATGAGTAAATCCAATCAAAGCTGGTTCTTTAAAGTATTTTGGTTCTAACATTTATCATTGCTCCTCTAATTGGTCTGTATCCATTCTCTAAAGTCTCCACCACAGCTGCCTCTCAAAGCCCAGATCTTGTACTACCCCACCCTTCCTTGAAAATCATCAGTGGCTCTCCACTGCCTACAGAGGAAAAGTCTCCAGCTTGGCTTTCGAACACATCCAAACCCAGGCTCAGCCCAGCTTAGCTTCTACAACACCTGGCTTCTACCCATTGAACTATATTATAGCCCCACTGACCACTTTCTATGCCATACACACGGTCTGTGTTTAAAGTATTCTCTTCCCTTGGATTCCCCCACCCCTGCCACTGGTGGTAATTCTACCCATCCTTAAACATTCTATTGAAATCCCACTTAGGCCTGAAGGCCTTTCCAGACCCTCACTGCAATGAACATCTCCTTTGCTGTTCTCCATTTTACTTTGCACCTGTATTAAATCACTTGCCCTGTACTGCGTTTGGTACATATGCCAGCTCCCCACTATTTACTACTCTGTCTCCATGCTGGAGTGTGAAGAGAGATTGTGAATTAAGGTCATCATTACATATCCAGCACTTAACACAGTGCACTCAGTAAGTAACTGTTCAATGAATGAAGGATGGATGGGTAGGCAGTAAGTCCTTGGGGGTACAAGGACATAGATCTAGTTATTTCTGTTACCAGTCCAGTGCTTTGCATATGGTCTGTACCCTGTGTTTGCAGTAAGCTCCTTGGAAGTTCGTTTTATTCCCTTTTATTCCCTCACTACCTAGTGCAGAGCATAGCACCACAGTAGGTGCTTAATAAATGTTTAAGCTCTCAAAAAATAATGACTCATTTAATTTGCTCTCAGGAGCCTCCAGAGAGACTTTAGCATATAATGTTTTGTATGTGCTTCCTGCCAGTCCTACTGGGCTGCCTTTGCAGGCCAATGACAAGCTGTGTCATGTAAACATGGCTGAAAGAAGTGTGACTACTGTGAAGTGTGGCTGGTTGACTGAATTCGGGCTGTCGTGGTGGCTAAGCATTTAACACAAAGAGATGGGGCTCTCGAGGCAGTCTTAGAGGAAAGAGCAAGGCAGCTCATCTACGGAAGGGTGGGATCACTTATTCCTTAGGGAAAGTCTGACTTGGTTTCTACTCTGTGCACAGCCCTCTGTGCCAGGGGACGCTGTAGCTGCAAAAGCAACTGGGTATCTTCTCTGAGAGTTTAAAGTCTGGTGGGGCTGAGGACAGGTCCACCAATAACCCCAGAACAAAGGCAAGACTGACCAGTACTGAAAGACGTGCATGGACAAAGGGTGGGAAGAACCCCAAGAGAAGGGAGTCTCTGGAGGATTAGGGGAGGCTTCATGATGGGAGGGCCGTAGCATTTGAGCTAATTTACTGTTTTCTTCCTGAATAGGATGAGAGTTGTAATAGCTTCCAGCTGGTCTCCCTGCTTACCCCTCCCAGCTTTCAGTCCCTTCTCATCACTGTAGCCGAGTGAGGCTCTTGAAGTGTAGGCTAGATTATGTCACTTTTCTGCTCAAAATTCTCCAACAGTTCCCATTTTATTCAGAGTAAAAATGCTCCTATTCATTCAGAGTAGGGAGAAAAAAGCCTTAACAGTGGCCTCCAAGACCTTATGTGATCCGTCTCCCCCACTCACTCCTCCAGCATCAGTCCTCTTCTCTCACTCGCTCATCTGGCGCCAGTCACACCAGAGATTTTGCTGTTCCTTGAAGATGCCAGGCATGCTCCCACCTCAGGCTGTTACCTCTGCCTGCCACACCCTTCCCATGGCTCATCTCCTCACTTCCAAGTCTCTACTCAGGTGTCACATCAGTATGAGGCCTGACATGACCTATTTAAAGTAGTAACCCCTACGTTCTGGTGCCTGACCCCTCTTTTGAAAGTTATGTTTCTCCATGTCATTTTTTCTATCTGGCATATTGTATATTTTATTTTTTGTTTACTGTTTTCCCCCAATAGGTTGTAAACTCCATGAAAGCACTTTAAAGAGACTGTATCCCTAATGCCTAGAATAGTGCCTCGTATTAGGTGCTCTGTAGTATTTGTTGAATGAATGAATGAGTGAAGGCAATAATACCTGTTTGAGGACATCTACAGGAAGGGCTCCTGGTGGAGTTCCTAGAAAATGGTTGCCTGAAGAATCAGTTGCAATGACCAATCTCTGAACTGCAGAGCTGGAGACTCTGCTGGGGTGGCTGGTCAAGAAGGAAATGGCCCTGGACTGAGAGAAAGACTCTGGCCACTGAGAATTGCCTGCAGGATCCAGATGTCCCAAGGAGGGGTCAGTACTATCTTGTCTCTTTCCCCTACCTTTGCCATACTTGTTCTCCACCGTCAGCCAAGCACCTTCTCAGGCAAACCCCACCCAGCCTCAGTTGTGCCCTTCTTTCAGCTGTTCTCATACTTTAACGGGCCCCTCTCTCTATGCAGGTTGGCCGAGGTCCTTAAACAAGCACTTTGCTGCCTCCTTGTGGCTTCTGCAGGAAAGGAACTCTCTTCCAGAAATGAGGGGAGAGGTCTACACAGGGACTCTTAGAATGGGGTTGTGGGAGAAGAAACCTGAATCTTTCTGACCCCCTGGTGACCCTGAATTATTGGCAACTGCCCTCCCACCCCTGCCCAGACATTACTGCCAATGGCAGTGACCATCTCCTTAGCAAAGCTGTAACAGGTGTGCCAGCTGGATTCTGGTTTTGGTTGTTCCAGGATGAGCACCTTTGTGGAAAGGATTTGGGCTGGGAGTTAGATTCCCAGGGCCTACCTGGAGGGGTACTGTGGCCAGTTGACTAATATACCTAGCTTCTACCTGCTCTGCCTCCTCCCAAGTCACAGCCAGTAAGTAGTCTTTGAGGGGTGCTGTAGCCACTAGCCAGCTCAGGGCTGGGGGTGCATGAAGAGAGGAGGACCTGGGTGCAGCATGAGGGTGGGCTGGGCACTGTGGGGAACTGGAGAACCCATGCCCTGAAGGGTGCTGCTCAGTTGCAGCCATTGTTTTTGCAGGAAATAGAAACCTGCCTAAGCTACTATTAGTCCCCAAATGGTAAATGTCCTAGAATATACTACTGGGTTATTTTGTGGATACAAGGATACAGCAGAGCTTCAGGAACCATCTGGCTGGCGGTTTCTGATAAGACTGCTTTCTTACTTTTTGATGTATTTCTGTGTATTTCTTCTTTCTACTTGCTTTCAAGGTGTTCTTTTATCTTTAGTTTCAGCAGTTTGACTATGATATGCTCAGGTATGTTTTCATTTATACTTATCCTATTTGGGGATCTCTGAGCTTCTTGGATCTGTACCTTGTTGTCTTCATTAATTTGGGAAATTCTCAGTGATTATCCCTTCAAGTATTTCTTCTGCCCCATTCTGTCTTCCTTCTTCTGGGACTTCAATTACAAGTGTGTTAGATGACCTGTCATTGTCCCATGCATCTTGATGCTTAGTTTTGTGTTTCCTCAATTGTTTCTTTGTTTGCTTCTCCTTTGTTGTGTTACAGTTTGGTTAATTTCCATTAACCTAGCTTCAAGGTCATAGATTTTTTTCCCTCTGCTTTTGTCCAGTTTGTTGATAAACCTGTCAAAGGAATTCTTCATCTCTGATATTAAGGATTTTACTTCCAGCATTTCCATTTTTCCACTTTTTTTTACAATTTCTTATTCTCTGCTCAAATTCCCCATCTGTTCATGTGTTTTCCACCTTTTCTACTAGACTAGATCACTTAATGTATAAAATTTAGCTATTTCAAAGTCCCCAAGTGATAGCTACCCCTTAGCCATATTCATGTTCTCTTTCTGAGACGATGACTCCCCCACAGTCATGAAGTCATGCTCATCCTTTTTCTGGCTTCCTCCAAGTTGGCCTCCTCAGTACATGGAATGCACCAGACACTGTATGGCTTTCCCCTCCCTAGCTCTTTGGCTGGGTGATTTTCGAAAGGTTTTTGTCCCTTCCACTTCACCAATGTCTCCTTGAAGGTCACAGTTAGGGACAGACTCTCCCCTGGTGTCCCCTTCCACATTAGGGTTGGTTCCTCATCTTGGAGGTCCCTGAGGCCATGGGCCATGTAAAGAGCTATGGCCAACAACCAACTCTGGCTTGAAATATTCCATGAAGTATTCCTCTCCCTGCCCTGGTTTCCCTGAGTTTTTTGATGGTGGAGGCAATATCTTGTTTGACCATCAACTTTGCTCTGGAAAAAAAGAGACTCATATATAGTATCAAAGAATCTTATCACTAGAAAAACACTGTGTATATCTGTATATCTCCTGGCTTTCAACTCTCTTGGCTTCACAGATGGGCCCATCCAGGCCTTCTTTGCCTTCAAGGAGATAAAATTGTTGGCAAAGCAGGAGAAGAATCTGTCAGAAACTCTGATTGCCTGCCAGAAAGCTTGCTAGAGGACACACAGGAAGTCAGAGTCCTCCAACACTAGAGCAGGTTTAGCCACTAGGCATCTTAAGCACAGTGCCAAGAGCCTATGAAAACATAATGAAACCTTTAAAAATGTCACTGGCATCAAAATACAAAGTGTAAAAAATCATGTAATGAAATATTTATAAAACATAATATTGTCAGTTTCATTACACTGTCAAATCTAATATTCAAAATATTCTCATTACATTTATGGAACTTGTTAGATTAAATCTCTATGCATGAAGATTGCTGAGAAGTCACAGCCAACTGTGCATTCAAAAAAGTTACTCATAGTTGATTTCCAAAGCAAAATTATAAAAATCCTTCCCAATTATTTAAAGCAATACATTTAGTGTGAGGACATTTTACTATGTCAGAAATAATTGGGGTGAGACCTCCAAAAGAGTAAGCCTGGGACCTGAGAAACTAGAAACCTGTGGCCTTCAGCACCACAGCTGTCCTGTGTGACCTTTATCAGGAACGCCTCTCACCTTCTTCCCCCATCAGGCTTCCTTGCAGTATGTTGAGCTATGGCTCAGAAATCAACTCGTACTCCAACACTGCCCAAAGCCCAGCTGTTCCCATCCCATATCCTCCTCTTCCTTCCAGAGCCTCTGTCTTCAGGTGCACGTAAGGATGGGCACCATTCCTGAGAAATAGAATCACTGGGCTGCAGGTTCTCTGAGGAGAGGGTCATTTCCCGGTTCCTGGACCAAGTCTGGCTGGCTGAGTGGAGGAGGGGGAGAGTGGAGATCAAGTGGGAGACGAGGCAGATGGCTGGGTGCAAGGGAGAGTGGGGTTGCCATGGTGCTCGCTACCTGAATGAACTAAGAGTAGTGTCAACTGATTTGACAATTGCCAGGATGGCCTCCTTGGCCCACACCATCTAGGTCTGGAACCTGTTTCCACTTCTTCCACCTCAGTCCTCACTCCTCAGAGACGCCTTTGCCTCTGAGCCAGAGGTTTGGCTCCAATCTGTACTCGGCATCTCCTTTTGTTCTCACCTTCTGAGCTTTCATGCTGATCTCAGCATATCAGTTACTTATTTGCCCATGTTCCTGATTAGCTATAAAGAGTCACTGACCACTACTCTGTGCCAGGCACTAGTCATGGCTGTCTCGCTGGTTGGCTCCCAAAGGGCAGACAACACTGGGGAATCCTGATTAGTACCCAGGTAGTGGCTAGGTGGTCATGGTCCTGGCTCCAAAAATGAGTTGGAGAGCAACGAGACAGAAACTTAAAAAATAAACACACCTTGAAGAGACTTCCGGGTAGATGGCGGGGTGAGCACGGTGGCAGAAATCTCCTCCCAAAACCGTATGTATTTATGAAAATACAACAAATACAACTATTCCTAAAAAAGAGACCAGAAGACACAGGACAGCACACAGCCTGCATCTACACCTGAGAGGACTCGGCTCCCCACGAGGCGGGTAAGATACGGAGCCGCGTCCCGGCGGGACCCGAGCACTCCCCCAACCCCAGCGCACCGGTGGGAGGACAGGATTCAGAGCTGGAAGGGAGTGGAAGTACAGGCCCGCTAAATAACCAGCCCTGGTGAGCTGCACCGGGAGTGCTGACACACATCGCGTGGTGTAGCGGAGATTGGAGAGACAGAGGGTGCAGGATCTGAGCTTGGGAACCCACCTGGGCCCTGGCAGCCGGCTCCCAGGACAAAAGAAAAGCACGCACTTTTTTTTATAAAGAGACAAGGGCTCAGGATCGTCCCAGCACACTCAGCCCAGCAGGCTGGGAGTCCTGGGGAATTTCGGACACCTTGGCTGGAGACTGGGAAACAGTAGCCGCACTCAGACTTCCCACAGAGATCAACAGCCTCCCATTCATTCCCGCCCCAGCTAGAGCTACAAAGGGCCCTGCGGAACGGAACGGCGTGGCCGCGGCTGCAGAATAGTGGAGCAACAGTGCCACCTACAGCATCCCCACAGAATCTACTCCTGGTGGACTTTTTTTTTTCCTTTCTTTTTTCTTTTCTTTATTTTCCTTCTTTTTTTTTTTCTCTTTTCCTTCTTTCTTTTTTTTCCTTTTTAAAAGTCTTAAAGAGCCCAGCTGACATACGTGGCACCTAGCAGCGACCACTTCTATTGCCATGAAAAGCAGAGGAATATGGTACAAACCAAACTCACCCAGACCCAGACAACACCAGAGAGGGAACCTGAAGGAACGGAAATGCACAACCTTCCTGAAAAAGAATTCAGAACAAAAGTCATAACCATACTTATGGATCTACAGAGAAATATGCAAGAGCTGAGGGAAGAAGTGACGGAAGTGAGGAAAGACAATGCAGAATTGAGACTAGCGATACACAGGCTTAGCAGCAGACTGGACGAGATGCAAGAGACTGTTAATGGAACAGAAATCAGAGAACAGGAATACAGAGAGGCTGAGGCACAGAGAGATAAAAGGATCTCTAGGAATGAAAGAATATTAAGAGAACTGTGTGACCAATCCAAATGGAACAATATCCGCATTATAGGAGTACCAGAGGAAGAAGAGAGAGAAAAAGGGATAGAAAGTGTCTTTGAAGAAATAATTGCTGAAAACTTCCCCACGCTGGGGAAGGAAATAGTCATGCAGCCCACAAAAGCCCACAGATCTCCCAACACAAGGAACCCAAGGAAGACAACACCAAGACACATAATAATTAAAATGGCAAAGATCAAAGATAAGGACAGAGGATTAAAGGCAGCTAGTGAGAGAAAAAAAATCAACTACAAAGGAAAACCCATCACACTATCATCAGACTTATCAACAGAAACCTTACAGGCCAGAAGAGAATGGCATGATATATTTAACGTAATGAAACAGAAGGTCCTCGAACCAAGAATTTGTATCCATATGATAGAGGGATTAAACAATTTCCAGACAAGCGAAAGTTGAGAGAGTTTGCCTCTCATAAACCACCTCTACAGGATATCTTAAACGGACTGCTCTAGAGGGAAGCACCCCTAAGGCTAAAAAGATGTCACCAGAGAAAATAAAATCATAGCAAAGAAAGCAGACCATCCAAATACTAACTAAAGGCAAAGAATAAAACACCTAGTATATAAAGAATGAAGGAGGAAGAATAAGAAGGGAGAGAAATAAAGAAACATCAGACAGTGTTTACAATAACTTAACAAGAAAGTTAAGTTAGATTGTTAGATAGTAAAGAAGCAACCCTTGAACCTTTGGAAAGGCTGAGTCTTGGGAAGGCTGAATGAGTTCCCCAAAGTCACCCACCTGGGGAGAGGCAAAGCCCAGATGGCATTCCTTGCTGGATACTGGTCCCACTGTGCAGTCTGGGTTGGGGACTGTGGGCAGCCACCCCCACCCCCAGAAGCTCTAGGAGCCTCCCAACCTCTTTTCAGGGACATGAGGCTCACCTGACCCCATCACTTGGTGGTGGGAAGAACCCTTGCAGTCTGCTGCAAGTAGAATGTTCCAGGATGTAGGCTTTCCTGGGTGCTCAGCTCTGCTGCACTCTCCATCCTGGGCCCAGCTCAGGAGGCCCCTGAAAAAAAAAAAAAAAAAAATCTAAAGCCAGCAATGGCAATAAGTACATATCTATCGGTAATCACCCTAAATGTAAATGAACTGAATGCACCCATCAAAAGACACAGAGTAACAGAATGGATAAAAAAGCAAGACCCATCTATCTGCTGCTTACAAGAGACTCACCTCAGACCTAAAGATATACACAGACTAAAGGTGAAGGGATGGAAAAAGATATTTCATGCAAACAACAAGGAGAAAAAAGCAGGTGTTGCAGTACTTGTATCAGACAAAATAGACTTCAAAACGAAGAAAGTAGCAAGAGATAAAGAAGGACATTACATAATTATAAAGGGGTCAGTCCAACAAGAAGATATAACCATTATAAATATATATGCACCCAACACAGGAGCGCCAGCATATGTGAAACAAATACCAACAGAATTAAAGGAGGAAATAGAAAGCAATGCATTCATTTTAGGAGACTTCAACACACCACTCACTCCAAAGGACAGATCAACAGACAGAAAATAAGTAAAGACACAGAGGCACTGAACAACACACTAGAACAGATGGACCTAACAGACATCTACAGAACTCTACACCCAAAAGCTACCAGATATACATTCTTCTCAAGTGCACATGGAACATTTTCCAGAATAGGCCACATACTAGGCCACAAAAAGAACAATAAATTAAAAAATATTGAAATTCTACCAAACAACTTCTCAGATCACAAAGGTATAAAACTAGAAATAAATTTTAGAAAGAAAACAAAAAGGCTCACAAATACATGGAGACTTAACAACATTCTCTTAATTAATCAATGGGTTAATGACCAAATCAAAACAGAAATCAAAGACTATATGAAGACTAATGACAACAACAACACAAAGCCACAACTTCTGTGGGATGCAGCAAAGGCAGTTCTAAGAGGAAAATATATTGCAATCCAGGACTATTTAAAAAAGGAAGAACATTCCCAAATGAACAGTCTAAAGACACAATTACTGAAATTGGAAAAAGAAGAACAAATGAGGCCAAATGTCACCAGAAGGAGGGACATAATAAAGATCAGAGAAGAAATAAATAAAATTGAGAAGAATAAAACAATAGAAAAAAATCAATGAAACCAAGAGCTGGTTCTTTGAAAAAATAAACAAAATAGATAAACCCCTAGCCAGACTCATTAAGAGGAAAAGAGAATCTACACACATAAACAGAATCAGAAATGAGAAAGGAAAAATAACAACGGACCCCACAGAAATACAAAGAATTATAAGAGAATATTATGAGCATCTGTATGCTAACAAGCTGCAAAACCTAGAAGAAATGGACAACTTTTTAGAAAAATACAACCTTCCAAGACTGACCAAGCAAGAAACAGAAAAACTAAACAGACCAATCACGAGCAACAAAATTGAATCGGTAATCAAAAAACTACCCAAGAACAAAACCCCTAGGCCAGATGGATTCACCTCTGAATTCTACCAGACATATAGAGAAGAAATAACACCCATTCTCCTTAAAGTTTTCCAAATAATACAAGAGGAGGGAATACTTCCAAACTCATTCTATGAAGCCAGCATCACTCTAATACCAAAACCAGGCAAAGACCTCACCAAAAAAGAAAATTACAGACCAATATCCCTGATGAATGTAGATGCAAAAATATTGAGCAAAATATTAGTAAACCGAATTCAGAAATACATCAAGAGGATCATACACCATGATCAAGTGGGATTCATCCCAGGGATGCAAGGATGGTACAACATTCGAAAATCCATCAACATCATCCACCACATCAACAAAAAGAAGAACAAAAACCACATGATCATCTCCATAGATGCTGAAAAAGCATTTGACAAAATTCAGCATCCATTCATGATTAAAACTCTCAACAGAATGGGTATAGACGGCAAGTACCTCAACATCATAAAGGCCATATATGACAAACCCACAGCTAACATCATACTTAATAGTGAGAAGCTGCAAGCTTTTCATCTAAGATCGGCAACAAGACAGGGATGCCCACTCTCTCCACTGTTATTCAACATATACTGGAGGTCCTAGCCACGGCAATCAGACAAAACAAAGACATACAAGGCATCCAGATTGCTAAAGAAGAAGTCAAATTGTCACTATTTGCAGATGACATGCTATTGTACATCAAAAACCCTAAAGACTCCACTCCAAAACTACTAGAACTAATATCTGAATTCAGCAAAGTTGCAGGATACAAAATTAACACACAGAAATCTGTTGCTTTCCTATACACTAACAATGAACTAACAGAAAGAGAAATCAGAGAAACAATTCCATTCACAATTGCATCAAAAAGAATAAAATATCTAGGAATAAACCTAACAAAGAAAGTGAAAGACCTGTACCCTGAAAACTACAAAACAATTCTAAGAGAAATTCAAGAGGACACTAACAAATGGAAATGCATCCCATGCTCTTGGCTAGGAAGAATAAATATTGTCAAAATGGCTATACTACCTAAAGCAATCTACAGATTCAACGCAATCCCTATCAAACTACCAACACCTTTCTTCAATGAACTGGAACAACTGATTCTCAAATTCATACGGAACCACAAAAGACCCCGAATAGCCAAAGCAATCCTGAGAAGGAGGAATAAAACAGGGGGAATTACGCTCCCTGAATTCAAGCTCTACTACAAAGTCACAGTAATCAAGACAATTTGGTATTGGCACAAAAACAGACCCACAGACCAGTGGAACAGAATAGAAAATCCAAACATTAACCCACACATATACAGTCAATTAATATTTGATAAAGGAGTCTTGGATATACAATGGGGAGATGACAGCCTCTTCAGCAGCTGGTGTTGGAAAAACTGGACAGCTACATGTAAGAGAATGAAACTGGACTACTGTCTAGCCCCATACACAAAGGTAAACTCAAGGTGGATCAAAGACCTCAATGTAAGTCATGAAACCATAAAACTCTTAGAAAAATATATAGGCAAAAATCTCTTGGACATAAACATGAGCGACTTCTTCATGAACATATCTCCCCGGGCAAGGGAAACAAAGGCAAAAATGAACAAGTGGGACTATATCAAGCTGAAAAGCTTCTGTACAGCAAAGGACACCATCAGTAGATCAAAAAGAGATCCTACAGTATGGGAGAATATATTCATAAATGATGTTTCCGATAAGGGGTTGACATCCAAAATATATAAAGAACTCACGCACCTTAACAAACAAAAAGCAAATAATCCAATTAAGAAATGGGCACAGGACATGAATAGACACTTCTCTAAAGAAGAAATTCAGATGGCCAACAGGCACATGAAAAGATGCTCCACATCGCTAATCATCAGAGAAATGCAGATTAAAACCACAATGAGATACCACCTCACACCAGTGAGGATGGCCAACATCCAAAACACAAACAACAACAAATGTTGGCGAGGATGTGGAGAAAGGGGAACCCTGCTATACTGCTGGTGGGAATGTAAACTAGTTCAACCATTGTGGAAAGCAGTATGGAGGTTCCTCAAAAAACTCAAAATAGAAATACCATTTGACCCAGGAATTCCACTCCTAGGAATTTACCCTAAGATTGCAGCAGCCCAGTTTGAGAAAGACAGATGCACCCCTATTTTTATCGCAGCACTATTTACAATAGCCAAGAAATGGAAGCAACCTAAGTGTCCATCAGTAGATGAATGGATAAAGAAGAGGTGGTACATATACACAATGGAATATTATTCAGCCATAAGAAGAAAACAAATCCTACCATTTGCAACAACATAGATGGAGCTGGAGGGTATTATGCTCAGTGAAATAAGCCAGGCCGAAAAAGACAAGTACCAAATGATCTCACTTATATGTGAAGTATAAGAACAAAGAAAAAAAAAATAACTGAAGGAACAAAACAGTAGCAGACTCACAGAACCCAAGAACGGACTAATAGTTACCAAAGGGAAAGGGACAGGGGAAGAAGGGTGGGAAGGGAGGGATAAGAGGGTAAAAGGGGCATT
>JAQQAC010003639.1:5342953-5362709 GCA_029783875.1 Phataginus tricuspis | reverse complement strand
GGGGGGGGGCACGGGGGGGACTGTACAGCTCCGAGAAGACAAGTAGTGATTCTCATCTCACTACACTGATGGACAGTGACTGTAATAGGGTTGGTGGGGGGACCTGATGAAGGGGGTAGTTTAATCATCACAATATTGCTCATATAATTGTAGGTTAATGATACTAAAATAAAATAAATTGTAAAAAATAAAAAAAAAAGAATGAAGCAGCCCAGTTTGAAAAAGACATATGCACCCCTATGTTTATCGCAGCACTATTTACAATAGGCAAGAAATGGAAGCAACCTAAGTGTCCATCAGTAGATGAATGGATAAAGAAGATGTGGTACATATACACAATGGAATATTATTCAGCCATAAGAAGAAAACAAATCCTACCATTTGCATCAACATGGATGGAGCTAGAGGGTATTATGCTCAGTGAAATAAGCCAGGCCGAAAAAGACAAGTATCAAATGATTTCACTCATATGTGGAGTATAAGAACAAAGAAAAAAAAAACTGAAGGAACAAAACAGCAGCAGACTCACAGAACCCAAGAATGGACTAATAGTTACCAAAGGGAAAGGAACTGGGGAAGATGGGTGGGAAGGGAGGGATAAGAGGGTAAAAGGGGCATTATGATTAGCAGACGTAATGTTGGGGGGGCGCAGGGAGGGCTGTACAACTCAGAGAAGACAAGTAGTGACTCTATAGCATCTCACTACACTGATGGACAGTGAGTGTAATGGGGTTGGTGAGGGGGACCTGATGAAGGGGGTAGTTTAATAACCATAATATTGCACATGTAATTGTAGATTAATGATACCAAAATAAATTATAAATAAATAAACAAAATAAAATCAAATAAATACAACCAAAAAGAAAAAAAAGAAAAAAAAAAAAGAATGACAAAAAGGCCAAGGCCTGAGTCTCAGGTATATTGTGTAGTTCTTGGTCTCCCTCATCTTTCCATCTCCTGAACTTGGATCTCCTTGAGAACAACCTCCATGCCTAGGGCAAGATAAGAAGCCTTTGGGCAATTCATGTGCCGTTCAGGAAATCAGTGGGAAGGAAAGATTTCTGTAGTGATCTTCTAAGACACTAAGTCCTTTAATAGAGCTAGAATGATGGCCCAAGCTGCTGGCCGATGAGGCAGGAAGGCATCTCTCTGATGGTACAATAAATGCGGTTGTTATTAATGTTTGGAGAGAGAGCACTTGGGCAGCTGGACAGAGACAGTGTGAACTCTGGCCCCTGCCCTTGGTGGGCAGGTCTCTCTGAATCCAGATTAACCATCCAGGCTTGTGTCTTACCGGGCCTTGAGGGACATCAAGCTTTTGTGGCAGGAGGATTGCACATCCAATGTGAACAGCCAGGGAATATCCGGGCATCCCCGTAGATGGTCCCAGAGCAGGCTGGTGGGGGTCTTCTTTTCTATTGGGTGACTGGAGGAGGCCACATCAGCCTTCCAGACGGCCTCCATCTGGTTCCCCTGTTGGCTGGGTGTGAGGGTTACAAGCGTTAAAAGAAACAAAGAGTTAGACACACAGAGAGTGAGCAGCAACAAGCTCTCCAGGGCCACGAGGCCCAAGACACTCGGCCTGTTTTTCTTCCCTTCTCAAATACTTGTTGCCACCCTCCTTGTCCACGCTCCTCCCCTTAACATTTAGCTCAGCTCCCTGGGGCTCCTCGGGGTGAGTAGCTGCTGGAGAGGCGCTAGGATAGCCCCTGTTCTTCCAGGTACTTGCACTGGGGTTGAAGCCCTGACTGGCCACACTAGGGGGGTGTGCATGTGGGTTTTCTTGCTGCCCAAAGGCTCACAGCATCCTGTTTTGAGCCCAGAGCTCACATGGTGGGAAGGATCAGGCTTTGTTTACATGGACAGTCCAATGGCAGATGCTGGACCAATGCTCAGGGTAGAAATGGTTTATAAGTTCTCAGCTGTGGGTCCTCAGTGGTTCAGTTGTATAGTTTGAAACATACTTGGTCAGGCTGCCCACCCCCCTGCCCAGTCAGGGCCAACAGCCAGGGTTAGGCAGGGCAGGCCTTACAACTCAAGGGGTGAGCTTGCCTGTCCATGCCTTCCCTGAGCTGCCAGCCTTCCCAGTCCAGCCACCCCTGCTCCCCGCCTCCCCAGCTCTGCTGCACCTACCCAGGGGCATAATACATTCCTGGGGCATAATACATTCCTGATGCTTGGACAGGACACGCTCCAGGGGCTGCTCGCCTCCAGCAGACCATCTGGAGTGGGTGCGTCGGAGTAAGGGTGGGGCGACTTACTTTTCCTTGACTCTGGGGACTTGAGCACAGGGATGTGTAGGTGAATGTTCCACTACAGCTGGAGCTAGAGGAATCAGCAGAGAGGCATCAGGGAGATGGGAACTTCTCCCTTCCCTAGGGCAGGAGGAGGCACTGCCTGACACAGAGCTGCACAGAGAGGGTAAGACCCAAGAATCCCTCCATTAGAGACCATAAGGCCCCAGGGGATCAAATTCCTAGAAAGTCCTTGAATTATTATTTGCTCGGTTAGTTCCTGTTTTATCCTTTGTTGTGAAGAATTTGGACAATGGGCAAAACAGCAAGAAAAAAATTAAAGGAATCCAGAGGATCTGGAACTCATGAGAGCTCTTGCAGGAGTCATGACATGGACCAGGTTGTGGCTGGAATGATCTGGGTATCTTCAACCAGTGTCCACCCTGGCGCTGGGCAAGGAGCTGGGGAACCCTCACTGCCACCCACCCAAAGAGCTGTCATATGGTCCCTTTTCTTCACAGTCTGAAAACCAATTTACCAAGTCACAACACCTACAGGAGAGGATCAGGACTAATATAAGGTAACAGGAAACTGAGCTGGGAGATACCTCCATGGCCAGAACTTACACCGAGTCCCTCAGAACACCCCTCCCCCCAGATTCAGGCCACTGCTGCTCAGGACTCGGGGGGTTACCTCCTGACCCAACTTAGGGGAGATCCCAGCAGCTTGAGTCACTGCTGTGGGACTCTCCAATCCCAGCAGGCTATCGGCTAGCTCCCTGCGGACCATCTTAGCACTTGCTGCTTCTCTGACCCTGGCAGCAGAAGAAAGAGTAGAAAAAGCTGAAGCCAGACCTCAGAGTAAAAACAGGTCAAACCCAACAGGTCGGAACACAGAATGACCTTTTTCCTCAGCACCAAACCTAGAAGGCAGTGATCAGTGCCTTCAAAATCATGCAGGAAAATGAATTCTAACCTCGACTTCCATATTCAGGCAACTGTCAATTTAAGGGTGAGAGCAGATACTAAAAAGACATTTTCAGACAATCAGGGCCTCAGTGATTTTACCTGCCAGGAAACTTTTGTCAGAAAGAGACTGAAGGAGGTGCTCAACTAAGCCAGGGGAGACCTTGCATCTAGAAAGCAGGGGAGCTGTCTCCAGAGAGAAGCCAAGTGAGACCCCAGCAGGAGGGATTAGAGAACAGCTCTGACTGAGTCTGCAGAATCACCAGATCTGATGGGGGTAGGAGGGACCCACAGGCGAGGGAGGACCTGAGCACCAAGTTGGGCCTGGAGGGCCCTACATTCCACAATGTAGCTACCTACATTCCACAAGATCTTTCTTCCGCTTTCTTTGAGGGTCCCTCTCTCTTGCTCTCCCCATCTGTGAGGACTGAAAAGGTGCCCTTCCTTGGACTCAGGCTACTCCCTGCCATTTCCTCTTCCTGGTTCAGAGGCTTTAACCTGCTGTCTATTTCCTATCTGCTCCCCTGCCCCCCGCCACATATCAATCCCCACTGGCTCATCCCTAGCTGGCAGTGTTGACACCTAAGAAGGTCACCGGTCAGGAGCCCACCTTAGGGAACATGATCACCATGCTGCTCAGGCGCTCTCGCCGCTTCTCCTCCAGGTCTTTCTGCCTGTCTGTCCAGGCCTGCAACCAGAGGTTCTGCAGGTAGTCGATGTTTTCCAGGAGGATGTTGAGGTTCTGGGCCTTGTAGATAGCCCCTGTTTCTCACATGACTTGTACATGACTGATCACTTCTCGTCTGGGAAGAAGGAAGTGATTTAGTGGGTAAAGGGGCCTCCCCCTCCCGATAAGTCTTTAACCAGAGATGACTCTGTAATTCCTGGGAGCAAGAAGAGGCAGGAGGTGGGTGAGAGCTGGGGAAAACAGTGGAGAATTGAGAAGTGGTGTCGGGTGAGGAGCCTCAGGGCTGGGCTGGAAATGAGAAGGAAGGCAAATGGCGGAGCATATGGGGCTTTGTGGGAACCCAACAAATGCAGGTTATGAACAGGGCAGCAGGAAGAGAGGAAAAAGGAAGGGGGCTTAAAGGAAAAACCCACCAAGGGAGGGCAATGTGTAATGCCCCACCTCACACACCTCCAGGGTTGCCCAAGGCCCCAAGGTCAGGCATCCTTTGCTGGTTCCCTCCCTCAGGGGGACGTTGTCCAGGCCTGGGCTGATTCTCCCTGTTCCCCCTTGCCGCATACTCCTCCTTCCTGTTGGGTTTTGGTTCTGCCCACACACTGCAGTGGGTGTGGGTAGGGGCCAGGTGGGCGCCAGGGAGGACCTACCGGAGGCTCTGGAAGCATCTGTAGAGCATGTGCTCATAGCACAGGTACTGCAGCCTGAGCACATTCCGGGCCGTGGTGGTGATGAGATCCAGAGCCTTGCTGCGCAGGTAGTGGGGCAGGCCCAGCCCAGCCTCCTCGCTCAGGAGCTGCAGATTCTTCCTCAGGGCCTCCACATCCATGTGGTATACCGTCCCCTGAACAGTTACCGGGAATATATGCAAAGGGGGCTGGGTCACCTTTTGGAGGGATGTCCCTGTGACAGGAAAGGAGACTGATTTCTTGGGCTTCATGGGAACCCGGCAGGTGCAGGGCTTCTGGGTAAACTTGGCTGAACTCATAACCCTCTGGTTTCTGGAGGCAGGCTGCTGGGAATTAGGGGACCAGGACACGTGTGGCCTCCTGCCTTGGTGAGCAGACTGGACCCGGCTTGGGGGAGGTGCCACTGATGCGTTCTGCAAGTCCCTCCACCAACTGGTGGTCATGAAGACCATCCTCTCTGGGCCCTCCTTTGGCCGCTCTGGCTCCCTCTGTGGCTCTCCCCGCATCTTTTCCGCCTGGCCCAATCTCTGCCGCTGCTCCCTCGCCACCTCCTCTGTCTCCCACTGCCACACCTTCTCCTGGTGCTCCTGCTCCAGCAGGGCCCACCTCTACCGCCACTGCAGCCACATCTCCTCTTCCTCCAACCACTGCTGCCTTTGCCTCTCCCAGCTCAGTTCCTCTCCCCAGTGCTCCCCCTGGCTCTCCAGAGCCTCCTTCTTGGAGCTCTCTGGGGACAATTGCTTCCTAAACTGGGACTTAATTTGGAGTCCTTCCTCTTCCTGGACTGCTTCCTGGAAGAAGTCCTTCTGGTCTTCGACTTTTTGGCCTGGACTTCCTTCAACTGGCCTTTCCCATCTCTTAGGGAACTTGTGATCCACTGAGGACAGCAACACAGGCTGGAGACACTCAGTGTCCTTGCTGCTGTGCACATCTGCAGTCCTGGAGTGTGTGGTCATGGTGGGAAGTGGCTGATAGGTTGAAGGCCCAGCACCACTGTTCCAAGTGGCCATGGGACTTGGGGAGGGTGGTGAAAACAATGGCTCCACCTCCTTGGGTTCCTGTTGGGTTTCCTCCTCAACAGGAATGACTGTTTCTTTCTTTGGGGGGAGTCTCTTTCTCAGGGGGGCCCAGGGAGTCAGTGAAGATCTTGGCTAGGTCTTCTGCTTGACCTCTAGCCGACTGAGCCTTCTTCAGCTGGAATTCTAAGGCATGCTTTATCAGGAGAAGATCATGGTACTTTTCCCCTAGAACTTCTACCTGCTTTAGTAGGGCATCCCTCTTATTCTCAAGGACCTGGAGGGACTTCTGGAAGTATAGCCTCTGGCTGCTGAGTTCTTTGGTCATGTCCATTTTCAGGTATGTGCTTTTGGTCTCCAGGCTCCTGTTCTCCTTGTGTTGGATGATCAAGGCCTTGCTGAGGTTATCCACCACAGTGGACATGTACCTGATGGCCCTGACTTCCCCCTGGCTGAATATGGTGGAGTCTAGGAGCTCCTGCAGCATGGACTTCACCTTGGAGACACTAGTGCAGGTAGTCTGCTTGTCCTGGAGTGTCTGCTCTGGGCTCAGTGGCTGGGGGTAGGATGTCGATTTTTGCAGGCTTTGTTCCTGCCAGCCCTGCCAGAAGGTGTGTGTGGACACTAGGAGAGGTGGAGAGAACAAAAGCAAAGGCAACAAATTCCTCTGGGTCTCAAGGATTGTACTGATTCTCCAGACCCTGCGTGACCAAATTCTCATCCAATCCTCTAAGAGCTTTGGCAAGAATAAGGAGCTGGAGCTACATGTGACGCCAGGAGAGATGTTGTCAGGAGAGATCTCTACCAGACTCAGAGCTTGCCCAGAGCTTACCCTTCAGGGCCTGCCAGCTCTATAGCACCTGCAGGGCCTGGAGGGGCCTGGAATTATTCAATTCATTTTCAACTCAATTCAACATGCTCCTGATCCTCCATATTTCCCTAATTTTCTTTCTTTTTTTTTTGGAGTTCTAGAATTTATTTTGACTTTCTTAAACTCACTCACTTGTGACTAGTCTCATGTGCAATGGTAAAAGCTGAACCCAGGCCAATGTCTTCATTAATGCTGCAGCTCCTCTCAGGCTTATACATTCCAGCCACAGAGGCCAAGCCTAGTGTTCCACAGGGCTTATTTTTATAAGTACAAATATATCTAGTAATAAGAACTGCATTATCGTATTGTAGAGTTATTTTCTAGTCATGCTACTTCCCAGCCTCAGTATCTGTGTTTGGCTCCCTATTGCCAACTATCCAAACTCTGGAAGCCTACCTGGTATATAGACTCCAGATCACCTGGGAAGCTTTATTTCCCTTTATTTCCTGTTACCACTGGACTGTGTTTGCAGATAATTTATCACATGGTTCTGCAACACTTTTTTTTTTTCCATTTTGTGTGTCACAAAGTCCTCTGATACTCAGATGAAAGCTGAGACATTCTCCCCAGGAAAATGCACATAAACACAGATTGTGCACTCTGTTCTCAAACCCATTCACAGACCTCAGCTTCTCAGGGCTGGGCCATGTTGTAGTTGATTCCCCTTTGGATCTACCATGTATAGGGCTGCGGGAGTGATCACCTTGGTGCATCTATTCATTTGCCCATTCAGTGAACATCACTGGAAGAAAAACACTGGCTAACTTTGGATGAAAGGCTAAAGAAAACATGGAAATTAAATGACATTGAAGTCAAGCTAGCATCTAGCCAATATTGTCAGGGGGCTATTTGGCCTAGTGGGTCAGAGCTTGGATTCTGGAATCATATAACTTGGGATTGAATCCCACCATTACCACTTGCTTTGGTAAGTTCCCTAACTTCTCAGTGCCTCTGTTTCTGAAAAATGAGGATAATTGTAACATCTACTTTAGAGGGCTTAACTAGATTATGCACAAATGTTTACTGTCATACATGGTACCAGGTACCTAGTAAGTGCTCAACAACTAATCCCTAAAAAGAAACGAACCTACTTTGTGTCTTTTTTTTTTGTCCTTCAATGAGAGCAGAGCAAAGAGAAATGAGAGACTCAATGCCTCCTTTGGTGTGATGAGAGAGAGAGGTAAGACCTTCTCCATCACTTCGATCCATTCATCCAGGGCTTCCTCTTCCTCCACACTCTTTCTATTCCTGACCTAACAGGTCAGACTGTCACCTGGAGAGGGAGTGAGAGGAACAGGCTGAGAACACTCTGTCCTCTAAGGAACTCCAAGCAGTCTTATAGCACAGGGGTTAAACCAGCAGGCTTTGAGGTCAGAGTGGTTTCCCTCTTACCTGCTGTATGATATTGTGATTGGGCAAGTCACTTACACTGAGCCTCAGCATCCTTGTCTATGAAAGGGTTGGGTGAGGATCCCATAAGATAATACATGGGAAATGATTAACATGCGGCCTGCCAGGTAGAAAATATGCAGTAGATGTTAATAAACAGTATTTTTGCTATAAGGTCAGGGATGTGTCTGCTTTGTTACTGCTCTATCCCCATTGCCTAGTCCAACATCTGAACTATTAAATGAATTAGCTGGGGTTCACAGACCTGCTTAGTTCTGGGGGGCAGCCGAAGGACCACTAAACTGAGAGCTCCACGGGGGCAGGGCAGTGTGTGTGGGAGGGTTCCTATACCACCTTCTCCAACACTGCAGCAGCCACCATACCTCAAAGCAGACTGAGGTCTCCTGATGGGATAACTCTGATCTTAACAAGGGTTAAGGCTGGTTAACCCTGGCTCCAGGGTTGTGTACAGCTGGTCCACACCCAAATGGCTATTTCAGTTACTTACAGCTGGCATCAGAGCTGTTTGGCCCAGTGCCCATGCAGTAAAGGTCATTCAGTACTTTGAATATCACCCTTGGAATCCTCTAATGTGCCCCACCAAAAAAACCCTGTTAGAGCTAATAAACAAGTTCAGTAAAGTTACAGGATATAAAATTAACATACAGAAATCAGTTGCATTTCTATATACTAACAGTGAACTATCTGAAAAAGAAATGAAACAATCCCAGTTACAATGGTATCAAAAATAACAAAATACTTGGGAATAAATTTAACCAAGGAGCTGAAGGATCTCTACACTGAAAACTGTAAAACACTGATGAAAGAAATTGAAGAAGACACATATAAATGGAAAGATACTCCATGTTCATGAATCAGAAGAATTAATATTGTTAAAATGTCCGTATTCCCCAAAGCCATCTACAGATTAAATGCAATCCCTATCAAAATCTCAATGGTATTTTTCACAGAAATAGGAAAAACAATCTAAAAATTCACATAAAACAACAAAAGACCCCAAATAGCAAAAGCAATCTTGAGAAAGAAAAACAAAGCTGGAGGCATCATGTGGCCTGATTTAAGCTATATTACAAAGCTACAGTTATCAAAACAATATGGCAATGGCATAAAAACAGGTACACAGACAATGAGAACAGAATAAAGAGCCCAGAAATAAACCCAGGCATATGCGGTCAACTAATATTTGACAAGGGGGCCGAGACTACAGTGGGTAAAGGATAGTCCTCAATGAGTGATGTTAGTAAACCTTGACGTTCACATGCAAAAGAATGAAATTGGACTCCTATCTTATACCACTCACATAAATTTACTCAAAATGGATTAAAGACTTAAATGTAAGACCTGAAGCCATAAAACTCCTAGAAGAAAACATAGGGAAAAATACCTTGACCTTGGTCTTGGCAATGATTCTTTGGATATGGCACCAAAAGCAAAAATAAAGAAGTGGGGCTACATCAAACTAAAAAGCTTCCACACAGCAAAGGAAACCATCGACAGAAAGGCAACCTGCTGAATGGGAGAAAATATTTACAAATCATATATCTAATAAACAGCTAGTACCCAAGAAATAAAAAGAACTCATACAACTCAATATCAAAAAACCCAAACAATCCAATTAAAACATGGGCAGAGGATCTGAATAGAAATTAAAAAAAAAAAGACCTACAAATGGCCAAAAGATGCATGAGAAGGTGTCCAACATCACTAATCATCAGGGAAATACAAATCAAGAGCACGTATCACCTCATACCTGTTGGGACGGCTATTATGAAAAAGACAAGATAAAAACTGTTGGTGCAGACCTAGAGAAAAGGGGACCCTTGGGCACTGTTCGTGGGACTGTCAATTGGCATAACCATTTTGGAAAGCAGTATGGAGGTTCCTCAAAAAATTAAAAAATAGAATTACTATATGATCTAGCAATCCCACTCCTGAGTATATATCCGAAGGAAATGGAATCATTACCTCTAAGAGATATCTGCATGCCCAGATTCACTGAAGCATTATTCACAAGAGCCAAGGCAGGGAAACAACCTAACTGTTTGTCAATGGATGAACGAATAAGGAAAATGAGGTACATACAATGAAATATTATTTAGTCATAACAAAGAAGGAAATCTTGCTATCTGTGACAACACAGATGAAACCTTAAGGGTATCAGCCTAAGTGAAATAAGTCAGAGAAAGACAAACATTGTATGTGGAATCTAAAAAAGGTGAACTCATAGAAACAGAGAATGGATTAGTGGTTACCAGGGGCTGGGAAGTGAGGGAAACAGGTGTATGTTGGTCAAAGGGTATAAACTTTCAATTAGAAAATAAATAAGTTCTGGGGATCTAGTGTACAGCATGGTGACTACAGTTAACAATACTGTATTATGTCCTTGAAATTTGCTGACACTAGACCTTAAATGTTCTCACTATAGAAAGAAAGGATAAATATGTGAGGTGATGGATATTTTGACTAACCTTATTGTGATAATTTCACGATAAATACATATATGAAATCATCATTGTTCACTTTAAATTTAGACATTTTTTGTCAGTTGTATCTCAATAAAACTGGAAAAATAAAGAATAAATGAAACAGCTGGTGTGGGTTTGAATTTAGCTGCTATCTTGCTAAAAAAATGAGATGTTGTAATGGACCTGCAACTTAGGCTTCATTACATATGCAGCTAATGTCACAATCTATTCCGTTTTGTATAATCACGTTTGCCCCTCTGGGGAGTGGAGGAGAGGTGCTGGCATGAATGAGAATGTTTCACTGGAGAGGCACTGCAGTGTGCCTTTTGCTCCCTCTGCACACGCCACGGCATTCCCCTCCCAGCAAATGCTGCCTTAGGGAGAGGAAAGGAAAAGACTATGTGAGCTGGAACCAGCATCTTGCGGGGGAAGGCGCCCCCGACCCAGGACTGCACCCAGCCTGCAGACTCACCCCAGTCACCCAGCCAGTGGAAAAATCTCATACAAGTGCTTCTCTTTCATCTTAGCATCTTTGGAGAAGGAGGCAATTTTCTCCAGAAAGACAAATCTTTTCTTGCCTCTTTTCTCCATCCGATGAGATTTTGTCTTTTCTTTTAAGTCATATCCTAATTCTCCCTGGAAGCGGTTGATGACACAGTTGACATTGTCCAAGATGTCTGAGAGCCAGGAAGAAATATCCTATGTGGGAAACAGCAGATTGTAGTGTTTAGGGGTGTGATCTCTGGAGCCTGATGCCCTGTCCTAGTAGTATGATCTTAGACAAGTCAGTTAACCTCCTGGGGCCTCAGTTTTCTTATTTGCAAAGTGGGGATCATTTTAGTACCTATGTCACAGAGTTTTTGTAAGGACTAAATGAATTAATTTTATAAAGCACAAAGGAGAGTGCCTGGCACATAAAATAAGCATTAGCACTTATTACTGTCATTTTGATTATTAAAACCAAGTCAGGAAGAGAGAGAATGCTAAAAATCCACAGCAAATATTTCTTCAGAATTACAGAATTTTCTGGGTACTTCTGGATATCTCTCCTCATAAGGATTCAGAGGCACAAGACTGAAAAATGAGGCCCCAAGAGACCCTCAGGATTTAAGGGCTCCCATAAAAAAAAGTACTAGAGGCTCATGTGAAAGGCTATTCCAGCCTCTGGCCATTTCCTTATAAGCTGCTATGACTCATCAGCTTGGAGGATTCCAACCAGTTGCCAAAAACAGGCCCCAAGTCGTGAACTTTGGGCCCTCATCCTGCCTTGCTAGGACCCAGCACTGTGTGTCTCAGGGCCATCCTGGGTCTTCCCTGTGGGCAGTTCCCTTCCTGGGCCCAGTCCTACCTCAGGGGGGTGGATCCCAGCTCACCCTGCACAGGCCAAGCCTAGCACATAGACATTTTGCAGTGAACTGTCTCCAAACCAGATTGCTGGGGATCCCAAGACCCAAGGGCCCAAAGCTGGCATCTTGCCCAAATCTGGGATCAGTCCTCGACTCCACATCAGACCTCAGAAAGGTGACTCCCTCATCTCAGGGGTTACCTCCTGAGCCCGAGTTAGCTGGGCAGCCTCAATCCTTGAGATGATGGCTTTCACTGACGCAGGGGCCACCAACTGTGGGGGCTCATCTTTCTCCATTTTGGGTCACTCTGTCAGTCATCCTATGTCTCTGGTATAAGCCTGGATGCATGATGTTGGCTGCTTTGGGATTAAGGGCTCCAGGGCAGCTCTTGAGTACCCTCTGCGTAAACACAGCTCCCTGTAACTGCCAGACATCAGGTTCTAACTGACCTATTCTCCAGTGACATCATCGGTTCGATTGGAAGAATGATTCTCTGTCATCTGTCTGCTTGGTTATCTAGTTTTTTCATCCATTACCTAATATAGACTTGATCTGTTGCTTCTTAAAAATCATTAAATATGATGATCCCAAACTAAACATTAATGGCCGAAATTAAAAAAGCAACTAGAAGTTCTTTTCTCAAAGAGAACTTTTTAAAATCAGAGCCAACTTGTGGTGGGGTTGGTGGGGGGGACCTGGTGATGGGGGGAGTTCAATCATCACGGTATTGCCCATGTAATTGTAGGTTAATGATACTAAAATAAAATAAATTATTAAAAAAAAAAAATCAGAGCCAACCAGTAACTAATGGAAATATGCTTTCATTTGCCCCAGGGACCAACGCTTAATCAACACTTTCACTTACTGAAGGTGATCATCACTGCAAGAGGCCTTTTTAAAACAAATGGTTAAAGTGGATGCTCTTGTATGCCCAGGACCTGGAAGTGTGCATTTAATAAAAATAATAGGCATTTCATGAACACGTTTTGAAAGAATGGAAATGTAAGTACAAATACGTACACATGCAAATTATTCTCCCATGCTACTGAAAAGTATTCCTATTTAACAGTTAAGAAAATAAACGTTGTAAGTTCAGTTCTTAGAAGTGCCATGGCCACTGACATCGTCCTGCCTTTCACATACTATCGTTCATTCACTTACTCAACGTTAATTCTTTCATTGCCTCATTCACTCAACAAACCCTGTTTGGTAACATTCTATGTGCCAGCCCCGGGGCTAGGTGCTGGAAACAGAAACACATGAGACCTAGTTCTGCCTCTGAGGCACTCCTACCCTGTTTACAGATACCTGTCTACACTTCTGGCACTGGATGGCCCTTTAATGCCTTATGACTTCTGAGCAGTGGGAATACTAAGAGAATATTATAAAAACACTTGATGCCAGTAAAGTTAATAAACTGAGTGAAATGGACAAAGTTCTTGAAGACACAAGCTATCAAAGCTCACTAAAGAAGAGAAAACCCAAAAAGCCCCATATCTATTCAAGAAATTGGGTTTGTAATTAAAAACCTTTCCTTCAAAGAAAACTCCAGCCCAGATGGCTTAATTGGTGAATTTTGCCAAACATTCAAGGAAAAAATAATACAGTTCTGTACAAACTCTTCCAGAAAACTGAACTGTAGAGAACTCTTCTCAAATCATTTTATGAAGTTAGCATTACCTTGCTACCAAAACCAGACAAAAATGTTACAAGAAAAATATTCACTATCCCTCACAAACATAGATGTTAAAAGAAAATGAAATTGCAGCCACTGACTAGAAAAAAACTATTTGAAAAACACATTTGATAAAGGACCTGTATCCAGAATATATAAATAACCACTATAACTCAGTAACAAGAAGACAAACAATCCAGTTTTTAAATTGGGTAGAAGATTTGAATAGACAGGACACCAAAGGAGATACACAGATGGTAAATCAGCACATGAAAAGATTCTCAACATCGACAGCCATCGTTAGAGAAATGCAACTTAAAACCACAATGAGATGCCAAGTCTGACAAGGATGAGATGGGCAGCAAAAAGTGTGGTGATAGTACAAGTGTTATGGACAACGTTGGGAAAGTGCAACCCTTGTATTTTACTGATAAGACTGTAAAATGGTACAGCCACTTTGGAAACACTTTGGCAGGGTTTTTTTAAAGTTAAGTATACATTACCACACAACTCAGCAGTCCCACTTTTAAGTATTAACCAAAGAAATGAAAACATTATTTCCACACAAAGACCTACATACATTCATAAGCAGCTCTATTTGTTATAGTACAAACCTGCAAACAACGTAAATGCCCATCAACTGGTGAATGGGTAAACAAACTGTATTATGTCCATGCAATGAAATATACTATTTCACATTAAAAAGAAATGAACTGTTGATACATGCAACAATCTGGATCATCTCAAAAACAACAGACTGAAGCGAAAGAAGCCAGACACAAAGTACTACAGGCTGTATGATTCCACTTATATGAAATTCTAGAAAGGCAAAACTATAGTAACAGAGAGCAGATCAGTAGATGCCAGCAGCCAGATGAGGGGGAAAAGACTGCCTGCAAAAGGGCATAAAGTTGCTGAGTGAAGGACATGTTTTCTAACAAACTATGGTGGTGGTTACATGCCTATATACATTTGTGAAAATTCACTGTATTTTACACTTAAAATTGGCATATTTTATCATATGTAAGTTATACCTCAGTAAAGCTGATTTTTAAAAAATACAGTGGTTTAGTGCTTGCTTCGGCAGCACATATACTAAAATTGGAACAATACAGAGAAGATTAGCATGGCCTCTGCACAAGGATGACACGCAAATTCGTGAAGCGTTCCATAAAAAAAAAAAATACAGTGGTTTATAATGCCCAAGACTGATGGGATTGTGGGCAGACAGTGTAAGGGGCTGGAAGTTAGTTAGGAGAGAACTGGAGGGTATAAGGAAGTAGCTCTTCCTTCTTCTCAGGTGGCAAGTCTTCTCTACTTGCATTCTCTTTTCCCTTGGGCCTGGGATGCTCCCTCTTCCAAGCCCCTCTCCCATGCGGCTCTGTGGCCAGGAGCAATATGTTCATCACAGTTCAAGGGACACACTTAGGTGATCATTAGCCCAGGAGAGATGTTTGTACATGTTTTTTTTAAAAGCAGCCAATCCTAGACCAATGGAACAGACTAGAGAGCCCAGATATAAAGCCAAGCATATATAGTCAATTAATATACAATAAAGGAGCCATGGATATAAATGGGGAAATGACAGCCTCTTCAACAGCTAGTGTTGGCAAAACTGGACAGCTACATGTAAGAGAATGAAACTGGATTACTGTCTAACCCCATACACAAAAGTAAACTCAAAATGGATCAAAGACCTGAATGTAAGTCATGAAACCATAAAACTCTTAGAAAAAAATATAGGCAAAAATCTCTTGGACATAAAATTAGCAACTTCTTCATGAACATATCCCCCCGGGCAAGGGAAACAAAAGCAAAAATGAACAAGTGGGACTATATCAAACTAATAAGCATCTGTACAGCAAAGGACACCATCAATAGAACAAAAAGACATCCTACGGTATGGGAGAATATATTCATAAATGACATATCTGATAAGGAGTTGACATCTAAATTATATAAAGAGCTTACACACTTCAACAAACAAAAAGCAAATGAGCCAATTAAAAAATGGGCAGACGGTATGAACAGACACTTCTCCAAAGAAGAAATTCAGATGGCCAACAGGCACATGAAAAGATGCTCCACATCGCTAATCATCAGAGAAATGCAAATTAAACCACAATGAGATATCACCTCACACCAGTGAGGATGGCCACCATCCAAAAGAAAGACAACGACAAATGTTGGCGAGGATGTGGAGAAAAGGGAACCCTCCGACACTGCTGGCGGGAATATAAATTAGTTCAACCATTGTGGAAAGCAGTATGGAGGTTCCTCAAAAAACTCAATAGAAATACCATTTGACCCAGGAATTCCACTCCTAGGAATTTACCCTAAGAACGCAGCAGCTGGTGTTTGAAAAAGACATATGCACCCCTATGTTTATCGCAGCACTATTTACAATAGCCAAGAAATGGAAGCAACCTAAGTGTCCATCAGTAGATGAATGGATAAAGAAGATGTGGTACATATACACAATGGAATATTATTCAGCCATAAGAAGAAAACAAATCCTACCATTTGCAACAACGTGGATGGAGCTAGAGGGTATTATGCTCAGTGAAATAAGCCAAGCCGAAAAAGACAAGTATCAGATGATTTCACTCATATGTGGAGTATAAGAACAAAGAAAAAACTGAAGGAACAAAACAGCAGCAGACTCACAGAACCCAAGAATGGACTAACAGTTACCAAAGGGAAAGGGACTGGGGAAGATGGGTGGGAAGGGAGGAAAAAGGGGGAAAAAGGGCTATTACAATTAGCACACATAATGTAGCAGGAGGTGGGGGTTACGGAGAAGGCAGTATAACACAAAGAAGATAAGTATTCATTCTATAGCATCTTACTACACTGATGGACAATGTTGGGGTATGTGGTGGGGACTTGATAATAGGGGGAGTCTAGTAACCATAATGTTGATCATGTAATTGTACATTAATAATAGCAAAAAAAAAAAAGAAAAAAAGCAGGCAATCCCCTTTTCCAACCAAAGTGCCTTGCAGAACCTATCTAAAACAGATAAAAGAAATATTTTATATTAGAACATATTTGTAAGTTTCATCTTGTGATATCTCTGTTACAAAATTATATCAATGTCAACAAGCCTGTTTTGATGAACCCCAAAATTTGATATATAGTACACTGGTGTGTATATATTTTTTAATTACTGTTTTAAAAGCAGTTAAAATTAATTTAAAGTTCCTGGGCAAAGATGGTAGATTGAACACATGTTTCTAATTTTGTTCTACTAAAAATACATAAAAACTATAGCAAAGGTATTTTTTAAGGCATAAATCCACAAGGATAGGGAACTAGGAAAGGAGACAAGAGCCAAATACTTAAGGAAGCTGGAATGCTTAATGTCTTAGACTAGAGAAAAATGCCTTTTAAGGCAGCTGTGGGGCAGCCATATGGCACATGGAACTGGTTGTGCCAGGTGGCTGACCACCCCAGAAGGAAGACCTGAAGATGTTGACATCAGGGGCTCCCTGAAGTGCAGTTCTTGGCTGGCAAGCACCCCACTTCCCACACGTACTGAGCCCTCAGAGCACCAAGGCCTCCAATAGGCTTTTTGGTGGCCCACCCTTAAATGTGAGCAGACAACCAAGGATTATCCACCCTCCAAGGAAATAATCTAACAAGAAAGAGACCAAAACAACAGAAAAAGAAATTTAGAGTGAACAGAGACTATGCAGAAAGAAAAAAACTTACACAAAATCATCATTAATCGCTTAAGACGTAAGGTAAGCTATTGCAACTCTGAAACAAGATACTGCAAAAAGGAGTATGTGGAGAGTAAAAATAAAGTGAGAGTAATAAAGCTCTTTAAAATATTGAAAAGCTCAGCAGCAGAATGGGAAGATCAAATTGAGGAAATCTCCCAGAAAACAAAGTGTAAGTCCGGGGAAAGGAAATTCCGGGCAAAATACCTCTAAAAACCAAAATCAGTCAAAGGGAGAAATAAAGTTTAAAATCCGTTTATTGCTTACAAACTGCAGTCCGGGGCAGTTTCTCTTTCCCGCTCCAGCAGAAGCAAAACTGGCCCTTCCCCTCACCTCCCAGGTACACAGATAAGCCCTCCATTGCCCAGTAATTACCCATTAATATGTAGATGAACTTCTCTCCACGCCTGAGGAATGATGCAAATGCGCTAAAGCCATACTTCTCTCCACCTGAATGCCTATTGATATGCAGATGTACTAAAGCCAGGCGAGATATTCTGGAAATGTTACAATTTTACCCACACAAAGTAAGATGGAAAGTTGGAGAGAAAAATAAGAAATTAGAAGGACCAGTCCAGCAGATTCATCACCTGAGTTACAAGAGTTCCAGAAAAAGAAAGAACTGAGAACATGGAAGGGAAGAAATCTTCCAACAGAGAGATTGTCAGGAAGATGAAGTTGATGGAGTATCTGCTCTATCTAGATATTCTGAGAATTTAGGCTACTGGGGGAAGTTTCTGAGGCAGATTTTGTGACAAATTAATAGAAAACTAAACAAACAAAAAACAAGATATTCTTAAGTCCATGAAAAATAAAAAGTTGTTTAGGAAAGGAAGAGTAATCAAAGTTTTCTGCATGGTTTAATGAATAGCATATGTAGTCACAGTGTTGTAATAATTGAAAATTATCACATTAAATTTGGTAGATGGAAGATGAGATGAGGTATAAGCAGTGGGAGAGGAAAGAGGAAGAGTCATTAAGTCCTCAAGTCTGCCCCTATTATTTGTTGGGGCTGGGGTAAAACTGTAAATGGACTCTCACATACTAAATATTTTAATGTTACAAATTAAGCTAACAAATTGCTAGGTAAAACACCTTCTAAATACCTAACTTTACAAATACACCTTCATAAGGACCTAGAAGGCCATAAATTCTAAATTAGCATTTTTTTGAATCCTCAGAGTTGTACACCCACCAGCCTGACTCTTGTCTTGCCTGGCTTCCTTCCCTTCGGCCCTTGCCTCTGTCCTGCGTTGAGAGCTCCACACAGCGTCCTGTGGACAGCCCAGCTTGGGCTCAAGCCTAACAACAAATAGCTGCTCTTTGGTTACGTCTCCGGCTTGCAGATGCCCACACCATCAGCAAGGTGTTCCCCTGGGGAGGAGAGATCCAAGGTAGAAGCTGGTGCAGGCCCCAAAAGCCAGCTGGGCAAGGAATTCCAGGGTCCCGTGTATTCAGAATACGGCCTACAAGGGAGGTAAGTGGGCTTTGGCTGGGCATATCCCTTTGGACTCCTCACCCTTTGCAGAGGGATGCAGCTGGAGGAGGGCCAAAGATGTGAAGGCAAATGTCAAAAGAAACAGCTTAAAACAGTGAACATGGCCGCCTCCCTGAGAGGAGAGATGATGGAGGCAGGGCTCTGCAGTTTTAATTAACAAATCTTATACAATTATTTTACTCTCTAAAATAGGTATGCCAAAAAATACCTAATTAAAAAAAAAACTTAAAAAATAAAAATGTGATGGATAAAAAAATTTATGGAACTTCTGAACCACTTGTTATGCCTAGAAGTCTTAACAAAAAAGTTCTAAAAGCACAGGGATGGGCCCTCATTTGAGGGCATGTGGGTATTGTGATGAAAACTACAATGAAGTTTCTATCTACAGTGGCAGCCCCCAACAATGAATTCTTTCCTGTCCTCCCACTTGCCTCCTTTAATTTAGGACTTCTACTTCGTGTTGTTTTCCTACCTCTTCCTTGCTAGACTTTAAGTTCCTTGCAAGCAAGGACCTGGCTTAAGTTTTTTTTTATCTCCAGAACCTAGCACAGTACCAAGCACAGCGTACAGGCTCAGCTAAGTATTGATGAATAAAGGAAAAAGGAAAAAGTAAACATCCTTACCCAGGGTTTGAAGCAAAGGTATTGGGGCCCCTTTCTGCACCCATAAGCCTGGAGCCCCATCAGTTACTGCCCTGACACCTTCCACATATTCACTTTGGGTTTTAATTCCCTTATCTTCACAACATAGTATTTATCTCACATTTTTAATCCCTGTAAAGATCGGGTTCCTGGCTCCTTTCACCGCTCGGCGGGAGCCTATCTCGAAAAAGTAACTTCAGGGTCACGTGTGATGCACGTGTACACCACTTGAGGGCAGGGATTTCTGGCGATCAGTCGGGTGTTTTTTCAGCCTCTGTGTGCCCAGTCCCTGGTACACTTGAGGTTCAAAATAAATAGCTGTTGGAGGAATTAATTAAAAACTGCTAAAAATAACTACGTAACCACTGAAAAACCGTTTTGTAAGGTGCAAAGATACCCCTATATTCGCAATGAATTCTTCGGTCCAGCCCCTGGATCTCGGAGTGAGCGCGCGGGATCCAGCCGCTCCGAGCGCTGGGTGGGGCGGAGGAGCCAGCCGCGCCGCGGAGGCCGGGAAGCAGCGGTCCGAGGTCTGGAGG
>JAQQAC010003639.1:5204834-5342453 GCA_029783875.1 Phataginus tricuspis | reverse complement strand
CCCCTTTCCTGTATTCCTTTCTCACATGAGTTACTTCTTCAGATTCTCATCCAGAAATGTAATAGTCTTAAAGTTGTACAGGCACTGCAGCAAGTGAAATAGAGGCAGGGGTGTTTCAGGAAAGAAAGTTTACATGTACAGGGGAGGCTCAGGGAAGGGAGGGCTTTGGAAGTACCATAATAATTTGCATTCATTCCATTGCTCTGTCCTCTGTTGGGAACTGTCCCAAACAGGCCAGTGTCTGAATCCTGGCCAGGGGTCTCCATCCAAAATTAAAGATGGTCATATACAGTTTTTTATTATTTAGATTTTCACCTGACAGTATTTGATTCTAGTTCCCTTTGCCCAGCCACACAGACAGCCTTTACCAGGCTGCCCCTCTCATCACAGCCAGCCTTCACCCAGAGAATTTAGACAAATGTACCTGGTTACATATGCGTGTACGCATGTGCACTTCCCTGTTTTGGATAGTCCAGTACGCAAAAATCTAATAAGGTTAAGGATGAATCTGCATTTTGCCACAGCACTTTGTGATCAGGGACCTGACTAGACACTCAGAGATTTAAAAGGAGAAAACTCGATCACTCAATGTAGGGAAATCCCCACCTAAGTAGGGAGACCGGCGGTCCCATGTGAAACACCCAACAAACATCCACAGATCCTCATGTCATTGGTGCAAAGTAATATAGCATTTATCGTGAGGAGACAAAGGTAGGTAGGAGTGTGTGTATGTGGGGGGGATAGTCCAAAGATAACCTGAAGGGGGCGAATATTGGATCATCTTGAGCAAAGTGGGAGACAAAGTAGAATAAAAGGAAAACATGCAGTGATTAACAATTCCTGTACAAAGAGGAGGAGGGAAGCCATCAACTCTGAACGAGCCAAGAGTGGGATGGGCCACGTTGAAGGGCTTTGAATGTTAGAGGAGGCATTTTGTAGGGTGGGCAGTAGGGGCCTGCCCCTGGTTATAAAGAAAATACTGGATTTTTACTGATTTAACCACATGGCTGCAGGGGATATGCTAAAGTGAAAAAACAGACCTGTGTCCTGTGGCAAGGATTATGCTTTTAAAGGGGGCAGGGCTAGAGGGCAGATTGGATGCTGTCCTGGCTCTGTCCCTAACAGCATTGGGACCTCAGACAGTTACTCCCTCTTAATTTTCTTTCTGAAGTGAGGGGACCACCTTGGGTCGTTGCCAGAGTACCCTCTGGTCCTGACATTGTGTTCCCTGAATGTGTTCCTTATCAAATATGTTCTTTACCAATTACTGTGTTTTGTAGGACCAACCAAGAGTATTCAGTCATTAATTCAATAAATATTTATTAGTGCCTACTGTACCATTAGGGGGTGATGAGAAAAATACAATGGGATAGGATATGGGTATGAGCAAAAACAGACAAAACAGGCCAATGTTCCTGCCCCTTAAAGGTTTCAGTCTAGTGGAGGTAGCATATATTTCATAGATTCTAAGACTTACATTTTAACATTTCTGAAGTCATGATGCATCTTAAAATCAGTAAAGTATAATTGGGAGCATTTGTTTTTTATTAGTGCCACATAAAATAATAGTGCAATCAGAATTGTAAAGGTAACTGTAAAATTCCAATGGTAATTGCTGAGGAGGAAGGTGCATTGTACGATCATGTAAAAGAAGGTTCTGACCGCTAGTCCGCTGGGTTGGGAGGAAGGCTTTCCTGAGGAAATGATGACTGTTAGAGGTGAAGGATGTATAGGTGAGGTGTGTGGTCTGGGGGAGATTCCCCCAGGCAGAGGTGGAGGCCTGAGGTTGGAGAACTGCCAGGAGGTGTGACTGGAGCGCAGACCTGGGAGCTTAGCATGGACAAGGCTGGCAAGGCAGATGGGGAGCAAAACTCCCACAGCCTCCAGGACCTGGGCAGGGGTTTTGGTCCTTACCCTAAGGACGGTGGGAGTTATCAAAGAGTTGAGGCAGGGGAGTAATGTGGTCTGAGGTGCATTTTGATGAGCTGCAGGTGAGAGATGTGGGGAGATCAGCCAGCAGGCTACTGCAGTGAGATGAGAAAATGGGCGGTGGGGGTGGAGGAGGAAATGGAGAAGAGTAGGTGGATTCAAGACAACAAATTTATAAGGTAAAATTAACAGGACTCAGTGATGTATTGACAGGGAAGAGGGAGGTGTGAGTTACTCACAGGTTTCTATCTTGGGCAACTCTGTGGATGGTAGCACCAGTTTCGGAGATGGACGGCCCTGGAGCCTGGTAGGATCCAAAGATGATTACGTAGTATCTGGAGGTTACAGAGGCTCCCATGGCAGCTTGACGTGGGAGAGGCACAGAACATGGGATTTCCTTCCATATTGGTTACTTTCTGACTTCCCCTGCTAAGGAAAGTTTCAGAGGGCAGGACCAGGTCTGAACTGAATGCAGGGTAGAGTAGTAGAACACTGAGAAAAGTGATTCAAGTTGGAGAGGTTTGGCTTATCCCCTTCTCTCCTTAGGACAAAACTGGTGGGAAGAGAAGAAAGACAGATTGCTGAAGGTAGAGATCAGAGAGCATCTTTAAATGGGGAGCCTTCTCGGCATAGGGGTCATTGGGGAAGTAGAGATTGGGCAGCAGTGAAACTGACTCTTCTTCAGCCAGCTACCACCCTTCCCTAGAATGCCTCTCTACCACCCTCCAACATTTAAGGAAAGAAAAGGAAGGACAGGGCCTTTTAGCTGTATCTCTAAGCCTTAGTTCACTAAAGAGAAATTTTTTTGAATGGGTGATATAGTCATTTGGGTGTACTTTGAAAAGTTACAAAAGGGCATACAGTGAAGTTTCCCTTCCACCCCTTCCCCCTTCTACTGATTTCTTGTGTGTCATTGTTTCTGATATTTTATACAAATGGTAAAACTTTGCTGCACTTTGTTTTTTTCCCACTTGCTAGTGTATCTTAGAGATCGCTCTGTATCAAGACAGAGCTTCTTCATTCTTTTTTATGACTGCGTAGTGTCCCATTTTATGTTTGTGTATTGTTACTGATGGATATTTGGGCTGATTCCGATCTTCGGTATTTATATAAGTAATGCTGAGATGGAAACCTTGCATACACATCAGTCTGGCCATGTGGGGCTATATCTGTAGGATGCATTCTTAGAATAGGAAGGTTCTATATAGAGACTATCTGTTCTTCATTTGTTCACTCATTCAGTATTTATTGAGTACCCATTATATGCCAGACAACTGTGGCAGGTACCAGGAATTCCTCTTTCAATGAATCAGATATGATCCCTATCTTCATGCCTCATGAGATGTTATTATCCTCCAGAAAGGGGAAACATAATAATTACAAAAAAAAAAAGCATGTACAAGGGGAGGAAAAAGGGAATCAGATAGAAAAAAGCTTGGAAGGATCTGCTTTAAATAGAGTGAAGAAGCTTTCTTAGAGCAAGTGATATTTAAGCTGAGAACCGAAGGATGGGATGCAGCCAGCCAGTAGGTGTAGGACAAAGCCTCATCCACAGGGAGAAATGCTCAGGATCTGTAGGGGAGGAGATAAGGGAGATGCTTGGGAGTGGAAGCTATCTGAGTGAGTGACTAAAGATGAGGCCAGCTAGGGAGGGGCTGCAAGTGAAGAGAGGAGAGTTAAGGAGAAGTGGCTACTTAGGCAGCTGGTGGCCGTTTGTGTGTAGAGGGCTTGGGGATTGAATCTCTGTAGTAGCTGGGTGAATTCAGGTAGGGGAATGGGAGAAGAGGCCACTTCCTCCCTGGATACTTTGGGAATGGGAGACCTCTGTAACTGGTGTGAGGGAGGCACAGCCTTACCACAGGCAGAGGATTGGCCAGAGCCACCTGTGCCTGTAGTAGGACCTCCTCCATCTTCTCTGTGGCTTTGGCAAAATAAAGGTGACATCGAAGGGGCATGTCCAGCTGGCTTTGGGCTGGCGGCAGAGCAAGCAGACTTGCCCAGGGCTCAGAGCTGGGAGCGGGTAGGAAATTGGGCTTGAAGACCCTCCCTCTGAGCTTGGTACTCCTTTTTCCTCCCTACCCCTCTGCTTCCCTTCTGCCAACGCCCATCTCTTTGCCCATCCTGGGTCCTGTGACTTTTCTCTCCCTCAACAGTCGGTTCCCGATTCTGGTCCCCGGCCCCCAGCAGCGCCTGCCCCCTTCCCACCGGGGCCCCCCATGATGCCACCGCCCTTCGTAAGTTTCATGTCTTTCCCTAGGCCTGGCTGTTCCAGCCTGCACCCAACTCCAGCCCCTCGCGCTGCTGCACTGCCAGCACGTTTTGGGTGGTGCCCTCTGCTGCCTTTGCTAGAGGGATGGTTTTGCTTGGGCACTGGGGTGGGAGAAGCTGCTGCTGAGGTGTCCCCTTTGTCTTTTTGTCCTTGAGACCCCCTGGAGCTGGGGTCAGTGTGGGGGGCAGGGTAGGGCTGCCTTTCTCTTTCCCTACTTCTCATCTGTGTTCTTTAAATATGCCACAGAAGTCAGGCTGGCATAGTAACTGCTGATCATTGAGTTGGAAAAAAAGGGTTGGGAGGCAAGGGACCTGGAGGATTTGGGTACCTGGGCAACTGCCTTCTGGCCCTGCCTCTGAGAGGCTTTTTTGGGGAGAGTTGCTGCAGAGGTCAAGCCTTCCAGTGACAACCGGGTGGCAGTCACACTGCCCTTTTCCCTCTCCCTTCTGTATCTCAAGAAGCTGTGTGCTTGCCTGTTAAACCCAAAGGACCCCCTAGTTACCAGTCTTTCTTGGTGTTGAGGAGAGAGGCAGTTTCATGCCTTGGAATTGCCTCAGAGCTGGGGTGGTGGGTGGAGAAGGATGAGAGAAAAGTGGATGCTCCTGACAGGTCCAAGGCAGTGTCTTCTCTGCTCCATCTCTCTCTTTCCTCATTTCCAGATGCCCCCTCCAGGAATCCCCCCACCCTTTCCTCCAATGGGGCTACCCCCCATGAGTCAGAGACCACCAGCCATCCCCCCCATGCCACCTGGCATCATGCCCCCAATGCTTCCACCAATGGGGGCACCGCCTCCACTCACACAGGTAATCCTCTCCCCTGCACTAGGGCTTCAGAAAACTTGGAGTTCATCTTAGGGTGGAAATGGGAGTGGGCATCTGGACTTCAAAAACTAGGTGGGAGAGGGTGGGAGCTTTGGGTTGGCCCGTGGGGCTCTGTCTGCTGAATGACTGGAGAAGACTCTCAGGTGAGGCTGAGAGCCCAGAACCTGGGGATTACCTGGGGAGGTGCCCATAGGAGGGTCATGGTCCCGGTGGGGTCTCTCAGGACCCTGCCCAGCCTGTGCCTGCCCACACCTCGCTCGCTCAGTTTTGTCTTTGTATCTGCAGATCCCAGGAATGGTACCTCCCATGCTGCCAGGAATGCTGATGCCAGCAGTGCCCGTCACCGCCGCGGTAAGCACTGGGGGCCAGCAGGAGCAGGCTCTGCCCCACAGCCTTGGGTCTGACTTGGAGTACCTGGATATGGCCTCCATTCTTCCTGTCTTCTCATCAGCTCCGTCCTGCCTTCAGCACTCCCCATACTCAAATCGTCCTCTCCGGCTGTGCTCAGCTCTTCTAGTCTCTTGCTTGCCCTCCAAGGCGTATACATTCTCTTGTTTCTCCACGCTATGCCCAGCTCCCTTAAGGGACACACTCATGCCCGGCACTCCTACCCTCGCAGAGCTAGCACTGTGGACACCTGTGTACAGCACCCCCTTCACATCTTTTTTGTCTCTGGAGGAAACAACAGCACCTGGGGATCTCGCTGTACCTTCTTGTGCCATTGCTCAGTGTAGCAGAGTCTGGGTAGGATATAGCATTTGACATCACTGTGGAGACGGGCCTTGGAGTTTGACTCAACAAAACAGTCTTACTTGAGAAACATGAAGAAAGCTGCAGGGCGGTCCCCCCTTAAGATCGTAGAGCCACAGCCCTGGATGGGGGGAAGCGTGTTAGGGAGCAGAGGTCCCTGGGAGCAGGGCACATGGATCCTGGCCTACTTCTCCATCCCCCATGGCCTGGGTCCTGGGGGCCACTGGGCTTGGCCCCAACCCTTCCCCCTCCTCTTTCTTCGGCAGACGGCTCCGGGTGCGGACACCGCCAGCTGTGAGTCTTCTAGGGGCCTGCTCCCCCCAGGCTCGGAGGTTGGGGGTACAGGGAGAGGGGATCGTGGACTAGAGCCCACCCTGGATCATGCCTGTTGGGGTGCCAGGGAGCCTGGGATGTTGATGGGAGCAGAGGATATTTGTTGGGGATGCAATGGGGGAGGGCCAGGTGGGGATAAGATGGGAGCTGGAACAAGGACTTAATAATATGTTTCCTTTGGCTTCTTTTCTAGCTGTTGTGGCTGGGACAGTTCCTCCGGTGAGTTCTTCCAGCTCAGGGGTCTCAGGGTAGAAAGGCTGAAATGGGGGTGCTGATGGTAAATCTTTGGGGTGAGGAGAAGAAGCTTTGGGAAAGGGGCCTTGACCACCATTCTGTGCCCCCCTCCCCCAGAGGGCCCTATGGAGTGAGCATGTGGCCCCTGATGGGCGCATCTACTACTACAATGCTGACGACAAGCAGTCCGTGTGGGAGAAGCCCAGCGTGCTCAAGTCCAAGGCGGAGGTCCTGAGCGGGGCTTTCTGGTCCTTCCTTTCAGCTGCCCTGACCCTTCCAAGTCCTTGGCTTCCCCTACATCTCTAACCATACATGTGGTTCCTCTGAACCCAAGACCCCTGACTACCCCCAAGACCCCCTAGGACCTTAGGAAGGCCACCTTCCCCCATGTGGAGCCAGACCAGGTGGTAGCTAAAAACTGTGTCCCCTACTCGATGGGCCCCCTGAGCTCCCCTCCATCTGCCTGGAGGGTGTGCACAGCCCACTGATGTCCTCTGACCATCTTCTTGCAGCTGCTGCTGTCCCAGTGTCCCTGGAAAGAGTACAAGTCTGACACAGGCAAATCTTACTATTACAACAACCGGAGCAAGGAATCCTGCTGGACCCGGCCCAAGGACTTGGATGACCTGGAGGGTGAGGAGGGCCTGGGCCCGGGCCTGCACTCTGGGGAGTGGCCCTTGCGACTCTGTGACCGTGTTCTCTTTTCCTGTTGCAGCTCTAGTCAAACAAGAGGCTGCAAGGTGAGTGAATTGCCCACTTGCCCATCTCTCCATCCATATTTGGGACCGCCTGAGGGGTGGGAATGGACTCTCTCCCCACGATCCCTGCTCCGTGGGAGGAAGAGCCGGCTCTCAGTCTCCTTGTGGAGGGTCTGCTCTGGCCCCAGTCCTTCCAGAGATAAACCAGCCAGGACCTGACCATCTTTATCCCTGCTCTGCTCGTGGACACTGCCCTTCCACTCACCTGCAGGAAACAGCAGCAGCAGCCGCCACAGCCTCCTCAGCCACAGCCTGAACCCCCACCTGTGCCACCAGGCCCCACCCCTGTGCCCACTAGCATCCTAGAACCTGAACCAGGTGGGAGTGAAGATTGCGATATGTCAGAGGCTGTCCAGCCTGTGGAGCAGGGGTTCCTGCAGCAGCTGGAGGAGGGTCCCAGCAGGTGAGGGCTGCCCCCCCCCACAACGCCCTGAGGCATTACAGATGCTGGCCTCAGGCTCCCAGCCTGTCCCCCCCTTGACCTCTGCCAGACCTTTGGGGAGGGGTATGAAGATCTGGGCATGATCTCTGAAAGGAAGAAAAGGGCTGCTCTGGGAAGCCAGGAGGGGGTGGTGCCACTGATCACACAGGCACTGAAAGCTTCTACGACCAGGGGATGCTGTGGCTGAGTCCCCTGTACCCTCCCAGTTCTGGACAGCATCAGCCACCACAGCAGGAGGAAGAGGAATCAAAGCCAGAACCAGAGAGGTCTGGCCTCAGTTGGAGCAGCCGAGAGAAGGCAAAACAGGCCTTCAAGGAGCTACTGAGGGACAAGGTGCTGGGGTGGTGCTCCCAGGGTAGGCCTGGAGGGGGCTGGAGGTGGGCAGGCCCCGTGACTCCCACCTGCTCCATTCTAGGCTGTCCCCTCCAACGCCTCGTGGGAACAGGCCATGAAGATGGTGGTCACCGACCCCCGTTACAGGTAGGCCTGGGCAGAGGGAGCCAGGCCCTCTAGACTTCATTTATAAGAGATCTGGGCCAGGCACTCCCTGAGAAACCCCAGCTCGGCACTCAGCCCCACGGGGGCCAGAGTCTAGAGAGTGATACATGGGTGAAGATGCAAGGGGAAGAGAAGGTGGAGGACCTCTGGGAGAGGGGGGAGGTAGCTGACGTAAGACATTCAATAAATGCTTGTTGAATTGAATTGATTTGAATTGAATTAATTTGGGAAAGGGGGGGCTGGATAGGGCAGAGGCCAGACTGCGACTTGAGCGCCCCAAGCAGAAGGGCCCAGTATTAGCAGTGTCTTGGAGACCCATCTCTTCCTCCTACTGCCTCTCACCCCTCACTACACCCCAGGAACCTGTCTTGCCTCCCTGTACCCGTGAGCCCCTACAGCCTGCAGTGCCCATGCATGGACCCCTCACTAGTTCTGTGTGGTGTGACCCTGCCTAGCAGGCTGAGCAGGGTGGTTCAGGCTGATTCTGTCCCCACACCACTCCCGCCCTCTACACCCCAGTGCCTTACCCAAACTGAGTGAGAAAAAGCAGGCATTCAATGCCTACAAGGCGCAGCGGGAGAAGGAGGAGAAGGAAGAGGCCCGGCTAAAGGCCAAGGAGGCCAAGCAGACCTTGCAGCATTTCCTGGAGCAGCATGAACGCATGACCTCCACCACCCGCTACCGGTCAGGGGGATGGGCTGGGGTGGGGCCTGGGAACCCTGAGAACACTGGGCCCAGGGTCTGTGTTCTCTGCCCGCCTACCCACAGCCCATATGCTCTGCAGGCGGGCAGAACAGACCTTTGGGGAGTTGGAGGTCTGGGCCGTGGTCCCTGAGAGGGATCGAAAAGAAGTTTATGATGATGTCCTCTTCTTTCTGGCCAAGAAGGAGAAGGTAACAGGCACTGGGCTGGACCAGTCAGCTCTAGTTTTGTCTTAGACTTCCCTTGTCTCTGCTCACTTAGGGACCCTGATTCACTTCTGTGCTACCCCAGGGTCCCAGCTCCTTACCCACAAGCTGGTGTGGCACTTGTACACCCCCACTTCTGCTCTGCCTACAACCTGGGCATGGAAGGGCAGGAAGGAGTCTCTGGGGGCTTGGACTATAAACTGCTCCTTCCCCTTTCCAGGAACATGAAAGCTTTGAGCCTGACCCTTCTAAGGTTCCCTAGCTGCTAGCCTTTCCCCAAATTTCTGCCCAGGCTCGCTTGAGTAGCTCCAGCCTGCCCTGCCTTACCCTGACCCTGTGGCTCCTTAGGAACAGGCCAAGCAGCTCCGGCGTCGCAACATTCAGGCCCTGAAGAGCATCCTGGATGGGATGAGTAGCGTCAACTTCCAAACCACATGGTCCCAGGCCCAGCAGTACCTCATGGATAATCCCAGCTTTGCTCAGGACCATCAACTGCAGAGTAAGCCTGAGGCTCCACTCTCTCCTGTCCCTTCCTTTTTCCTCCCTGACCTGAGCCCCCAGAACCTGCCTTACACGGCTCCTGCACACCTGCCCTTCTGGACATCCAGGAGTGCCCACACTCACTCACTCCTCGTATCTCTCTGGACTCTGGAGATCCCACACTGCTTAAGGACACCCCCTCCCTGCCTTCAGAGTTGACATGGACATTGTATGTCCTTGGAGGAAGAGCTCTGGGACAGGAATCAGGAGACCTAGAGATGATTTTTATAGCTCATGTGAATATTAAATTGTCATGGCATGGTGGGCCTTAACTGGTCACACATGTTATAGTAAGCTATTGTTGGTGTGTACTCACTGGTGATATCAGAAATTCACCTTCTGATGTTTCCTCAAAGCATGATTGATTGCCAGTTCCACAGCACAAAACCTCTGATCTAGAGATAACTGGTTTCATATGACTTCTAGTAACTGAATTCACAAGAGCTGAACACTTGCTCATTTTTCCACATACAGTTAAGGAGGCCTCCTCAAAAACCACCATTCCAGTAGCCTCCCCCCAGAGCCCCCTGCCCTCCTTGCCCCACCGTGGGCATCCCTGGCACCTATAGGGATGGCATCCTCAAAGTTCTGGGGGTGCTGGGGTCTGAGAGGGTGCCCGGCAATGTGGTGCCTGCTGAGCCTCCTCCCTGTGCTTAGACATGGACAAGGAAGATGCGTTGATCTGCTTTGAGGAGCATATCCGGGCTTTGGAGAGAGAGGAGGAAGAGGAGCGGGAGCGGGCCCGGCTTCGGGAGCGGCGCCAGCAACGCAAGAACCGGGAGGCCTTTCAGGTATCTTCGCCACCCTCTGGACTGGAGCGCAGTTCGGCCTCAGACTGTCACCTCTCCACCCAGGGTCTGCCTCTTCTTGGCCAGGCCCACTGTTTTTGTCTGTGCCCAGTCCTGTCCCAGCAACATGGGGTTCTCTGTGCCTGCAGTTTTGTGTTCCCTCAGCTCTGGGCCATGCTCCTCTAGGGAGACTGATGTATGCACCACCTAGAAATTGCCAGCAGAGAGCACCCTAAAGGCACGGCTTGGCAGCTAAGCCAAGGTTATTTCCCTTTGGTGGGGAGCCAGGCAGGCATAGCTAGTTATTCCCCAGCTTGGAGGTGGCGATGGTAAGTGGTAATGGTGGGTGTAACTTAGCTATAACACATCAGGAAGTTGAAACCAAGTCACGGGAAGATTGTGCTGCAGGCAAGCTTCTGTCTCTGCCTCCTGGCCCAGCTCACACACAGGTTTCAGTCTGTCCCAGTCGGTATTTATGTCCCTTTTGCATTGCTCTCTGCCTCCCCATCCGTATCTCCCCATCTCTGCCTCCCTTGCCTGCATTTGCTCAATCAGGATGGTCCCTGCCTCTCCCTCTTCCTCCCTAGTCTTCGGTCCTGCCTCCCTCCCTGTCTCTCTCACCCTATAACTGGCCTCTCCCTGCTCAGACCTTCCTGGACGAGCTGCACGAGACAGGGCAGCTGCATTCGATGTCCACCTGGATGGAGCTGTACCCAGCAGTCAGCACTGATGTCCGCTTTGCCAACATGCTGGGCCAGCCGGGTAAGGCAGCCAGGCTACCCCTCCTCTGGCCTGGCTTCCTGCCCTGCCATCCTCTCTGCACCCCCACTCCCTGCTCCTGTCCTCGACCCCACCCCCAGGCCTTGGGAAGCTGCCGCCGCCAGGCCCCCCTCCCTCCCTCCCCCGCAGGCTCCACCCCTCTGGACTTGTTCAAGTTCTATGTGGAGGAGCTGAAGGCACGATTCCATGATGAGAAGAAGATCATTAAGGACATCCTTAAGGTGAGGGAGGCCGGGGGCTGTGGGCAGATGCAGGCTGGATGCAGGCCATGCTCTCTGGACAGGACTCCCTGCTAAGTCCTGTTTTGTAGGAGCATTTCAGCTGAATTTAGCAGATACCTTTTGTGATCCTTTACTGTGCACTGGGGACACAGAAATAAATATGATTTCTGCCCATAGGAAGTCATGGCCTAATAGGAAAGTAGTCATGACATTTATTATATAGAGGGGCAAGTGTTGTTACAGAGATGAGAACCAAAAGAATTGGCATTTGAACTGCACCTGGGTGGAGGTAGGTGGGGGTCCTGGGCATAGGGTACCACAGGGGCAAAGGCGGAATGGAAGGTCATGGCAGGTTTGAGGAGCAGGAAGCATATAGCTATATCATAAACTGGTAGCCCTCAGATATGTTCCTTCTGGCCTATATGGTGTTTTAGAAAAATTTGGAATTTGTTGCTAACATTTTTTTTTAATTTATTTTGGTATCATTAATCTACAATTATATGTGCAATATTATGATTATTAAACTACCCCCTTCATCTGGTCCCCCCCACCAACCCCATTACAGTCACTGTCCATCAGCGTAGTGAGATGCTATAGAATCACTACTTGTCTTCTCTGAGTTGTACAGCCCTCCCCGTGCCCCCCCAACATTATGTCTGCTAATTGTAATGCCCCTTTTACCCTCTTATCCCTCCCTTCCCACCCATCTCCCCAGTCCCTTTCCCTTTGGTAACTGTTAGTCCATTCTTGGGTTCTGTGAGTCTGCTGCTGTTTTGTTCCTTCAGTTTTTTTCTTTGTTCTTATACTCCACATATGAGTGAGATCATTTGATATTTGTCTTTTTCGGCTTGGCTTATTTCACTGAGCATAATACCCTCCAGCTCCATCCATGTTGTTGCAAATGGTAGGATTTGTTTTCTTCTTATGGCTGAATAATATTCCATTGTGTATATGTACCACCTCTTCTTTATCCATTCATCTACTGATGGACACTTAGGTTGCTTCCATTTCTTGGCTATTGTAAATAGTGCTGCGATAAACATAGGGGTGCATATGTCTTTTTCAAACTGGGCTGCTGCATTCTTAGGGTAAATTCCTAGGAGTGGGATTCCTGGGTCAAATGGTATTTCTATTTTGAGTTTTTTGAGGAACCTCCATACTGATTTCCACAATGGTTGAACTAATTTGCATTCCCACCAGCAGTGTAGGAGGGTTCCCCTTTCTCCACATCCTCGCCAACATTTCTTGTTGTTTGTGTTTTGGATGTTGGCCATCCTCACTGGTGTGAGGTGATATCTCATTGTGGTTTTAATCTGCATTTCTCTGATGATTAGCGATGTGGAGCATCTTCTCATGTGCCTGTTGGCCATCTGAATTTCTTCTTTGGAGAAGTGTCTATTCATGTCCTCTGCCCATTTCTTAATTGGATTATTTGCTTTTTGTTTGTTGAGGTGCGTGAGTTCTTCATATATTTTGGATGTCAACCCCTTATCGGATACGTCATTTATGAATATATTCTCCCATACTGTAGGATGTCTTTTTGTTCTATTGATGGTGTCCTGTTGCTAACATTTTTAAATCAGGATATTGCACATAAAAATCTGGATTTTCAGCTTCTCTTGAAAATTTGGATTATCTGTCAGCACTGAGCTGGTTTTGCAAGGCATTTAGTAGACTCAAGCTGAGATGCCACTGTTTTAGAAGGGGCACATCGGCCTTATCTTCACCACTCTGGTCACTGCCCTGATGTGGCAGTGAGTTCAGCTGCTATTTACCTACTGTCACACGTGTGTGTTGCTTTTCTTACACTGGAGAAATGGTTTTCAATATCCATTTTTATCAAAGGTGAAAAAGTGATTGTATTTCAGAAAATACAAAAACAAAGGTGAGAAGTGACAGCCTTGCACTTCAGAAGAGAACCAAAGAGCCTGTTTCTTTGTGGAAGTGCAGAACCTCCTGTGTGCTGAGGAGGCAGTGTGCACAGTGGTTAGGAGCAGCACTGTGGAGGCGGACGCCTGGTGTACAAGGCCAGCTTAACCACTTACTCACTGTGTGACTTTGGGCGGATTACTTAACCTTTCTAAGCCTTACTTTCCTCGTCTGAAAAATGGGGAGTTTTCCATTATGTACATCTAATTACTGAGGGGAGTATTTGGGACCTGGGGTGAGCAGGGTCTGAAAATAAAGCTAGAAATGTCCCACTGCACACACTTTTCTTTGAAGCCCTGTGTTTTGCCTCACAAATTCATGCAGGTGTTGCATTTTAATACCATATTACTTCTCTCTTTAATATAAACTTAGTATTTTTAAATTATTTACCATTAGGTAAGACAATAGCATTGTCCTATGGTTTCCTGTTTCTGTGGACCCACATGCCCCAGTTTGGAATTAGAGTCCCACATGTGAAATGCCTTGGATGAAATAAGTACTTTGGGTTTTTATCTTGTAAGTAATGGAGAGCCAGGGAGTGAACTGATGAGATGACGTCTTGGAAAAGCCATGGCGATAGTTAAGAGTAGCACCTCCGAGGCTGATAAGCACTTGTATCCTTGCGGAGGTGGGTGGAGGGAGGCCAGTACCTGAAGCCTCAGGATACTGAAAGTGATAATGGTGAGTAATTCAAACAGATTTGGAGTCTTCCTCCTCATCGGTTTCGTGCCAAGCCTCTTCCCTGCTCTTGGGGCCATTTGGTAGAAAAGCCTGAGCAGCACTGGGCTCTCAGGGCTGCTTGGAGGCGTGGGAGGGGAGCAGGAAGGCTCTTGCAGGAATCCAGGTGGGAAAGGAGCTCAGGCAGGCCTGGCTGGGATGGCAGATAAGGCTGGGGCTCAGCTGTGTTCCAGAGACCCTTAGGTTTCCTCACAGGTGCCCTGGGATATGCAAGGGGAAGTTGAGTGGGGTATTTTAATGCTTGTTTTTATATTTTCAAGTACAGCAGCTTCTCTTTTATACATTGAGGTTCTATGTAAGATTTTGATTGAAAAAATGTTTTCTGCTGTTAAAAAAAGCTCAAAATCAGAAGGGTAGTCGCTCAGAAGTAGAATTGACATGTCTCTTTGTGAAATAGAGGGAAAGGAAGGAGTGACTTGGAAGTTGGTGGGGGTGGATGATGACACTGTTGGTAAGGATCAAGCAGGAAGAACAGAATAGGCCTGGAAAATTAGGAATTCCATTTAGGGAATTACTCTCAAGAGCATCCTGGGGTAGAGAGGAATACAACACATACCATATTCTTTTTTATTAATGTATCAAATACCATATTTTAAATAGGATAATCGTACAAAGTAGAAATCTCTATATCCCAGATATAAAAAATATCTAAATTTTATTGGATGCTTAACTTTAGCCACAGAGTGGCTGGTCCTCCAGACGGCCTGCAGGAGTCTTTGCCGAGTCCCGTCCCTACACCACCTGAGAAAGCAGCTGCTTCAGTTTCCCTTCTTCTTCCTCTTTGGATCCCTACCTGTGGAGGACAGGCAAGCTCAGGAGTCCCTCTGGCCATCCACCAGCCAGGTGGACTGGTGGCACCTCTTACCCCATAGGGTAATGCAGAGCCCTGGACTTGGAACAGCAGGAAGATCGAAGCTCCAGGCCTAGGAGATCCATGGGGATGGGGCTCACAGGAAATGAATTCTCTTGGGATCTGCTGGTTTGAAGTGTCTAAGAAATACCCAGTTTATTATGGGTCTGAAAATCAGGAGAGAGGGGCTGGGACAGTGTAATTGAAAAGACTAAGTACTGTTCTCAGGGGAACAAGCGCATACAAGAGGGTAAAAGAGGTCAGAGAAGACAGATGATGACCCCGGAGAGTGAAGTGTGGAAAGTTGAACGGCAGGGGTACCAAGGACAAGACGAGTGAGGACGGAGAAGGGGCTCTTGGGGTTGGCCATTAGGACCTGAGCAGTGACAGTCTGTGGGAGAGCAGTGTCCGTGGAGAGGGTTCAGTGGGTACAGTAGCACAGGCTTTAGAGTCAGGTAACTCCTGGCTGTTTATTGGTTGAGATCTATGCAAATTATATAGTGTCTGAGCCTCAATTTCCTCTTCTGTAAAATGGGGATAATTTATGTGCAAGGTTGTGAGAATTAAATACTTGTAAAGTGTCTTATAGTAGGCTTTATAAATGTTTATTTTCCTTTGTGCTTAAATTTAAAGATTTTGAAATAAAGGTAAAGAAGCAGAGGTTGTCAGTTTGAGAAAGGTGAGAGCAGGTGGAAAAGGATGTCCCAGGTTAAGTACGGTGTGTACTTGAAAGGAGGAGCCAGTGAAGAGGTGAGGTCGAAGCTTTCAATTCCCTGAGAGAGATGACATGCTGTTTGAGGAGAAGCCTGAGAGCGTGTGTTGAGGAAGTCGTTTTGGAAAAGGCAGGGAGACGATGCGCGTCTGCCCTCAGCAGGAAGGCTGGAGCAAGTTAGAGCTGTGTGGAGGGAGCACAAGGGCATCTGGGCCCGTGCCCCAGCAGATTGGAGAGCCAGCCTTCAAACTCCAGTGGCTACACTTTCCATCAAGTCACCTTGAGCCAAATGAGATAACTTTCCTAACCCTCTGCTTTCACAGGGGTGTTGGGAGGCTTCAGTGTGAAGCCCAGAGCCTGGCCTGTGGTGTTTTGAGAATGTGAGGTATTTTCAATGTTTGGGAGTTGGATACCTGCTGGCCTCTGTTTCTCCTGTGGACTTTGTAATCTGTGTGGGTATAGTGCTTAAACTATGGGTTTGGGCGTTAAAAAGACCTGGGGTAGAGTTCCCCGTGAATGGCCATGTGTTAGCCATGAAACCTTGGACAAGTGCTTATTTCTGTAGACTTTGGTTTCTTCTTCTGCATAAAATTAGGAGACTAGGACCTATGCTTAAATTTAGAAACAGGATTAAGGGGATCAATGTGTGTGAAGCACCTCATCATGGTACTGGGTACTTAGTAAGCACTCAGTAAATAAAGGCAAAGGATGGAACTAGCAGATGTTGACTGAGAATGCAAGGAAGTTACTGAGCAGCAGGCAGGCCCAGCTGGAGCCTGAACTCTAAGCCAAAGGAACAAAGAACTAATTGTGGGAAACTCAGGCATCAATCAGCAGGCACTGTACACACGCACATACACACACTCCCTGCTCCCCTTCCCATGTGAACTCCCCCATCTCCCTATGACAACCAAGGGTAGGTGTGGGAGAGCTTAATCGGCAGATGGTGAGGACTCAGACAGCTGGTTTTCCAAAGTGCATCCCAGTCCTGTGTATCTCTTCTGGGGCCGGGGCCTTCTTGAGCATCCTAGTCTGGCCCCTCTGCCTGCCCCAGAGGCCAGCTTCGGGCCTTGGGCCTAAGGTGCCCCCTTACTTCATGCACTGCTATGCCCACAGGACCGGGGTTTCTGCGTGGAGGTGAACACAGCCTTTGAGGACTTCGCCCACGTCATAAGCTTTGACAAGAGGGCTGCTGCGCTGGACGCAGGCAACATCAAGCTGACCTTCAATAGTGTGAGGGGCCAGGCGGGCCGGGGCTGTAGCCAGGGCTCCATTCTTAAACGCATCCCTGTGTCTTGTTCTGTTCCTTCTCACTCACTGCCCCATGTGACAGTACCCCCCATTTGGGTTGATAGTGGGAGCCCAGATCCCAACTTCCACCTCGTAAGGTGTGCCTGAGTGGGGCCCAGGCTCCCATCCTCCTGGGTGACCCGTTTTGCATCCTTTCTGCCCTCAGCTGCTGGAGAAAGCAGAGGCACGGGAGAGAGAACGGGAGAAGGAGGAGGCACGAAGGATGCGGCGCAGGGAAGCTGCCTTTCGAAGCATGCTGAGGCAGGCTGTGCCTGCTCTGGAGCTGGGCACTGCCTGGGAAGAGGTCAGGACTGCAGCCTGGCACCACACACCACCCCAGTCCTGAGGGCAGCTGTGCTTCACCACCTCTGGGGGCCCACCCGTCATAGCACAGCTCACGGCCGGCTCCGGCTCCCTTCCTTCCTCTGCCCCAGCCCTGCGCTCACGGCGGTGTCCGTGCCGTGCCGGGGCTGGTCTTATCAGCAGTGCTCTCCCATTCAAGGTCCGTGAGCGCTTTGTGTGTGACTCAGCCTTTGAGCAGATCACCCTCGAGTCGGAGCGGATCCGGCTCTTCCGGGAGTTCCTGCAGGTACTGGAGGTGAGGCAGTGCTCTAGTCCTCCGTATTGGTCCCAGGCTTTCAAACACCCAAGGCCACCTCAATAGAGACCTTGGTGACCTCTCACCCCACCCCAGGGCTCTCCTTGCCCTGCACAACCAAGGAAAGAGAGGTCTTAGGGTGCCCCCTGGATAGGCCTAAGGCCCTAGCCCGAGAGAAGGAGGCAAAACCAGATTTTAGGATGCAGAGTCCTTCCTGGGGCTAACATGGTGCTTTCCTTACCCTGCCCTCTGCCTCTACCAGACTGAATGCCAGCATCTCCACACCAAAGGCCGAAAACATAGCAGGAAGGGCAAGAAGCACCATCGCAAGCGGTCCCACTCGCCCTCAGTGAGTTGGCGGGTAGGAGGGATGTGGGGTACGGTTGGATTATTTTGGGGAAAGAACCACTTTATTTTTTCCCATACGTCACCTTCCCTGGAGGAAGATGTGAAGATTTCTTTGGCCCTAGAGCCTCCTCTCAGTCTCCAGTTCCCAGACTGAAAGGCTCCGGAGGCCAGAGCGCCTCAGCACTGACATGTACCTGCTGGTCTGCCCAGGGCTCTGAGTCAGAAGAGGAGGAACTGCCCCCACCGTCTCTCAGGCCCCCCAAGCGGAGGAGGCGGAACCCCTCAGAGTCAGGCTCTGAACCTTCTTCCTCACTTGATTCAGTTGAAAGTGGGGGTGCTGCCCTTGGAGGACGAGGCTCCCCACCATCCCGCCTTCTTGGATCAGGTAAGCAGTTGAGAGCCGGAGGAGCTGGCCCAAACCGAGGAGGCCCTGGGTACCCCAGCCCCTGAGGGAAGAATGGACTGGGGGGCTGCGGCTGCTGGCCCCATCTAGGCAAGAAACGGGGAGACCGAAGGAGAACTGGACTGACTGAGACTTCCTCAGACAGGTCCCTGTCTATGAAGAATGAGCGGATGGACTGTGGCAGAGAAAAGGATGAGCCCTCCCTTCTCCTGTGGGACTTAGTGGGGATTTTTCTATCTCCAGATCATGGCCTTCGGAAAGCCAAGAAACCAAAAAAGAAAACTAAGAAGAGAAGACACAAGTCGGTGCGTAGAGAAGGAACGTCTACCCGAGGCCCTGCTATTTTGTGAGCTCTCATCCACCTGCCTGTTGCGCCTCCTGGGCTGTTTTCCACGGGAACTGAGGAGGCGGGCTCTGGGCTCTTACAGAACAGTCCTGAGAGCGAGACAGACCCCGAGGAGAAAGCTGGCAAGGAGAGTGATGAGAAAGAACCAGAACAGGATAAGGACAGGGAGCTGCGGCGGGCAGAGCTCCCTAACCACTCCCCAGCTCTTGGAATCAAGAAGGAGAAGGTGAGAGGCAGGTGCCAGGCCCCAGCCCGGTCAGCACTCTGTCCAGGCCTCCACGGCCCTCGGGGGAGGCTGTGGGTGAGCTGTGCCTTTGCTCCACCAGACGGGCTGGGACACGTCGGAAAGTGAGCTGAGCGAGGGTGAGCTGGAAAGGCGGCGGCGGACGCTCCTGCAGCAGCTGGATGACCACCAATGACCCGATGAGCTGCTCTGACTCTGGTCTGCATGAGGCCATGACTCCTAGGTCACCCTCACCGTCTGCCCCAGACTCCTTCCTCAGTCTGGTCTGTGTCCACTTTTCTTCAGTAACCCTACCCCAACACACCTTTGCCAGCACCTCCCAAGGTGTTCAGGGGCCTCCCCACTTCCTGGACAACTAGTGCAGTCCTAGCCCTCAGCCCTAGACCAGAGATTGGTGGTGTATGCCATGTGGGGTGGATGATGCCAGTAGATAAAATGTGAGAAGGGGCCTCCAGGGAAGAGTGACAGGCTGGTGACAGGCAGGGTCCTTACCCTCTAGCATCAGTGCCTGCTCCTGCCTGCCCGGGACCTGGGGCTCACAACTACTTCCTTCAGCCCTGGGACCCAGTATATGTGTGTTCTGTTCTGTTTTTGTTTTTTAAATAACAATATTTATAACACGCCAGTGGCTCTTGTCTTCTCCATATGCTACTGGGGCAGGCTGGGTCCTGGACAGGTGCATGCATGGCCTGCAGAGGGCACTGGCATCTCCTGGCAGGCCTGCCCCCGTTTGTGGGTGGAGCCCACCCAGTCTGGTCCCCCTTCCCCAGGCTTGTGCACTCACCTCCCCAAAGCAGGTGGCAGCTCTTCTGTGCAACCTCCTTTCTCTCCCTGTGGCTCAGGTCTGGCTAAATGACCACCCTGTCCTCCCATGCTCAGAAAGAAGAAACAGAGTCAGGCCTGGTGCTTCAAGCCTTTGTTGAGAGAAGGAAGATCTAGAGTTTATGTACAAGAGAGAAGGGAAGTGGTACATGTACAAAAAAGGAGTGGTCCCCTGTCTTTCCTTCTAGCAGCTGAAAAGAAACTGTCAGGGGATTGAGAAAATAGCTAAGACCACCATGCCCCCTGCCTCAAAAAAACCTAGCTGAGGAAAGGAGGTGAGGATGCTATTGGTATAGCCTTTCTCTAATCCTCTTGGGGCTGGGGCAGCAGAAACCTCTACCCGTCTGCCCCCTTTGGCAAGAAAATAGAGTAAGCCTAGAGTGAAAAGGGCCAAGGGCTGTAAGCACGGCATCTCTCCTCTATCCTAATTACTGGGCCAGTCTGGATGGGCCCCAGGCTTGGGAGGGCCTTGCTCCTGGTAAAAGATGGATCTATGATTGGCAGGGTCCCAGGACTCCCTAAGCCCAGATACTTCTAGAACACAGCTGACCATGGAGCTGCAAAAAGGAAGGTGAAAACAGAAAGGATAGTTGCATTCTCCTCTCATCCCTCTGGCTTTTGTGACAGAGGGGCCTCGGTGCCACTGTACAAGCTAAAGCTGGACGTGGTTTTTTTCCACTCCTGCACTGATCTTTGGTGACTCTTTAGGAAATGAAGTTGAAGACCTTGGGGGAAAGTGCAGTACTAGAGGCACAGGGAAGTGGAGGCCCTGAAAGACCTAGTGCCCACAGTGGTGGCAGGCAAGATGCAGCTTTGAGAACTGGGGTGGACACTGGGTTGAGAGCAGCATAGTCCTCTGCTTGGCCCTTGGCTGATTCCAGAGCTTCCAGTCCACTGGTTAGACTTGCAGGATGCAGGACTCTGGGAGGTTGAAATGCTTCTGCCTCCAAGAGGGTCTCAGTGGGGACCTGGAGCCCGAGGGGGGCCATTGGGTGGTGTGGCACTCCAGGCTTGGTGGCAAATGACAATGGGCTGGTGGTGGAGGCCTGTGGGGAAGACAGAGACCTGTGAACAGGCACAGAGGCCAGGCCACACTTTGTAGGAGCAGCCCTAGAGGCAGGGCCAGAGAAGAGCCAGCCATGAGGCCGGGGAGGGAAAAATTTTAATGAGAGGCTGGAGGGGCCGATCAGAGAGATGGTGGCTCTGCATTTTCAGAGGACAGGTGTGGGTTACTAGAGGCTACTAGGCAGTGGTAGAAAAAGTTAAGAGCCAGAAGCTGGGAAGAGACCCTAGGAGGTCGGATATCAGGAAAGAGAGATCAAGGGACATATGTCCCTGGGCAGGAGCTACTGCCGGAGCTCAGAGGAACCCTGGGGGAGGAGGCAAGGACAAAGGACACCTGGGGCCAGGTCCAGAGCCACAGCCTCAGGAATCAAGGCAGCAGCCTCCTTCTGCCTGTTCTGGCAACTCCCTACCCCTTGGGCCTTAGTAGAAGCTAGGACAGCATTAGTGGGAGAGATGCCACTTCCCTGAGGGCACATGCAGGGGATAAGCCATGCTTCCTGGAGCATGGGGCATGCAGGGAGAGAAATATGTGTCCCCATCACCATGAGGCTACCAAAGGATGGTTCCAAGTCATGCAGGGGAGTAGGTGACTGTGGGCCCCAGCAGGAGTTCTGGGCGGAGGACATGCAGCAGGGGCGGCTGTGGTGCCCAGTACCTGTCAAGGGCCCCAGCCTTGGGGGTTAACAGTTTGACTCATCATGGTGGGCTGCATCGCAGAAGAAGCGTGAGCCCCGCTTGGCAGTACGGGCCGTGAAAGGGACACTCTTCAGCACTGTGGCCCAGGAGAGAGACACAGTGGTCAGGCCCCATGGGGTGGGTGGGTGGGTTGGAGGAGGGCCCAAAGATGTAAGGGTGGGCTTGGGAGCGAGGCCCAGTGGCGAGGCCCTAGGGAAGGAAGAGGGCCCCACCTGTGATGATGTCCTCAATGGCACCATCTTTCCCCTCGTAAACAGGCCGGTGCTCCTTGGCTTGGCGCCGCCTCAACTCTGCAATTAGTTCCTGCTGTTGCCACTTGTTCCGCTGGGATGGGGCCTGGGCCAAGCATTGGAAGAGGAAGGGAGTCACTGCTGACCTACCATGGGGCAGGCTGGGGATGCCCTTGATTGTGTGGCCAGCCCCCACGATTGCCTGGGAACCCCACTCCAAAGCCCCAGCGCCATCCCTTTGGACTCCAGCCTCAGGCCTTCTGGGTGGTCTTCAGGCTCAGTTTTCCATCTCCTCTCTGCTCTACCCGCTCCAAATCCTTTGCCCTCTTTTCCTCCACGCCCCAGCTCTTGGTCCCACCTACCTTGGCATCCAGTTTCTTGGCTTCCTGAGCCAACTGCTTCTCCCGCATTACCTCCTCCTGCTTCTTGCGGGCTTCATTCTCTTGTTCTGCTTCCTAAGAACCGTGGAAGGTGGGGGGCAAGGGTGAGGCTCACACAGGCTGTGAGGGGAGGAGCTGACTGAGGGTGGACAGTAGGTAGCAGTGGGACCAGCAACCCCAGGTGGCCACCCTCTGGAGGGGCACTTCCTGCCCTGAACAATGACAGGAAGGGCCTGGGCCCCCACCCTGCCCACCAGTTCACAGCTGCGAGGCCTGTGGCCAGCTTCCATCGCTCTGTCCCAGAACTCTGAGGACAAGACGGAAAAGGCCCAGACTTGAAGCCCAGCCAGTTTTCTCTCAGCTGAACTCTTCTTTAAAAGCTTCTCTTCTGCTCACCTTGTAAGAACGAATGAATCGGACAAATACTGGGAAGAATACAGAAGGAGGTGTGGTCTTGGGACTCTCACCGAAGTAGCGCACAACTGCATTGTAGGCGTCCTAGGGAATGGGTGGGCAGCAGGGGTCAGCCTGGCAGGGAAGGAGAGGCATGGCTTCCCACCAGGGACAGGCCCACAGAAAGCAGCACCCAGGGCCAAGGAGGAAAAGCAGCAACCCCAACCCCCAAAGGAGGGAAGAGTCCAGGACTCCCGGAGCTCCTTGGTGTGCGCATCTCCAGAGGCAGTGGCCTGCAACCCCCCTGGGCCTTCTCCCCTGCACACAGCCCGACAGCCGCCTGATGCAAGTTCTGTATTCCAAGAACCAGAACTAAACCCTCCTAGAGGTGTGCCATGGCCCTGGCTGTCTCCACCAGCCTCCACCCTGTGCTCACCTCAGCTGTCTTGGCATCACGCTGGAGCTTGTCCAGTTTGCCTTCGTTGGTGCTAAGGAAGTTCCGAAGGACGCTGTTGTCATGTATGCTGCACTCCCGCCGAATCAACTCCATGCCCCGGCCTAGCTCCTTCACATCTAGCAGCACGTTCTCCAGGGACACTGTGGTCACCAGAGCCTGGGCTGAGGCCTGTGCAGAGCCCCACATGTCCACCTCCCAGCCCAGGGCGACAGCAAACTCTGGCCCTCCCCGCCAGCATGGACTTGCTTGGGTTCTCATACCCCTGCTTCTTGAACTACCCAGGAAGGTGCAGAAAGGGGCATGCCCAGCTAGCTAGGCTCTCACAGGGGCAAGGAAAAGGAATGGAGGCTGTGAGCTCAGGACTCAAGAGAGCCGGGCAGCACAGGAAGGCAAGCCAGAGAGTGCTGGTCTCCAAAACGGAGCTGCCTCCATTTTCTTGGGTGGGGCAGAAATAACAGCTACCTTTTGTCTGGGGGCTTTATGGCTTTTCTAAGCACTTCAAGTGCATCACGGAGAAACACAGTCTCTGGGGCCGACTCTGAGGGAGTTAGTAGTGAAGAACCACTGTTGCCTTCCTCTGCCTGCTCCTACCGCACTCCAGTGGGAAGGCTGGGCTGGGCCTGGTGCCTACAAGAAGGCTCCCTCTGGGGTGGCCCCTGCCCATGGCCCCAGTGGAAAGCTTTGAAGTGGTCAGAAAGAAGAAAACACAAAGGGACCCAAGTGGTCCCTCTCCTCATAGCTTCCTGGGATTGTCCTGGGCTGGACATGAGGGCAGGCTTGCTGGGCCAGGCTCCCCTCACCTGCTGCAGCTTTCTCCACAAAGTGTAGCTCATGCCAGAAGTTAGCCAGGTCTGGGTATTTCTCCTTTACTGTTAAGGCGATGAAATGCAGCAGTGTCATCTTCCTGTCAGTGGACTTGGTGTCCAGCAGCTGGGAGAGGGGGGCAGTGGGTAATGCAAGAGAGCTGAACAGCCTGGCTCCCGGCCGCCGCCCCTCAGGATCCCTGGCCCTGTGTTGCCCCTGTCATCTTACCAAATCCAGGCTCTGGAGCTTGAAGCCATACACAGCTCCCCGCTTGCTGCTGTTCATGTAGTTCCCCAAAGCAAGGATGATCTGTCCAAAAGGTGTGTGGATGGAGGTCAGGCCATGCCCTGAGGGCTCCTTCCTCTTCTGTGTAGCCCCAGGCTCCCACCCAGGACCTGGGAACCACCAGCACTCTCCTGCCCCACAACCTTTCCCCACCTCCAACATGTGCTTCAGCTTCTGCGAGGACTTGACGGAGGCGGAGGCTGCAATGATGGCATTGAGTTGCTGGAAGGCAAGATAAAGAGTGAAAAACCCCAGGCCACGATGGGGCAAAGTCAGGACTGGCTGGAAGGACTGGTAGGGCAGGGGCGGTGACTAGCAGGGAGAGGGTTGAGGGGCAGTGGCAGGTGACCATGATTTGGGTGGGCTCCGTACCGGTGTGAGCATCTGCAGGTTGTCCTGGAAGTTGCCCAGGAAGGCCATGCCAGCCATCCGCTGGGTCAGCCGCTCCACTTTGCTGAAGAGCAGCATGAAGCGGTCCTCAGCCGCCAGCTCTTCCAGCGGCTGCCTTTCCCGCTCATATTGCCGCAGCAGCTTCACCTCTGCCTCCGTGGGCAGGAAGCGCATCAGGCATTCCACAAAGTCCACCGGTAGTGTCTGTAAGTCAAACCTGTGTGGTGGGGAGGAACAACCTCAGGTCTCGCATTTGCCCTAATCACCTATCAGCCCTTTATTCTTCAGCATCTTGAAGGACAGAAGGGGGTTCTGAGCAGGACACAGCAGTCATAGAATACTCATCATGCTCTCGTCTGTCAGAGCGCTGGCAACAGTCCTATGGGAACATTCCATGGCCTGTTGTAAAGCCGTTCAGTGTCTTTCCTCTGCTTCTCTGGAGAAGTTTTAACATCTGAGCACGGCTCAGGAAGCCCAGCCTGCAAGACTTCTGCCCACCTTTCTACCCCATCCCTTCTACTCACCCCTACACTAAAGCTGCAGTCATTTTTCAGTACCCAGGGCACCATGCTTCTCCCCAGACCTTGAACTGGACTTCATAAATTTCCTTCAGGTTGCACATGAGAGAGATTATCACCTCTAAAATGCCTTTCCTGATCGCCAATCTCAGCTACCTGGCCTTCCCTGTTCTCCCAAAGCTGCCTGTGCCTCCATCGCCCTGGTGGTTATCACGCAGTGTTGCTGGACTGCTCCCATTAGCCGGGAGCTCCTTGAGTGACGGTCTGGGCTGAATCCCCAGCACCTCTCTCAGTGCCTGGCACACAGCATGGATCCCCTAAGTTCTAGCCAAGCCAGTGGATGCCTGAGGGGTGTGAGGCAGTTTTGTTGATGCCCTGGAATCCAGGGAAGGCCAGGGTCGTAGGTGAAGAATTGAGTTGCCGACTGCCTGGGGACCAGGGCAAGGTCAGTGGGAGGGAGACTCACGTGTGGATGGCCCTGCAGATCTCCTCAGCTGAGCGCCCAGCTTTGCGTAGGGTGATAGCCAGGTTCTTGGCACGATTGGCTTCCAACAGGGTAACCTTGCTGGCAGCCTTTTGAGCTGTCTTATTCTTGGAGCAGATGAGGTCAAGGGCAGGGCCCTGGGCTTTCGTCTTGAACAGTTCTTCAAACTTGTCCAGATCAAGGTCCTGGTGGGAGTTAACGAGAAGGGAAGTGCTGTGGCCTCAGAATTCTAGAGGTCCCCCAGCAGCACACCCAGCACTGGCCCAGCGCTGTTCATGGGGGCTGAGGCTGAGAGCTCTCCAAGGCCAGGAGATTTGACTAAAATCTCCCCCAACCCCAACCCTCAGGGCCCCAGATCCTGCTACCTCTAAGATCTTCTCATCATCAAGTTCGCTGAAGACGGTGCCACTGATCTGGTTGGGTTTCAGCGCTGTCCAGTTGAAGACGGGCAGCCGGAACTTCGTCTTGATAGGTTTCTTGATTCGAATGGCTAATTTGGAAGGAGGATCAGTGAAGCAGGAACCAAGGACACACTCCCTGGGTCCCAGTAGCCCTGCCCAGAGCCCTGGGGACACACACCTGACAGGCCTACTGTCAACACCACAGAGGGAGCAGCACCAGGGAGAGGTGGGGCTGGGGGACACTTGTCTGGAAGAAGAGAAACATGGCAGTGGCCCAGGGGCCAAGAGAATCTTCAGAGGTCCCCTCCCCTCTGCCAGTCCACCTGTCCATAAAGACTCTCAAGGAAAGAGGCTGCATGGACTCCCTGCCCAAGCGGCAACCAGGGGTCCTACTCTTGACGGGGCAGGTCTTGCTAGTCTGACCCACTCTCTCCTGCTCTGGTCTAAGCCCTCTCTTTGGCTGTGTTCACAGGAGTCAGGAACAGTGCCTTTACGATCCCTCAAACAGATCCACGCCTGCCCTTAGACATCCTTCCCAACTTAAGCCTCCCTCAACCCCCTCCACCTGACTTTACCTCCTTCAAGCCACGTGCGCAGCTTCTCCCTGCAGGAGACACTGCTGACTGGGGTTTGGTCTTGCCCCACAATGGGGCTGCCCCTCTTGGCTCCTAGGGTCCTACCTACCTGGTAAGGGGGGCGGTGGAGGGGGTAAGGGAGGAGCCGGCGGAGGAGGCAGAGGTAGGGCCTCCTCTGGGGGCGGGGCTGGAACCAGGAGCTCCAGGTCGGAGGGTGGTACACCCTCACTCAGCTCGGCACGGCCTGCCCGGGCCAGGGCCTCGCCGCCCAGCGACTCCAGGTTCCGGGCACTGGTCTCCAAGTGGCATCGGCGCTGGAAGGCCTCCTCCTTCTCTTTAATGAGCCGCCGCAGTGTATGCACCTGGTGGCTTGTGTTCTCATAAGTCTCCTATTGGGCAGACAGTGCCATTAAGGAACGGGGGCCAAAGGTGCAGCAGTTGTTGCCCCTAGAAATGAGACTTTCTACGTAGGGGGTCGCTCAACTAGAGTCTCTGGGAGGTTGCCCAGAGGCAGAGAGCAGCAGAAACCTGGATGGGAGCCAGGAGAAGCTGGAACACAGCAGAACAAAACGGGTGCAGAGGAGCCAGCCTAGCTGCTGGCACACTGAAATGTCCTTCCTCTCTGCTCCAGCCTTAGTCTCACAGGTCCCTCAAGACCCAGGTAGGAAGGCTGCCACTGCCCTGATCCACCACCAGCCTGCTATGGCTGCTGTCAGTCCTATGTGTTCTCATTTCACTTGGCCTTGTATGATCCTCCAAGATGGAGCCCCCGTGGACAAGACCCTACCTTAGCCATCTCTGTACCCTCCACATGCCCAATACAGCACTTCAGACTCTTAGAAGGGGCTTGGCAGAAAGGTACTGAGATCAATGAAGCCAGTGAAACTGTGCTCCTCTGGAAGCTCTGCAGGGTCTGCCTGGGCCGGGGCCTCGCCACCCACCGAATTCAGGCCCCGGGCACTAGGCTCCAAGTGGCACTGGTGCTGGAAGGCCTCCTCCTTCTCTTTAATGAGCAGCCGCATGAAGAAAAGGTAGGTTGGGACATTTATAACTAATGACAAGTCAGTGGAGGGCCAGAGAAGACACTGAACTATGAGGAGCCCCTACTCCCCTGATTTAGAAAACCTGGTGGATATCCTAAAAAATAGCCCTGAGTAGCTGGGCTGCTCTGAGCCTACTTATTACACGGGTTGGGGGAAGCACAAGAGGCCCAGGGGAGGGAAAAGCAATGGGTTGGGATGGTGGGAGGAGGCCTGGACTCCAGAGGTGCCCATGGGGCCCCACCTGCTCCCACCCTCTTCTGTGTGTCCAGCCCACTCTGGCTTCAGCTTCCCTGTCCAGCTAGAAAATGGGGTGAAATCATCAGCCCACCCTCAATCTGAGTGCCTCAACAGTGAGTCCAGATATGGATTCTTGAGGACTTGACACAACTCAGGGAAGAAAAGCAAGATCCTCAGGCTCTGCCACCCAGTCCTAGTCAGGGACTCCCTTCCCAGACTGCTTGGTACCTTGATGCTCTCTAATTCCTTTTCCCGTTGCAGCAGCTGCTTCTCTAGTTCTGCCACACGCATCATGTTTTCATTCTCTAGGTCTAGAAGCTTCTCTGTGAGCTGTAGGATAGGAAGGGCAGGTTCGGAACTGGTCCTACTCCCTGGGCACTCAGCACAGCCTGAACCCCAGTCAGGACCTGGGCCCAACCCCTCCACCCAGGGCTCCAAAGGCAGCTTGTCCTGGTGGCTTCCCTACAACACTCTGATGAGCTCGGGGTCTGTGACCATGTGAAACAGTACAAGGCAAATGGCCACATCTGACTGTCTAGAGCCTGAGGCCACTTCACCCCCAGTCCCAGAGGTCAGTGTGTGTTCCAATCAGTGTATGGTCCAAGGCCTTAGCCAGAGCAGGCTCCAGAGAGCCCCAGTGTGTTCTGAGGCTTCCCTGGGGCTCAATATGGAGGCAAGTAGTCAGAAGGATTCTTGGAACTCAGATTTCCCCTCCTCTCCCCATCCTCCCAAGGGTTTTCAGCAGCAGCAAAAGAGGACCACCTACGTGTGACACATGCTCCTCCAGCTCTTCCACCTTCTCCAGGGCCACATTCTTGGTCTCAGCATCCTCCAAGAGCCCTCCCACGTCAAATACGTTGTCCAGGTACGCCTGGGTCTGCACCTGCAGCTTCTCGCTCTCTGTGTGCCTGGACTTCTGGGGAGCATCAGAGACAGCGGGAGCTGGGGGAGCCGTCTAGGAAGGACAGTCCTTCCTCGTCACTCTCCTCAACCTTGTCCTAGAGCATAAGACCCAGGGAGTCCCCACTGCAGCCATGTCAGATTGGGGAGACCTCTGCAGGAGGGCCTGAGTCCCAGGACACAGAAGACAGGCAGGGTTCTGGGAGCATCCATGACTAGGCTCTTGTAAAAGAAATACCTTTGGGATACAGTTAACCTGGTCTTCTGCCCCAAAGCCCTGCTCACCTGCAGGAACTCTTCCAGCCCCAGCTTGGTAAACTCATATTGCAGGTGGACCCGGAAGTTCATATCCTCCACCGAGTGCACCACGATGTTGATAAACTGCATGCAGGCCACCTGGGGAAGCAGCAGCCCGGATGGGCAGAAACAGGAAGAGCAAGGAGAGACCCAAGAGACAGGGAGGGTAGACGGCTATTAGGACCAGTATCATCAGCTGGATAATCAAAAGGAGTGAATGAAAAAGTTAAGTAGAACTTTCGGGGAGCCCTATAGGAGTATTTTAACTTAAAAATGTCAAACTTAACATCCAGTGTATGAAGACAATACTGGACATGAGAAATGGATGTAAATGAAATGTGAATGTGCAGCTCTCTGGTTTCCTTTGCATATCAGCAGACATTTCTTGAGAAACCCAACTTAGCTGAAGACCTTAGACTGAATGGAAGAGAAGCTAGAGAAAAAGTTTGGGAAAAGGAAAGCAACTTAGAAAGGATCCAAATCATGGATGGTAGGGCCATAAAAAGGAGAAAAGGGGGGAGGCCCAAGACACAAAAATGTCCTAACATTTTTAAAACTTCTCTGGGGTAGGCAAGAGGACAGGAGCATTTACTGAGTAGAGAGAATCATTCTAGGTTCTATATGGAGCATCAGAATACATTGCTGGCCTGACCCCTGCTCTCAGGAGTGTGTGGCCCTGCTGGGCATGGGCCTGACCCGGGTCTAGTTCCTCACCATGAAGTCGATGTTGCTGTCCTCATTCCGGAAATACTCCATCAGCTTCTCAAAGCGGTGCAGCTCCTTGCATACCTGAACGTGCAAACTTTCTCAGCGAAAAGATCTGCACCATGCAGAACCCAAGCCCTGGCTCCCAAGAACATCATAAAGGCAAAAGGACTGGTTCAAACCATGTTTAACCACAACTCTTCCTATGCAATGGGCCATCTGAGACACAAATAGAAGACAGCCTGGGGCCTGGCATCTGCCCTGGGTCCCTGGCCCCCACCAACTTGCTGAGGGAGCCCAGTAAAGCCTGCGTCCTTAGTCTGAGATTTAGGTGCCTCTAGGGGCAGGCCAAGAAGAGACACAGGGGTCTGCTGCTGTAGAGTTACTGAAGGAAGGAGAGAGGAAGAAGGAAGGCTGGGGGCCATGGCTGAGGCAGGAGACTGAGGTCCTAGTGGGGACATAGGAGAGAGGCCAGGCTGCAGGAAAGCCCCAGGGCTGAGAGGGGTCCAGAGATTCCTCTGAGCCTCTGGCTTCAAGGAGGAAGAACCATTTCCTGGCTCAAACAATGAATGCTAGGAAGAAGTCCAAAGAGGAGGAAGGGGTGGGACCAGCAACTGTGGCTGGATGTCGAGGAATCCTATGTTCAAGGAGATGGGGGTCTCAGAGCCAGGCTCAGAGGCTGGGGAAATTCCGAGTAGGACTCCCTTTCCTCCACCAAGAACAGCCTACAACCCAGGAGGATCCTTGCTTGCCTTCTCCTCCTACTGCAGATACATCTGCCCTGGGTTCACTGCCTCAGGGCCACCTGGAGAGCCTGTTGGAGCACAGATACCCAGGCCTCCCAGGGGTCTTCAGGTATTCTGATGGATGGCCAATTTAGGGCCACTGTACTATATTCCTCAACTGAGGGCATCCTTAGCTGACCAATCCAGGAGTTTTCCTAGCATAAGATCTGGTAAGAATGAAGTTCAGGTTTTGGTTAAAAACAAAAACAAAAACAAAAAATGGGGGGCAGGCCACTTAGCTAAGCACTGGGATGTTAAAATCACTGGGATGTGTGAGTTCACAGGAAATTGCTTACCCACCTGGCTCCACACCTCCTCCCTCCAAACACACACACACAAACACCACAAATGCAGAAGACTGACCTCTTTGAAATTGTCAAAGGCAGCAAGAATGATTTCGTGACCTCCCCGCACTAAACACACGGCTGCCAAAAGCTCCAAGACAAGGGCTTTGGTCCTAAGGGATGAAGAAGGAAGATTCCCACCCTAGCTCCCTGCTTGGCTACCTCCCAGCTCACGTCTACCACTGGGGAGTCCTTCCAGGGAGTGGGGCTAGCCTCAGTGGTGAGGGGAGAGGATGGGTTTGGGGAAGAAGGCTTGCTCCCTCACCAAGCTGGGTGGGCCAGAGGGATGCCAGGAACATTCCTCCTCCTCCAGCAGAGGTGAGGGAGATGAACTAAGGCACTGACCCAGGCCACGGGACCCCAAGGCTGGGCAGAACTCCTCGTCAGAGACAAGTAGAGCCCAGCTCTCCAGGGCCTGGGCAGAGGGAGCAGGCAAGGGAAGGGAAGGGACTCACCTTGGATTCTTGTTGTTGAGGCTGAGTGCAATCTCGTTGACAGCATGGGGGTGAGACATGACCAGGTTGAATCCATACTGTAGCAAGGGGAAAAGGACAGGAGGAGGGGAGGCCTTGATGGTGTGGAAGGCAGATCCCAGCTGGACCTCCCTGACTGTAGGCCCACCAGCAAACCTGTCTTTTACAACTGGTCCCTCCCAGCTCTCCTGGTTAGGAAGATAAGGCAAAAGAAGCAGAACAACATGGCTAGTGAGTCCCCTTACCTGATAGTTCATGATGGCTCTGAGACAAAGGATGCAGACGTGGACATCATCCTTCTGGCTCACCAGGCGGGAGTTCTTCAGGGCCCTGCGCCCAGGAAGAGTGCTATACCTGGAGGAGGGGGGCTGCTGGTGAAGGGTCTGGGAGTGCTCACTGTCCCTCAGATGGCAGGCTGCCCCTCAGCAGCAGCAGCAGCAAAGGGGGATGGAGGACACTGTACCGGCAACCCAGAGAGAGAGGGTGCAGGGGCAGGGTGCTCAGCTGTTTTCACTCTCCTGGAACAGACCTTTCTTTTGGTTATTATGATTTTATTGAATTTATATTTTTCATTATAAAAGTAATATTAAAAAAGCAATATAAGCATATTAAAGGAAATTTGGAAAAAAGAGAAACTAAGGGAAAAAAACCTCATAATCTCCAGCACCTAATCCAGCAGGGCAGCATGCCTTTGGATCCATTTTCTTCCTTTTCCATCTTTCTGTTTGTTTGTTTGTTTACTTTTATTTTTTATTTTAGTATTGTTAATGTACAATCACTTGAACAACATTATGGTTACTAGACCCCCTATTATCAAGTCCCCCCCACATACCCCACTAAAGTCACTGTCCATCAGCGTAGTAAGATGGTACAGAATCATTACTTGTCTTCTCTGTAAATACTGCCTTTCCCGTGTCCCCCGCTGCTGCATTATGTGTGCTAATCGTAATGCCCCTTTTCCCCCCTTATCCCTCCCTTCCCACCCATCCTCCCCAGTCCCTTTCCCTTTGGTAACTGTTAGTCCATTCTTGGGTTCTGAGAGTCTGCTGCTATTTTGTTCCTTCAGTTTTTCCTTTGTTCTTATACTCCACATATGAGTGAAATCATTTGATACTTGTCTTTTTCGGCTTGGCTTATTTCACTGAGCATAATACCCTCTAGTTCCATCCATGTTGTTGCAAATGGTAGGATTTGTTTTCTTCTTATGGCTGAATAATATTCCATTGTGTATATGTACCATATCTTCTTTATCCATTCATCTACTGATGGACACACAGGTTGCTTCCATTTCTTGGCTATTGTAAATAGTGCTGCGATAAACATAGGGGTGCATCTGTCTTTTTCAAACTGGGCTGCTGCATTCTTAGGGTAAATTCCTAGGAGTGGGATTCCTGGGTCAAATGGTATTTCTATTTTGAGTTTTTTGAGGAACCTCCACACTGCTTTCCACAATGGTTGAACTAATTTGCATACCCACCAGCAGTGTAGGAGGGTTCCCCTTTCTCCACATCCTCGCCAACATTTGTTGTTGTTTGTCTTTTGGATGGTGGCCATCCTCACTGGTGTGAGGTGATATCTCATTGTGGTTTAATCTGCATTTCTCTGATGATTAGCGATGTGGAACATCTTTTCATGTGCCTGTTGGCTATCTGAATTTCTTCTTTGCAGACGTGTCTGTTCAGCTCCTCTGCCCATTTTTTAATTGGCTTATTTGCTTTTTGTTTGATGAGGTGCGTGAGCTCTTTATATATTTTGGATGTCAACCCCTTATCAGATATGTCATTTATGAATATATTCTCCCATACTGTAGGATGCCTTTTTGTTCTACTGATGGTGTCCTTTGCTGCACAGAAGCTTTTTAGTTTGATAGAGTCCCACTTGTTCATTTTTGCTTTTGTTTCCCTTGCCCGGGGAGATATATTCATGAAGAAGTCCCTCATGTTTATGTCCAAGAGATTTTTGCCTATATTTTTTTCTAAGAGTTTTATGGTTTCATGACTTACATTCAGGTCTTTGATCCATTTTGAGTTTACTTTTTTGTGTATGGGGTTAGACAGTAATCCAGTTTCATTCTCTTACATGTAGCTGTCCAGTTTTGCCTGGAACAGACCTTTGTCAGTAACTACCCAGGATCCCAGCTTTATAATCAGTGCCGAAACCATCCTAAGCCCAGAGGTCCTTCCAAATACAACAGTAGGTATGTAGGCCTTCGTAGTCCCTGAGATGGGCCCAGGAAGATGTTCATCTGAGCCTTCCTTCCTCTTCTGTCTGTCACTGCATCTTCCACACTTTCCCTGGGGCAGGAGCACCTTGGCTTCCATACCATTTCTATGTCCCAGAAAAGGCAGAGCAGACCCCAAAGGCTTTAGGAAGACTGGGGAGCTACATCTGGCTTTGTCCCCAGTGATGTATCATGAAAGAAAGAGGAAGCACAAATGGCCAGTGCTCATGCATAACTAGAATGATGAACAGGGTCAGAGGGACCCAAAGGAGGCCAGGAGAAAAGCATGGCCACAAGGAGGACAGAGATCACAGGAAGGGCCGTAGGACCCCCACCACCCAGCCCGCTCAGAAAAGCCTCTGTGAGTAGGAGTGGCTCTGAAAAGTCATCTGGTCCATCCACCTACCTCTGGGCAGGACAGTTTTTAAGATAGTGCAGACAAATGAACACATGGCAGCCTTGGAAAGAAAAGGCCTAAAGAAAGATGTGAAGAGAAGATGAGCGGAGCGGAGGGCACGCTGGCTGGGAGCTGGTGTCTAAGCAGCTGATGGGACAGAATGCAGAGCCAGAGGGAAACAGACATGAGGGCAGGAGCTGGGTCACCCAGTGAAGACCAGAGAACCTGGGTGAGGGCAATCCCTGCCCAAGAGGCCAAGAGGAATGGCAGAGTAAGAATGAGGAACGGAGGGGGCCCCAGAGAGGGGGCGAGGAGAAGGGAGAGCTGGAACCCCAGGTGGGGTGGGCACAGCCAAGGGCCACATACTTACCCAGGACAGATCGCTGGGTAGAGTCAAGGAGACAGAGAGGACAGACCAGAAACAGACTGGCAGGCAGAGGGCAAGAGAGCTGAGCCTGGAAGCGAGAGCGGAGGGAGTGGCATGAGCACTCACCGCGTTGCCGGAGCAGGACTGGGGGCTGGGGTGGGAGGCAGGCGGCAGAGTGAGCGCACGTACCGGAGCACAGACTGGCGTGCAGAGCGAGCGAGGCTGTTGGTGAAGGGGGCTGACAGGGCGCTGGGCGGCTGCAGGTCCTCAATGGACCTGCTCCAGGACCGGAGCTTGTCAAATGCACCATCGTCACCACTCTCAAGGCCCTCAAAGTCAAACCTGGAGCAGGAAAGGACACAAGCGCACACACAGGAGAAATTCAGTGCCAAGCCCCTTGGCGAGGCCACCCCCTCCCCGTAGGCCTCTAGGGCAACAAGAAGCAAGGGCAGCAAGAAGAGAAAGCAGAGCTGGGCAGCAGAGACTCAACCTTGGTCAGGAGAGCAACCAACACAGGACATGGGCAGAATGGGTGCAGGAAGCAACCAGGAGGGGGATCTGAGGAGCTGGGGTGGGGACAGAGGCCTCCCCATTGGCCAGGCTATCCTGGGCGGAGTGACTTCCCCTTGGGCTCAAAGGGACATGGGGAGCTGGCAACCTTTCTGCACTCCCATCCTGAGATGGGACATCTCAGACAAGCTGTGGCTCCCATGGAGAATCTGCCCTGCGGAGGAGTGGTGGGGAACAGGCCAACTGCAGGTCTTGCCAGTTGGCAAATGACAGTGGCCAAAGGGGCCTCTCAGTGACCTGAGAGGGCCCAGCCAGTTCAGAATCAGGCTCACGAGGGTAGGTCTGAATGGAATGGAATGGGGATTCTGGCAAACCCTGAATGGGACATCTCTACGTTTAGAAGGAGCACCACAGTCCTATCCTAGCACTGGGTCTTACTGACCCGGTTTTCTGTGGTTCTGCTTGAGGCTTCTAGTTTTTTTTCTGGTACAGAGGCCTCTTGGGCTTCAGCTTCCCTAGGGGAAGGTATGGACTGGGGTCCTTAGTCCCTTTAGGAGTTGGGATGGTTTCTCTGTTTGTCACTTCCTGCTTCTGGGACAAGATGTCTCCCACCATTAGCAGTTGGGAGTGTGGCCAGGGCAAGAAGAACAGCTCGAGATCATAAAGCTGCGGGATCTTCTCCCTTACACATCCCTACGTCAGGATCTACCCTCTCTGACAAACAAGCCCCTGCTCCTTTTTCCTGTCCTCTTCCCCACAGTAGGTCATTAAGGACCAAACAAGCATCTCCTACAGGTTCTTCCCCCAAGGATCCTTCTGTGCAGACACACACAGCCCCACCACCAAGGCACAGAGGCGAAGGCCTTCTGAGATAGGAAGTGATATCTGCAGATGCCTGAATGTTCCAAAGGAAGTAGGAGCAGCTTCAGAGTCCCAGTAATCAGATGTTTAATGGGGCTCTCAAGGAGATGGCAGAGTCTCCCCGACAGCGAGTCAGCTTGCCAGTGGCTCCTCTCCATCAATAACAGTATTCCCTAGCACTGGTACATGCCGTTTACAAGTAAATACCTTCACTCAAATTCTACTTGGCTTCAACCTCTTCCTTTCAACCCTTCTCAAAACACACACTCTCTCTCCTCCACCCCCTCTGCCCCCCATCCCAAGTCTTTCTTCTAAAAACAGAGTCAAAGGTACTGCTGTGGACACTACAATACTGAGGTTCCAGTGTGTTTGGGTTTAGAGCAGCTGGGATTTGTTTGCTTTTCAAACAAGATAGGCTTATTTGGGAAAATGATCTACATCTTTTTACTATAAAAGTTCTGAGTTTTAAAAATCACTTCAGCAAATGTTTTTCATTTCTTTCTATAAAAAGAGTGGCTTTTAAAGGGATAGGAGGATCACAAGGCATGACTTCTGTGGGGACCGGAAGGGGGAGTGGGCCACTCTTGGTTTAACAGGGGATGACCTGGAAAAAGTGATAGAGAGGCCAAACCTGGGAAAGGCATTAGTTTGAGCCCCTAAGGAGATAAGACTGGAGACCTGCTGGACAAAGGAGAGCAGCTAGGGGGCAAGGCAGTAGCAGGGGAATGCAAGCCCACACTGGGCTGGGTCTGGAGCAGAGCAGTTCCCCAGTGGGACTTTGGTGCTGACACTGGGGAAAGTCATCAGCAAACTGGGATGTTGGTCACCCTAGGGCTTAAGTTTAAGTCTGACTGTGTTGATCACCTGTGAAGGATCACTGTATTCCCTCTTTCCATATATTCAGGTGATTATGGTAGGTGATACCACCTTGAATAATAATTAACAACAAAGCAGCTACCACAGTATAGACTTAGTACGTTTCAAACCACTAAGTGCTTCACCCACATTACTGTCTAATCTTACAGCATGCCTGGAACATGGATCCCATTTTATATAAGAGGATACAAACTTGCCTGAGGTCACACAGACAGTAAAGGACAGAAATGATGCCCACACCCAGCTTTGTCATACTCGGGAGCCCTGGTTCTTTGCACTACCCTATGCTGCCTTCTCATCTGCACTAATTTATTTCTGGCTGCCTCCAAGCCCTCAACCTGCTTCTTGAAAAAGGCCCCTGAAGGCTTCATTTTCAGCCTGGGTCAAAGGTCACACTCACTGCTCCTGGGGCTCTTCAGCAATGACCTGGAGTAACCCTCTCACATCTGGAGACCCAAAGGAGCTTCCTGAAGATTCAAGTCTCCAAAGGCAAATGAATCCCACCAGGCATCTCTCCCAGAAGCCAGGACGTTCCCTTGACTGTTCCCAGAGTCTGGAACCTTGGGGTTCTGATTCTGGGCTCTCTTTCCAAATCTCTCTCCTCCTGCTCCCCAAAACACAACTTCTACTCCAGCCACTTGACATTCTTCACCGATCCTCGACACCCCCCTGGCTGCCTGTCCATCCCCACACTGCTGCCAGGCTCTTCCCTCGGGCCCTGGAGCTCCCATTTCCATCTTCACTGCTGCAATCTCCCCCTTCCTCATCAGATCAGAATGGGACTGTGTGTTCCCTCACTGGTTCCCAACCCTAGCCCCAGGGTGGTACTCACATAACGGAACACTGGGCAAAGGACAGGTAATCCACCAGCACATCCAGGCCTTTGTTTTCATCATTCAGAAATTCTCGCACCCACCTGCAGGTAAAGGGAACATAGAGGAAGGGGTCACTAAAGAGGGTCAAGGGTAAGGATGGCCCGGAGCCTCTGACCCAACAGCATCTCCTCCTGGATCCTCTGGAAATTAGCACCAGGCAGGGAAAATTGTGAAGATCAAAACCCATGACAGACTCATCCATGGTCACAGCACTGGCCTAGACCTCCCCTAGGCCAGAGAGCCAGGGTGGGGAAAGAATCAGGTCTTCCAATACCATGTCAGCCAAACAAGTTTTCAGGAACCCTCTTCCAAAGGACTAGAGTCCCGGTCAGTCATGCCTATGTCTTTTGTGTCTGGCACATGAGGCTGGGTACACAGGCCTTGCTTGGTGTTTACTGGACCGGCGGCAGGGGAAGCTTATCAAAAGCATTTACCACAGGCACTTGGCAGAGTTGTGCCCAACAGAGGCCAGCAGATCCCCGATTTGACCAAAGTCTCAGTCAAAAGACTGATGGGAAGGGTCTAAGTGAGCCACAGAACAGGGGTGTGCAGGGTCAAAGGGAAAGGAGAGGTATTCTGGGACACGGTGAGTGAAGAGGGAGTTCTGACTTAGTCAGGGTGACCTTGGCATAGCAGGAAAAGGATGGGGAACAGTCAGGAACTCAAATAACTCCAGAATGGCTATGACCACTCAGAGCCAGATTAAAGTCTTGGGCCCCTCTAAGCAGAAAGGCAGGAGGTAAAGACAAAGGTCCAGGGCATTTCTACCCTTCTGTCTTCAGGCCTTTTGAGCTAAGATGTCCCTGGAAGGAAGTTCAAGAGCCGATTTTAGGGGGACTGTACAGGACAGTTTCACTGTACAGCACACACACACACACACACACACGACTCCTGAGTGCTTGGTTCCCTCAGAACATCTGGGGGTCTTTATAGGCCAGCTGTGCCCAACAGCCGGGCAGCGCCGCTTCTCCCTCACAGCCGGAACACCAGCGCCTTGTTTGCTGGCCACACCCCGGGCTACAGGGAGGCTGGGCTGGAGCACCAGACCCAGCTGAGGCTGGCTGACACTGGAGCTGCCTGAAGTTAGCTTCCTCTCTGGGGGCTGACAGGCCTCCCGTTTCCTGTCTGTCTGCTCTCCAGCTCCCCACCCCCTTCTCATTTCCTGTCTGAGTCTACACTGCTATTTTCGGGATCTTGACACTTTGAGGAGAGGTTAAAGGGCACCAGGCAAGGAGGAGAAACCAATACAAACCAGAGAAAGGAGGAGCTGGAAAGGCTCTGGAATCCCACTTCCCAGCCACGGGCTCCAGGGCCTGAGTTCCCATGGAGCTGTCCCTGCACACCCAGCTTCTGTTAGGCCCGGGGCTGATCAGGCTGTGACTCCTTCACTCCCCACCTTGCCCAGGGCTCCTAGTGCCCTGGAGCACCCACATCTCAGCCTGACAGCCTGACAAATTTCCTACCCAGAAATCCGGGAAGGAGCCTGGCCCTCCCATGTAACTCTACCCGGAGAAGCCACAGATCACAGGAGCTCCTAAAACACCAGATGCTAAGCTGCTCCCTAGGAGCCAAGGAGCAACTCCAGGCATCTAATTTGTGTGCCAACTGCCAAGAGGTCCCGAGCCTGGGAGCTATGCTGCTCTAGCCCCAGCTCCTGGCCTGTGGCCAGAGGGGCAGGCACCAGGTAGAAGGGGCAGGCAGAGGGGACTGTCACACACCGCTCTGTGGCCCTCTCCTGAGAAGAGCAAATGCCACTCTCACACAGCAAGACTTCATAAGGAAGACAGGAAGGCCCGAGAGGGAAGGAAGCAGGGAGGAAAGGTCCTGTGGAGGAGTGCAGGATGGCAGCGGTGTTCAGAGCTGTTATCTGTGTCATTTAACTCGTCAGGGTAGCTGACAAGGCCCTGCCAGTTTTTCCTACTGTGAGGATTCACTAAACAAAGGTGGAGGCTCAGTTACCCATTTCCTAGTGGGTCAGCTTTCAACGTCTGGTTCACAGATGAGGTGTGGAAGCCAACTCTGGCCAGCTACCAAAGCCAGGAACTATCCCTTTCCTGTTCTCTCCTGGGCCACTTCCCTGTGTTGCAGCAGCTGGCTACACAGAGGGAGCCTAAGAGTCCTGGGCAGGCCCAGCCTGGGGGTGGGCAAGGAGGCAGCTGCTGAGGGCAGGAGGGGACTGGCAGATGATGTCATCTGGTTCTTTCCACCCTCCCCTCAGGGAGCCCAGGACCCTGGGGTTGGCATCCACCCCCACCCAGGCTCAACTTCACACTCATGCAAGCCCTCAATATTTGTGCCAGGCCCTTCGGTCAGGACTGTAACCCTGCCTTCAGTTTCCATCAGGGATCCCTCACTGTCCTTTGTGTACACACTCTCTCACTTTCACTATATATACTCCGGCTATTTAGGGTTGTATAAAACCAAGACCTTTGTCATCTTTGACTGTACCTCATACATTAGCCCTCTGCTTGTTCAGCAAGTTCTGGCTCCCCACTCAGAAACGGGATAAAATGACTCCACGGTTGCTAGGGGCCCTGTCAATGGGTTGGCAGTATCAGGGTCTGTGAATACAGAAGACATTCAACTCCTGGACCCTCTTTCCTGGTGTTGCAGGAAGCTGCTTCTGCTCATGAACTAAGATTGTCTTACAATCAAGCAAATAATCTTCTGGGCACCAAATAGTCCAAGAACTAGGTCTCAGCTACTCAATGCAATATGCTGTCCCATCCCCAGCCTTCTATGGGCCTCCCTTGGCCCAGCCCCAGGCCACAGGCAGACTCTAGTCTCAGCCGCTGTGGGAATGTCTTCCACTCACAGCCACAGGCTGAGGACCCCAGGAGAGGCCCCAAGCTTGCCAGCAGCATCTAGTCAACAGCTGGCAGAGCTATGGGAGAGAAAAGCCAGAAAAGGAACAGTCTTTAGCTCTGAGGAACCAAAAACCATTCAAAGGGCAACTCTACCCCCAGGGCAGGGAGATCGGGCAAATCACCCCCAGAGACACCAGATCCTGAGTGGCCAGGCCAAGAGACTCTGATGGCCAAATCTGACTCACCCAATGTGGTTGGTACGAAGTGAGATCTCCAGCTCCCTCAGTACTTTGGTTGACTCCTGCACTCTCCTCCTGAACTTCTGTAAACATGGAATTTTCTGTCACCGATGGAGGCCCCCAATCCAACTTAAAGAACAAATGGGCAGACAAAGAAAGGGAAGGGATACAAGAGGGCAGTGGCAGGCCTTCCCTCTGTCATTTGCCAGCTATGCCTGGCCTATGGACTCAGAAGCCAAAAACCCAGTCCCATTGCTAGGAAGCAGATGTCCCATCCCAAGTCCAAGGGCTTGTCCCCAAGCCCCACAGGATGACAAAGGGCAGCAAGATGGGGCCTCCCTGCCTCACACTTCACCTTCCGAGTAACAGTGGGGTCCAAGAAGCTCTGAAGTTTCTGGATGTAAGTGTGGGGAGGATTCTTCACCTGGAACCGTTCCTGTAAGAGAAACACTTGTATGCACTGACACCCAGAGTTCTGAGGAGAATATGAGGAAGTAGAGCACTCACAGTGTTCAGTGTGAAGGGACCCAGCCTCCTAAAGTTGTCACCCAAAGGTGCCTGTCATCTCACCCGAACTGTAGGTTCCCTTCCTTATCCTCAGGCACTTCCCATCTGCTGTCATCCTTCCCTCCTCCAGTTAGTGCCTCCTAAGCTTAAAATGTTTTTCTATGTCAAAAAAATATTTTAAGAGCCTGCTGCTCTCTAAGAATGCATGGGGATTACAGAGCTGTGAACAGCGCCCAAAATAAAGATACAACTAGAAAATGCTGTTCACTGCCTAGCCAACTCAAGGACGATGGTTAGGAAGGCCAAGGGGAGAGGAGCTAGGTCTCATAGAACCCAACTTTCTTAGTCCTGAACCCGGACTTGGGACTGGACTAGTTTTGCAGCATTAACAGAGCTCAGGACTGCAAACACACTCTCTGCTCCTGGCCCAGGCCCCAAGGTTCAACAATTCAAGCAACCTCAAGCCGAAGCCTGCTTTCAGCAAGGTCCTCCCTCGATCCCCTTCCACACAAGGCACAGGACCATGCCCTCCCCACTTTGGCCCAACCCCCTCATCTGACCCAGGGAAAACCTTTCAGCATTCTGGTCCTGTGAGGGCCTCACAACTGAGATAGCTGAGGAATTGGGGGCTGAGGGGCCAGAAAGGGTCCAGGAGAATAATATAATGTTAGGAAATAGACCCTAAAAACGAAATGAAAAGAAAAAAAAGGAAGGTTTGAGAAAGAGCTAAAATTATGTGACCTAGGAAATATCAAGAGGTTATCAGTTAAAGAAATTCAGTACCAATAGGCTATTATTCTCCAAACCCCAAGTAAATGTTTGCCATGCTCACCAACTCCTCTTAAAGTGGAACACAAGGAAAATGAGCCTCCCCTGGACAGGAAAGGACCTGGACTGGACTATGCTAAGGTAGAAGCATGATTCTACCTTAGGTCAAGCAGCATGACTTGGGGGGCAGGCAAGCATAACCGTTCCCACAGATGGAGTCAGCTGCCTGAGCCCCGATCAGAGGGGGGCAAGACAAGGAGCTTCAGGTTCTTCATCTATAAGACACAACAGTGCCCTCCCCAGAGGGCTTTTGTGAGGAGGAAACAAGATGTTTCAGTATATGTAAAATGTTTGGTCCATAATAAGCACTCACTAAAGTTAGCTATCATGATCTTGTTCCGTGCTTGAAAAGAAGTAACAAATTTGTTTATGATAAATTCCATTGCAAACTGCTGGGTAAACACACTGCCTATACTGTGTGTGCCCAGTACCTGCACCTCTCAAGAAGTAAGAAAGCAAAAGCTGACTCCCCTAGCCATGCAGACAGGCTGTCTGAGTTCAGAAACTCATGATTTGTGATATTCAAATGTGTGCAAGGGAAAGAACCAGGTCATAGGTGTTAGTTCTCAATTCTGAGTTAAGTAATAATCTCTATATACTCTTCTATCTCAAAACACTATTCATGTAGGGAGAGCTTCCAGTCCTCATGTTCTGAGATTTGGGAACAGAAGACCAGGGGACTGGGGTGTTTCAATCCTAGAAACCTGTAAATAATGAGAAAAACCCTGCTATTTGCCAAATCTGGGGCAGAGGGAGAGATAAATAGTCCTTTGGATTACCCTGCCAGGCGTAGTCCTCACCCTGGGAAAGGCAGAAACAGGCTCTCCCAGGAAACTACCAAACCCCACACCCCAGACCTATACAAACCTCCTTCAGGCTACCACCCATTGGGAGGACATCAAGACAGCTCTTTTTGGAGCTAGAGGGGAACTTGGCTTACCAGCCCTGTCTCTGTTAGGAGAGCCCTCTTAGAATAGGAAGTGAACATGAACTGAGGCCAAATAAATCCAGGCCAGGGTTCCTCAAGGGACTCTGGGGCTGCATCAATGCCCTGCCCCTGCTGCCTTGTTCAGCCCAAGACACAACCCCCACTTCCAGCCCTGCCCCAAACCCTGTACCTGGTCGCAGATCAGATCCCACTTCTTCTCATTGTCATACTGCCGCAGGAGCCGGGCCTTGTCAGGAGGCAGGTTCATGGAGCTCTGAGGAGAGAACCTGAGTTAATGGGGCTGAAAGCTCCCTGCACCCGGAGGAGACAAAGGCTAGACTGTGCATATGCTCCTCACTGGACCCTCAGGCTTCACCCTGACACTCTATGCTCACTAGGAAGGCTCAGAGAGGCATGGCAGCCCTTCTCCCCTTCATAGTTGGTTCATCTTGGATGAGCAGTGTTTTCCAAACCACAGGCTGTAGAACCTATTTAATGAGATTAACTTTATCTCAAATGAAAATGAACAGATTAAAAATAGAATAAAAGATATCAGAATTCATTCCAAGTAAGAAGAATAATGTCTCATGAAGCTTTTGTTTCTTTTATATTTTATGTATAATATATATACATAAGGTTATGCTGTAAAATGTGCTTCTTTCTTAACATGGGACAGGTCAAAAAGGTTTGAAACCCACCAGTCCAAAGCAGCAACTTTCAACCTGCTTGTCCCCCAGGGCCTGAGAGATGGGCAGCCTTCATGCATCATGTGCATCCATGAGAGAATCCTGAACCTCCCACAGCCTGTGTAGATGCTACAACTACCCCTTCTCCCCAAGTCAGGATACCAGTGAATGAGGACATTAGCATAAAGATAACTGCTCCCATCTTTTAGGAAATAATTTACAAAATTTCAGTATATAATTGTTAGTAGCAAATTAACTTATGATACACCTCCCAATTAATTAAGACACAGTGAAGTGTTCCAACCTCTTGTTGACACCTTATTCTAATATAGAACACAGGAAGACAGATCAGGAGTCATTTTATTTCATTCACTACTGTTTGTTAAATAAAGTATAGGGGAGTGAACGAAGCCCAGTGCATCCAGGGACTCGTCCCACCCAGGCCAGCAGCTCCTCCCCCTCCCCCATTTCCTCCTTATCCCAGTCAAGCTGGGCCTCTCTGCTAAGCAGCGCCTTGCCTGTACAGGGCAGATCACTGCACCTGCCCCCACCCCCATACCCCTGAATCAAATATGATCTACCTGAAGTCTCCTAAGCTGTCTGATAATTCACGTGACTTCCCACAGATCCAGCCTCTTCCCCCAGCACACTGCAGGCCACCTGGAAGGCCTTCCTCTCATCTTTCTCTCCTTTACCTACTGCTCCAAGTTCAGCTCTAACTCCCTGGCAACCTAAGCATGACCACTTGGTTCACCTCTCTGCACTCCTTGACATTCTCATCCCTGGGGACTTGGACTGCGTGCACCTGTGACCCTGAGGAGTCACATGGGCCCCGGCATTATTGCACAAGAAGTAGTACTGTGGGAGTGAGCCCTCTGTGTGCTAAGCAACATCTTAAACATCATTTATTTCTGTTACACATATCTATTTGTAATGCACCTATCCTCACATATACTATTAAACTAGCTGTATGCTCATCCAGCCCCTAACAGACTGTGTCTATTCATATGGTCTCCAACCCCCCATAATGTCTAACACATGACAGGCACCTGGTGGAGACTAAGTGATAGTAAACCTACAGTTAAGACGTCCTGCTTCCAAGCTATGGGCCCAGCCCCTGGCTGGTAATAGGGTCACTCTGGCTCAAAAAAAGGAAGTAGGGTTGGGGTCTCTGCTCAGTGATTAGAAATGGAAAGCTTTAGGAATACAGAAGTGGAACAGGTGAGAGAAGAAAAGAAGGGGAAGAGACCACCACATCATACCTCTCCCCACGGTTTCTGCTGCCCCATGAATATGCCTGAACTTCAGCAGGGAAGAGGGCTAACCAAATCCCCCCATTGCCAGTGCAGTAGGGATGGCTGGATGGGCAAATACAACTGTGAATGTTCTCTTTGGAACTACTTTGCTAAGGGCCAATCTCAGCATGTCTGTATGGATAGTGCAGGGGCAGGAGGCCACAACAAACAGGGACCCAAAAGTCAAAGGTAAGCCTGGAGCAAGGTCTCCTGCCTAACTGGGGCCAGGCTGCTGCCACCTAAGTCCGAGTGAGATGAGAAATAGTCTGCAGGCCTGGTTCTGGCTCTGTGCATATCTTCAGTACTTCACTGTTATGTTATCTGCCCATTTCTCCCAAGTCTATACCATGAAAATAGAAAATAGTTGTCTCCCTGAAAGAAAGTGGCTGGGGAGGGTAAGGGGAAGTCTGCCACTATTGTGGCAGACACCACATTCTGTCTACACCAACTTCCACCATTGTCAGCTGCTGCCTTACCAGTTCCCCACCAGGGGAACTGGTAAGAAAATGTCTGGTGCCCTTGGGGCTTCAGACATGGAACAAAATCACCCCCTTGGGGAACCCTGGCCTAAGCACATAGAAGAGGCACATCAGGGACCTGGCCAAACTTTAGATGCCCAGGGAGAAGGACACCCGGAATATGGAAAAAGGTGGCAGAACCATGAATCAGCTCTGACCACAGGCCTACATCCTCCAGTCTAGAGCTTTGGGTGGCACTTCTGGACAGAGATGCCAGATTCTCTGCTTCTTTGGGGCCCAAGTGTGATGGGGAAGGAAGTGGGTAGCGGGAATTCCCTGGCTTCCAGCACTCTCACAAGAAATCAGTCACTGTTGGGTGGGAGCCGCCTGCCTACAGGGCAGGACCCGGGCAGTTCTCGCCCTGCCAGACAAGGGCATCAGGGCTTCTGTCTCCAACTGATAGCTAGCGTGAGTCCAGCAGGGATCCAACGTCCTGAGGAAGGACAACATCCTGAGTTCCGGGACAGTCAAGGAGCAAACCTGACCTGGTTCCGGTCTCAGTCAAAGGTTTGTTTCCTTGACATCTTCCTTCAGGGTTCCTTCCACAGAGCTGGTGGGCTCTCATAAGGCGGAAGCTGGGCTCAGTCCTTGCTGGCCCGAAAAGGGGGCACTGCTGCCTTGGAGCGGAGGGCACTGAATTCAGCGTCAGAGAGCTCAGGACGGGCTTTAGGCTCTTCAGAGTCACTGAACCTCAGTGAGATCATCCATAAAAGAGATAATCTCACTACTTCACAGGGTTTTATGAGGATTAAATGATAAATATTTTATGTCTGTGTATGTCTGGAACACTGTGGGTGTTCAACACAGCTCCCTTCCCCTTCCTCCTGAAAATCCTGTGTAATGTTCTGATACCCCAGCGACCTGCCCTCTTGCTTCTGGGCTGTGTCTGTCTCTGCCTGGGTCCCACCTTTAGCATCGCCTCTCCGTACTCTGAGGACAGAGCAATCCTTTACTCCTCCCCTTTGATCCCACTCTGGTTTCCTCTAAGACTAGGAACCAAACACCAACATCCTTGGGGAGGGAGGCGGAGACCCTGGGGAGATGGGAGAAGAAGGGGATAATGAACTTAAACTGAAAACAATTCTGGGACTGATTTCTAAAACAGACCAACCAGCCAGAGCCTAATAATAAAAACCTCTAATGGGAAGAAGCAGAAAGGGGTGGAGCCGATGCTTCTCCAGCAAGGCTGCTCTGGTTTGCTGCTAGTTCAAGGTCAGGCACAGTGCCCTGCTCAGCAGCCAGTGACCCCTGGGCCTGTGGGAGTGAGGGTCCAGGCCCTCTGGCAAGGCCTCCTTACTCTCCACTTGACTAGCAAAGCCAAGGAGGAAGGACACAGCTCTGGTGGCAGAGGTTCCCTTCCCTTTCCTGTTCTGCTCCCCATCCTCATTCACCCCTCCTCATTTCCTTCCCATTGCAGGGGAAGGGAAATGCCAGTGAGGCTGGAGTTTCCTTCAAAGCTGTGGGTGCTGCTCTGGGACTCACCCCTGACTCTGTAAGTCTCCTTGGGTCAGGCCTAGGGAAAACCGAACCAACAGAGTTAGGAACCCCCCACTAAGTTGCCTATGGCTGAACACTTTTCCCAAGTGTGGTAGCTCCAGGCCTACATTCAGTCCATGGGGGTGAGAAGCCATGGGAAACTGAATCTAAAACTTCCCAGAGAAGAAATGAGGCTCTGTCCTGGGCACCACGTGCTGCTGAGCCTCTGGCCACAGCCGCCAGCAAGTCCTCTCGGGCACCCACAGATGAACCTGTTGTACAGATGGGCAGGGGTGGGATGTGGTGAGGAGGCACAAGGCCTAAGAGTCCAGGAGACTGCTGTAGGGGTCAGAGCATTGCATTCCTGCCAAGTCTCCCACACAAACCAACAACTCTACCCTAAGCCAATGGCAAGGTTGGCAACACCAGACACAAAGGCGTGTCCCCAGCTGCCAAAAGGACAGAGCATTAGGAATGGCCCAGCCTGTCCTCCAAATATCTCTACTGGTGGGCAGCAGGCACAGCCGTGGCCAGCTGGGCACTCCCAAAGGGCAAGAACTCAAGGACGTGGGCGGTACCCCGCCTGCTGCTTCGGCACTGTTGGCGGCCACAGCAGCCCTGTTGCAGTAGCAGCTCCCAGACAATGAGAGTTATTTTCAGCCGCGCTTTAACACAAGCCAGCTGGCCAGTGTGCAGGGTGGGAGTCCTCCGCCCAGCCCGCCCAGACGGCAGGCCGGCAGGCTGGCCCAGCCCACTGCCTACGCTGCCGCCACCCCTGCGTCACTGTTTATCTCCTTGTTTCAGCACAGCTCCTCCTAACTCCCCCTAAAATGACAATCCTGTCAAAAGGAAACCAAAAAGTCAGAAACTGTGATCAAGGTCCAAGACCTAAAGTTAAGAAGGTGCAGGCATGGGAAGCACAGCAGCCCTGCAAACACCCACACTTTTCCCCAGCTCCATGACTGGCAGGAGTAGCACAGGGGAGGAAATGAATGGATCAGTGGCCAGGCCTCACTGCAGCCCCCACGGGACCGACCGCAGCCGAGTCTCGCTCTGCTGCCTGCTCGGCAGACAAAGCTCAAGACTGCTCTCACTCAGGCTTGGAAAAGGTAACTTGAGACAGACAGCCTGGAAAGAGCTTGAGTCAACTGTGAAAGGTTCTGGGAGAAGGACCATCTCCTGCGGCAGAAAGGAACTCATAGGAACAGTCATGACGCTTGGCTGGAGAGAGATGTGGGCCTCCCCTTGATGGTAGATTGAACACTTCAATTTACCCCCTGCACACTGGAGAATTCAAGAATAGGAAGGGGTAGATGGCGTCAGTCACCTCCCTGGATTCTAGGCCTCCAGCTCTGGTGTCACTAAACCTCACAGCCTCAGTGGTGCAGCTCTCCCTCTGCTCCTCCTGTCTGGCCATCTGTGACCCTCTCTCTGCACAGGAGCTCATGGGTACAACACAACTCTACCACACAGTTTCCTGTGGGCCTGAGCTGCCCCATTAGACTTACGGGAAAGTTGCTGAGGTACCTCATGACAAAAGGCATCACAAAAGTGGGTGCTCCTTGGCTTAATCATCTGTAGTGGCTTACGTGTGGCTTTCTGTTTTTGTTTATTTGAAGCTATCACTCTGGGGACACACTGCTGGGGAAAAGCCAGCTTTCATAGACTCAGAGCCCTGTCTGAAGAACGTGCTTCTGTGGTCACTGATGACTTTATATATAACTAGAAACGACTTGCTAAGCACTTAGGAGCCAAGTCCCTGAGCAGCCTGGAGGAAAAAGAGATGGATTCAACAGATGTCTCAGGCTGAGCTCTGCACCACACCAGAGAAGTTGGATGAAGGAGAGGTCCTAGAAGGCCAACATCAATCAAGCAAAGAGGTGACTTTTTCCAAATACAACTGTACCCCTGAGGCCTCTTCTTTACCTTGGAGGACTCTTCCATTGGCTCCTGAGGAAAAGAAAGTTGGCCATGTCCCCAGTGCCAGCAAAGCCCCCAGCTCCACCCTCGCCACACTGGAGGCCTCACACCTGACATCAGGTAACCTCTGCAGGTAACCTGGCCTCTAGATCCTGGCTGAGGACACCCCTTTCATATTACTCAGTCAAGAGGCACACAATCTCAAATAGGAGAGCTCTTGCTAGCTTTTCCCAACAGAGGCCCCAGGCTGTACCTAAAAAGCCACTGCCACAGCAACTTGATCTGTCAGCTGGCTCCTCAGCCCCTCCTCGCGGTTAGCCAGACCCACGCACTCCCCAGTTACGCAGAATGGAAACTATTCTGCTGGGGGCAGCCGGCTTTCCAGGCTAAGGAGTCTTGGGGCAGAGCCTCACATTCTCCCTGTAGCCAACCAAGGTCTTCCCTTTCTTCATATCCTGCCTTCCCGCCTGGGGAGCCCTAATAGCCAGTGCTACCTCTCAGAGAACATGGTATTTCTGGGGTTACATTCCACAAAGTATATTTTCCTTTCTCTCCCCAGACCAAAGCCCACTATTCACTGAGGCCCAGTGTGTGTCTTTCCCAGGGTCTCCCATATGTACCTTCCTTTCCATTCCCACAGTCACCATTGGATGGACCCATACTGTTCACTTCTGACCCTCTGGGATAACCTTGCAGCTGGCATCCCTACTTTCAGTCCTCCCTTCCCCCAACCTATGCAGGGATTAAATTTCTAAACTTCCTAGCCCATAAGATAAATCATGTTGCTTATCAGTTCAGATTATTTTCTGTGACTCCTTATCATTTATTTACACAAGAAAACCTGAATTCCTTGGCCTTTTGTTCTTAGCATCCTAAAATAAGAAAGAGCTTCAGAGGTAAGAATCTCTGTGGGCTGACCTCAGCACCTCCGACTGGCCTCCTCCTCTCCTAGACTCTCTCTCCTGGAATAGCCACTCCTGTCATAGGATTTGCTTGTAACTCATGTTTACCCAAACCTCTGAATCCCTACCTATTAACACGTGCCCCAAATCCAACAGCTCTGTGACTACCGAATCTAGAATAATCAGCCCCTCTTCTGAGCTCCAAAGCATAACCATGTGAAGAATGATATGGCAAAGACCTGGTTTTTATCCCCAACTTCTCCTCATCATCCTTAGCAATGAACCTCGAATGTTCAGTTAAGCATTTGGCAGCCCACAATTAATATAATTCTCATCTTCCCTTGCATTCAGGTACGGCTATGTGACTGTGTGGGATCCAAGTAGAAGCAATGTGTATAACTTCTGAGCAGTGTCATTAAAAAGAGGGAGTATACCCTCTCTCCTTTCTGCTTCCAGGTGTTCGGAATGCAGAGAAACTTCAGCAGCTATTCTGGACAATGAGGTGACCTTGGAAATGAAGACCAGATGGATGAAGCAACAAGAAAGAAAATACCTATTCATTGAAACCATGGACCTTAGCACAAATTGAATGAGTGCATTTTCATATATGTGTTTCTTCTATGGACAACTAGAACATGAACTCCTTTAGGGTAGGGGTCTTGCCTTATCCCTCTTTAAATCATGTATAGATGCTTAATAAATAATTGACTGATCCTGCAACTACCTCTCCTTTGTTGAGCCTCTGGTTATTTTGGAGGGGATTATCCAACTTGTCCCTATGATCCCTGCTATTTCTGGATTCTCTCTCCTCTAATCTGCTTTATGTGCTATATAGCCCCAATCACTTTATATGCTGCTTGCCCTCAGCAAACTCCCACTTCTCATTCTGAGTTTCAATTCTGTCCTTCGGTTCATGCCAGAAATCTAAGCCACTCCTCTGCCCTTCTCTTTACCCAGACTCATCCTCCTACAACCTGCTAGACCACAGGCTCCTGAGCACAGGGACCAGCACCAGCTTGTTTACTACTGTGGTAGGTGCCCAATAAAGACTGGGCAAGTTGGATTCCCCATACATATACTCTTCCTCCCGTGTCTAAGCCTTCTATTCTTTGGCAACCCAGACAGATCATCTCCTTCTCAAATGCCAGTCCTGCCCCTTCTGCAATTCACAATAGCTGAAATCCACCTTCTCTAGCAAGTCTTTCTAAGTGACAGTGGTATGTACCCACCCCCCAACAGTGTCTGCACACATTTACTAGTGCCCTTAAAATGTGTTCATGGAGTTTGATTTATGGCCAATGTCTCTTCACCTTTTCTTGGACATATAATAAATATCCTATCACAAATCTCAGTGTGGTTAAAGCACTGAATGAGGAGCCACGTTGCTCTGACATGAATACTGGCTTTACCGCTTACTAGTCATATGGCCTAGGGAGAGTTATTTAATCTCTATAAACCTCAGTTTCCTCATCTATGAAATGGGGGTAGAAATGTATCTACTTCATAGTATTACTATGATGATTAAATAAGTTAATATATGTATAGCATTTAAATCAGAACCTAGGTAATCAATGTAATATGCATAATGCTAGTTATATTTTTTTTGCTTTAGTTTTTTAATTCAAGTTAGCTGGAAAACAACTATATGCCATGTACTAAGACAGAAGCTGGAGATATAAAAATAAATAGGATAGGCTCCCTACATTCAGGTAGTTTATATCCAGAGGGCAAGGTAGACAAGCAAACCAGGGCTGAGTACAGAAAGCATTGCTGTGAGAGATATACGTGGCACTGTGGGATCCTGGGGAGGCAACGTCTAATCGGAGAGGAGTCAAGTAAGGCTTTCTGGAAGAAATGCTACAGGAATTAGTCTTAAACATCAAGCAGGAGGGGGTCAGGCAAAGGAAATGAGGAGGGGAAGATGCCAGTATTCTTGGCGAGGAGATAGCATTTGTAAATATATGGAAGCACAAAACACCATAAAAAGTCAGGAGTCTCTAAGAGATTTGCAGTAATGGAATAAAAGTGTATATAAGGAAATTACAGTAGGCAGGTGACAAAGGGTCTTAGAGGAGCTAAGGTGGGTATGAGTAGGATAATAATGATACTGCTATTAAAATGAATATAGTAATAATAACAAAAACTACCATTCACTGACAGAACTGTGATAAGGACTCTACATGAATTATCTCACTTAATTTTCACAAAAACCCTAGGAAGTTGAGACTGCTACTATGCTCACTTTCTAGGTGAGGAAACAGAGGCTTGGAAAGGCTGTGGAACTTGCCCAGGGTCACAAGGCAAGTATATGTTGGAGCTAGGATATGAATCCCAGCCTGACCCTGAAGCCTGAGCTTATACCCCCCCACAATGCTCCTCCGAGACAACTACTTGTATTAGCCCTTTTCCGTGCCATTTCAAATTTTATGCACCCTTCAGGACCAATACAAGCAACTTTGCTCATGAAACCTCCTCCAAACAACCCAGACCTCTTATACTCCTTCCTCCCCTTATCTCCAGTTGACAATCACATTTATCCATTCCTTTAGTCACACTGGTGTCTTCTATGTATCATGCATTGTGCCAACTGAAAGACCTGTTTTGCCTTGTGGTAGTTTTTGTATATTTACAAAAAAGGGGGAAACTGTGGCTTATAAAAATCCACTCTGGGCCAGGCACTATGCTAGACCCCTTAATTACAAGACTTCATGGGAAAATCAATTCCTTCTCATATTGTTATTCACCTCTCACATTCTGTACTTCCCGGACTAGACTATAAGCTCCATGAGGGCATGGACTTGCCTTGAACACATTTGTTCCTTGACACGGATGTCTGGCACACAGAAGCAGCTTAATAGATACTGTGGGCTACCCATGGGGACAGCAGAGGCCGGCTGGGGACAGCACTCCCTTTCCCAGTGCACCAGCTGGGCACCTAGCTCTGGCTCTCCAGGAGTCTCATTATAAGCCCAGGAGCTTATTAGCAAACCATGAAACTTAATGAATCTCTTCCTACTTCCAGACAACATGTGGGAGGGGCACAACTCCAGCCTTATGGAAGGGTAAACTGAGGTCCACCATGGGTACACCTCTGTCACAAGGCAAATCAGCTGGGGAGAGGCACAAGACCTGTCTCTCCTTGCTTTTTCAATTGCTCTCAGTGCCTCAGTGCTCCTGTTCTCTTTGGAAATGAGTGAAAATGACCGCCATCTGCTCTGGATCCTTGAGCCATCTGCCCAACACTGTCCCCCCTCATGCCTTTAAGGCCAGGGCCTGACATAGAGGTCATAGCTGGCCAACCAGAACTCCACCTCTGATGTGCCAGATTTCTTACATCTCATTTAATTGTCCAGCTAGAAAAAACCAGCTCTTTAGAGTTAGCCTTCAGAGAATTCCTGCTTCTTGAGACCCCGAATCTTTGGAAGGCAGCTATGCTCACCACTATACCACCAACGCGAGACCCCGAATCTTTGTTTCTCACAGTGTCTGCCATCCTAAGTGCCATATTCACTCGGGACCATGGATGGGGAAGAAAATATTACTGGGTGTCTCTTAAATGCCAGGCACTCTTCTCAAATAATCTTACTGCTCTCAATAACTATTGGAGATCAATGTTATTATGCCTGTTTAACTGGTGAGAGAACTAAGAATCTGAGACCAACTGGCTTGAGGTCACACATGAAGTGGCAGAACCCAGATATGTGGCCTCTAACATAACATTTGCCAGGATATGGCTTTTTCTACCTACCCTGCCATCTCCTTACAAAGAAAACAAATCTCTGTTTCTAACCTGGGTTTGTTTCCTACCTTGATTTGTAGGACTGTCTTTGGTTGATCTTTTTTTTTTACACCTTAAATATATACAATTTTTATTTGTCAATTATACTTCAACAAAGCTGAGGGGAAAATGAACTGTTTGACAAGTAGTATGGTTATATTAAAAAAGTACATTGTGAATATCCTTCTGTCCACTCCTGCACCTGGCCTCCCACTTTCCCTCCTTTGAGGCAACACATTGATAAGTTTCTTGTGCCTTTTCAGAGACATTTTATGCATATGTTTCTGAATATATTTATTCTTTATTCTATAAAGAATATTCTTTATGTTCTTTTGTCCATTTTATTTACACAAATAGCAGTCCTCCATAACTGCTCCTCTGCGTTTTTCCTTAGTAATATATCTTGGAGATCATTCCACCTCAGATGATGAAGAAACTTCCCAGTCTTGTAGGGCACCATAGTGTTGCATTGTGAGACCATCCTGATGTCTATTTGCCCAGTCCCGTACGACATACACTTAATGTTTCCACTATCTTGCTATCAAAAACTATGCTGCAATGATTAATGTAATAGAATCAGCACAAAGATGAGTGTATATCTAGAACAACTTCCTAAAAGAGGAATTGCTAGATGATACGTTAGTACATCAGTAATTATGAGATCTGCCAAACGGCCCTCAGCAGCCAGCAACACACGGGAGGGCTTATTTCTAACACTGTTGCCTGCACAGTATCACCAACATTCTTTAATCATTGACAATCTGATAGGTAAAAAAAGATCAGACTCTACATTTCAGGCCTCTAATGCTTTTGCTTCCGTAATTCCCTCTACCTCACATGCCATTCTCCCTCTGACCTGCTCTCTCCTCTGAGCCCTGCCCAAGGCCATTCTCTCTGTGAGGACATTTCCAATTCCTACAAGCATATGAAATCCTCCCACAGCACGTTGTGCTTTCTCTATCATTGCACCTCCCATATTATTTGTTTAGGCGTCTATCTCCCTGATGGTTACTTTCTCCAAGAGAGGGATCTTGACCTATTCACCCTGGTGTCCTCAGCACCCAACATCAGACTTCATAGATATGTACTCGTTTTATGAGTTTTAAAAATACTGACTGCATATCAGATGTTGACAAAATGAGCAAACTAGAGTTTTTCAGTTTGAAGTAATTTCTCTTCTCTGACATATCTGGGCAATGCCCTGTCACACCGGAAGCTCTCTAGGTCAGAGTCCTCTGCTCTGCCACAGAGCACCCATTCCTTGTGGAGAATGGGGAGATGGTGACTGGGAAGGAATGGTGAAGCTGATCCTCAGATCTGACTCCATACTTCCTGGGATGGTTTGGCTTTAACTTCTGAATGTGTGTGAGCAAACCTCGAAAAATACCATATCCTTTCTGCTGTCATGGGTGCCAGGCTTGATGGGTGCTTAGTCCATCCAAGACTTAACTTGAGTGAAAAAGGAGGTCATAAATCTAAGGCAGTGTTGTGTCTCTTCCTTTTCGCTGTTGCTCCATCAACCACAAGTAGATAACAACTTTGACTAGATTGCCCAGAGGGAAGGAGGCAGAGGATGTATAAAGTTCCCACACCGTTGCTGCAGAATCTTTATTTGAAATCCAGCCCGTGGCATGAGACCATTCCACATGAGCATGTACACAGTCCTGGGTTTTCTCTGTGCCCCTCATTCTCTCGGCTCCTGGATCATTGCCAAAACCTGCGTTCCGGAGCTTGCGGTTCCTGAGCACTGAGAGCATAACCAGGAGATTGCCCACGACGTCCACCGCCGGGGTGACGATGAGCACAGCGGACAGAGCAGGCGCCACCTAGGGGGGCCGGGGGGTCTCGGAGGGCTGCCTGCCCCCGGCCAGCCCTGGGCCACCACACGCGTGCCCCCCTCGCAGCAGCTGGCGAAGGAGCCGTTCTCCTCTTTGGTTGATCTTTAAACAGCACTTCCCTGTCTAGCACGACCAGGGTGGAACCAGCTGAACAAGGTGGGTGTACTGACACCTGAAGCTCAAGGTTTCTGTCTCAGAGTAAGAGGGAGACTGTAGAGCAAAGAGACAAGGGAAATGCTCTCTTGGACACCACATGGTGACAGTTCTGTCCTCCCTCAATGGCATTTTGTACATTCAAAATGCTGTAGATAACAGCACGGGCTTTGGAATCACGGAACACCTAGATTTGAATCCTGGTACTTTTCATGAGACAGTGGTAAAGTTAACTTCTTTGAACCTTAGTTTCTTCATCAATAAAATGTGGATTATAATATCTATCTCTTGTAAGAATTAAGTGAATGGATGAATGAATGAAAGGGATTTTGCATGGTGCCTGGCCCAGGAGAAGAGCTCTATAAATGGTAACCGGGATGAGCTACTCCATATGCTAGGTGTCACAGCTGACTAGAGTTAGCTTCTCAGCACACACACACAATGCAATTTCATACTACTTTAAAATAGATAAAAGAGAGTATATATAGCTGAGCTATATCTATTTTTATTTGTTTATATTTTTGTTAACTCTCTAGAGCAGTTGCACACATGCCCCTTCAAAGATAAGACCAAAACACCAATGGTCTCCCTGGGATTCACGGAAAGCTGGGGCCAGAATTCGGGGAGAAGGAATTGAGGCACTGACTAAGTGATCTGCCCACTGATCTGGGACAATTCCTCCCACCTTTTGGAGGAGATTTTGCTGAGCTGTCTTTAGTGTTCCTCCTTATCTTAAACCCCTCACTTCCTCATCGTCTCCCAACTTCCTCAGGTTCAATCTGTGGTCTGCAAACCTGAGGTCTGATTTCTGCCACAAATCTCTATTTTTGGCTCCTTTGACTAATTACTCTTGTCAGCAACTCTGCTTCTCTCCTTGTGATACTGCTTAAGTCCTAGGAGTTGTCCCTCCCAGTCACTGAGGGGTTGTTGTGCTGTCTGTGGGAATATAGAGAAAAGTGTAAGAATGTTTCGACCCCAAAAGCAGACACTAGTGACTCCCAAATATGTATTTTCTATCCTGGACTTCTCCTTTGAGCTTCAGCCTTAAATATCCAACCACACATTAGACATTCCACCCAGACTCCCACAGGCTCTGAAACCTTTTGTGTCTCAAATTGGCCTCATCACTTTCCCTTTCACGTTATTTTTTTCTCCTGTGTTCTAGAAACCAATGGCACCTCCATCTAAGAAATCTAGCAAGCTAGAAATCTGGGTTGGCATCCTGAATTCCTCCCTTTTCCCTCATCTCCAACTTCCCAATGTCAAATCTAATCAGCCATCAAGTCCCCCCAGCTTAATCTTTTTAACTATTTATTGACTCTGTCCCATCATCAGTAGGCAAATTGGCCCTGGTTCAGGCTCCTATCACCGCCACCACACTACCAAGGCCTCCCACTCAGCGGCTCACCTCCAGTCCTGCCAGACTGACCTACCCACAACTCAAAATCTGGCCACATCCCTTTCCTCCCAAAAGCATGAAGTACAGTCCCTTCTGCACATTCAAAATCCTTCTTACCACTTTCACCTCCCCTCCTCCACTCTCTGCTTTACACTTCACTCCAGCAACCTTAAATAGCTGGATTCTCTGAACACATGGTGCTCTGTCTCACCTTGATGCCTCTGCTCCTGCTGTCCCTCTACCTGGAATGCTTTCTCTCCCACACTTCTCCAACTCTTAATTATCCCTTCAGCCAGCAGAGATTTTGGCCTACAAGCAGTATTCCCCAAGCCTCAGCTATCTTCCAAGGGTGCTCCTGCATATCTATTCATTGCACTGCCCAAGCGGTGTATTACAATTATAGGTTTAACATGTTTGTCTCCCCCTCTAGACTGAACTCCTGGGGGCAGACACTGTCTTCATCATCTTTACTCCTCTGGCACTTAACGTAATTCAAAGTGCCCAATAAATGTTTGTTAAGTGAATGAACACCAGGCTGCACTTAGCAAGTCTTTGAGGGCTGGTATCGTGTCCCTCTCCGTCTCCAGACGGGGAAGATGACACCTTAACCATTCTCAGTTTGCTGCCTCACAGGCCCTCCAGAGTACTGATGTGAATCTTCACCTGCCTTGCCATAGAATAAGCTGGAGTAAGCTCTCTGCCCTCTTGCCTCCAGGACAATTGGAAGCAGCTGGTAGTGCTTTTATAACGTTAAATGACACCATCTTGGCATTTCCCTGGGCATCTGCAGGCAACAAGTACTAGATGGTTTCTTTACAATTCTTGGAGGGAATCAACTGAGAAGCCAAATGCCACCCATCAGACTCTATCTAGCTGGTTACCCTGAACTCCTGACAACTTTTAACAAGGATGCTCTGGGGAATGACAGATAAATGCTTTGGGAGCTTACCAGGACCTGCTGCTCCATAAAAGCACAAGAGAGTCTTAATTCCTCAGTCACCCACGAAGCCAGCAGTAATTAGCCAAGCCCAAAGGGAACAATTAATAGCTCCTATTGGACCATCAATCTGGAACTCATGCCAGATGCATCAGAAAATAATCTGCAGACGTGAGCACTTTACAAGGGATTCACCAAGTGCCCTGACTGCCAAGAGCCTGAGGATAATGAGTGCTTGTGTGATGCTGATGCTGCTGAGCAGCAAGTAAAACCAAAATAACCACAACCACAAACAAGAAGTCTGTCCAAAGCAAGGGGCCCAAGTATACTCTGCACACAAACAAAGATGCTCTTTCCCAGTTAGCTATCTCTTGCCCATCTATTCTAGAGGGGAATATTGAGGGGAGGGGAGTATGTGATCTCCAATCTGCAAATGAGCTCACCTAACAGTGGATCCCACCTCCCCAGAGTTCAATATAGTCCTAGGAGTGAGTACAGGTCTAGACCTCAGTAGACTTATGCTGCTCTTCTGGCCTTGGTAGATGCCCCAGTCCAGAAGGCTCTTCCTTCCATCCTTCCATGGCTGTTCCAGAGATGAAATGTGCTAAAGGCAGGCCAAGAGCTACACCAGTTTCTGGAGGTCCTACAGCCTGTGGAGGTCATGACAAGGCCAACATCACTGAGTAGGAAATCAAGGTGACTAACATGTGGTATGCAGTTCAATGATTTTACAACTCTGAGGTAGACACAGTTAGTCTCTACCCATCAACAATAATTCATATTTGGGCTCCTTAATACCAGATCATTGACTTCAAGAGGTTAGTGGTCTTAGAATATTTCTACTTAAAATTTATTGAGCACCCACTATGCCAGACACTGCCCTGGATCCTTAACATATGCTATTTAATCGTTACAAAATCCCTAGAAGCCAAGTATTATTATCCTGATTATACAGATAAAGAAACTGAGTCTCAGTGAAGTTAAGGCACTGGCCCAAGGTCACAGAGCTAATAATGGCAGAGGCAAGATTCAAAAGCAAATTCACTGAACCCCAAAACTCTTGCAAAAAGCCTGGCTGAGCAGCCAGTCACAGGCAGAAGGAATTCCCGAACTCCTTGCAGTTTCCCAGGCTAGACTTCTTTTTCCTCTAGCCTAGAACACACAGTGACTTCAGGAAATCTTGAGAGAATCAGGCTTGAGGAGCCCTGGAAAGACAAATATCTATTTACAGTTAATCAGCACCTTGCTCAGACCTGCAGACAGTTCTGACAAGTGGAGTTGGGGAAGAGGCAGCCACAGGCTTTGACTGGAACCCACCTGAGGCTAGGAACCAGCTGGGCCCCCAGATGGGGAATGATCTGACCCCTGCCCAGACTGGCTGCACTGCCCTAAGGAGCACCTTCCTTGCAGACATGCTTAAGACCTGGGATCCAGACTCCAAAGTTGCCCTGCACTCTTTCACTTTTCTCTTGTACCTCAACCCTCAAAATTGCCTTGCCTCCTTATCTGAAACATTGCCGCCGTTACTCTATCCTCTTACCTTCTTTTTCTTCATGGCACTTACTGCTACTCTACATTACATACCTGTATGCTTGTTTATTGTTCTCCCCAACAACATGAACTCTGTAAGGACAAGTCTCTTTGCCTCTTTTGTTCCTATGATATTCGTAATGCCTGAGATACAGGCTAAACACTTAATAAATTTTTGCTGAATGAATAAATGTGTGATTTTATAGTCAAACATTTAAAAACTCTACTTCCATCCCAGTGGGCTACATAAGCAAGACTGAATGATACTGACTTCCCAGGAAGTCCCACTGAATCTGTTGTTGGACCCTAATGTCCCTTCCAAATATCTCCCTAAAGCCCCCCACAGCTCTTCCCTGGCCCACAAACCCTAAACAGCCCCAGAGCAGGTACTAAAGGGAGAAAACGGAGCAGTTCTTAGGGAGGAGACACATTTCTCCTCCAGCTAAATACAGCCCAGAACCTCTGCAAATTAAAAGCTCCATCTTTACTGAATTCACTGAACTTTAGTTATAGGCCGCACTTTTTATTTTTGTAACCAGCCAACCCACCAAATTACAGGCTTAGGCCACTGGCAGGCACACCAAACACCCGGGCCAGGCTAGCAGAGGCACTGCCCTTTCTTGCCTAAGGGTGGGTATAGGAGCGAGGGCTGAGCACCAGTCAAACCTGAAAGGGCAGAGGGCTGATCGCTCTGCTGGGCAGTCAGGCGAGGAGCCTGGTCTCACTCAGGCCAACAAGCTTCCCAGAGGGAAGCCAGTTTCCAGCTCTCTCCACCCAGCAGCCACAGTGAACTCTCAATACCATAAAGCAAATCAGGTCACTCCCACTACAACAAATATCCAAACTCCAACCAAGGCCAACAATGCCCCCATGATCTGGGCCCTGCTCACCTCTCTTCTGCCTTTTCAGACCTCTCTTCAGCATCCTGGTCAACCAATCTGGCATTCCATAAGGTCCTTGAATGTGCAAAGCTCTTTCCCACCCCAAGTACAGATTATATTCTCTTCCTGGAAAACTCTTCCGCCAGACCATTCCATATAGCTATGATGATGGATCAGGGAGGGTAGGTCTGCAAGACTGCAGTAGAGAGACCCCTAAGAAGTCTGTTACAACAGACCAGGCAAGCTATGAGGACCAACTATGGTAGTGGCAGTCCACATGGAGAGAAGGGGAGAAGAGTACCTTAGAGTGACTCCCAGGTGTCTGGCCTGGATAACTAGCTGGGAGAAGGTGCCATCCCTTCACCCTCCACCTCAGTATGTATGAAAGGAAACACTAGCAGGGAGGAAGTGGCTCACAAACACTGGACACTATTATTCTGCAAGGAGATATATTTACTGAGCACCTACCATGAGTAAGACATTGTTAATAACACAAATTATTTAGTGTAAGACATTTCACCCTAAAGGAAGCCAAGACAGATTTGGCAAAGGAAAAAAATTAGAAATGGAAGCTTCTACATTTTTAGACTTCTGCAGTTTAGGGATAACATGTGGCATCATCTTCCATCCAGTTTTACTTAAATTATTCTGATTCTCTAACCTGTAAGGACTGAGTACACTATTTATTTCTTGCATATTTCAATCATTCAACTTAACGAGCAAAGCCATGAATGGCCATGAACCACTTACCAACTAATCTCTATTCCCTGTTGAAAGCTTGGGCAGAAAGACCTCCACAGCCTTTTCTAATAATCAGGGGCTCTTCAGACAAAACTCTCTGTGAATTGACCATCCGTCCTAATCTAAACTCACCTCTCTGTCTGTAACTGGGCTCCTTTACCCCAGCAGGCAGGGCTCCTGGCTGCCCCTCGTAGAGTTGGCTCACTCTTCCTCTTTAATCCCCTCCCATATGCTCTGGCCTACAACAGCCTCCTCTCTCCTGATCCACACCTGTAACTTTAAGACTTGACTTAAATAAAGTCCATATCCTCCTTAGAGCACTGCCGGTTTAGCAATCCTATGTCAAGCTGATTGTTCCCTACCTCTCCAATTCTTCTGTGCTTGTAGCTGTGTGACACCCCATCACCTCATAATTTCAATTGGTCTTTACCAATACATGTGACTGGACAAGACAAAAGATATTCCCATGTTATGGGTAAAATAATGGAGGCAGAAAGAGCCTCAGAGACAACCCAAGGATACACACGTTTTAATTCTCTCATTCAAAGTACAGTTCTAAGTAATTTTCTGTCTTTCCCGCTTAGGTAGCGAGCATTGTCTTCTATTTCTTTGGTATTCTGCAAAGTACTCAGGAAAATGCTATGTATACAGAGGGCCCTAAGACATATTTCCTTCATAAATTAAGAAAGGAAGGGAAATGAAATGGAAGCAGAAAGTCTCTCATAGACTTGCAAGGCTATCTCTGGCCTTCACTTAGAGGGGAGCCTTTGTTACACTCTCTCCTAACAACTGTTCTTTGCTTCCCAAAGACACACCATAATTTGCAATTAAATATTTATTTTTTTAATATATGTCTTTCCCTCTCAACTCCACGAATAAAGAGGTGGTATCTGTGTTCTCACCACCATATTCCCAGTGGTAATGCTGGCACATAATAAGTAAAACCAACCAAACAAACAAACAAACAAATCCAACAACAATAAAAACCAAATTTGTGGAATAGCAAATGTCCTAGGGGTATAGCTGGGATTCAAAGCCAAGTCTGGTTGACTCCAAAGCCCAAAATCTTCCCACCACACATCTTAGCAAAGGGAAGACTTGTTCTGGAACTCCCTCTGTATTCTGCCATAATCTACACATCCCCTCTAAAGCAGTATTAAGGACAAGGGGACTGACCCTGGAAGGAGGAGACTCTTCAGGAGATGGGCCTTGGGGTATGACTGCTTGTATTCAAATCCTAACTTGACCACCTACTAACTGTGTAATCCCAGGTGAAATATTTAACCTCCGTAGACTTCAGTTTTCTCACCTATAACATGGAGATTATAATAACTACTTCATAGAGTTATGATGATGAAGTAATATATGTAAAGAGCTTTGTATGGTTCCTAGAGTATCATTAGAACTGAATAAATATTAGCTACTAAAATGATTAGCTATCCATGTTCGTGGGAGACAAGAATCTAGAGAACATGACTTCCATGGAGTCAGGGCTGCTGCTGCAGTGAAGCCCAAATGTTTATTCTCTTTGATGACTTTACCTGCTACAGCTCTGCTAAGGCTGGGGGTGCAGCTTTCATTGGCCTGGAAATGAAAGAAGCTAAAAATATACACCCTGGCTATGTCTGGGGACCAACATCATACGTACACTGAAGAATTTTAAATACAGCCCCAGGGCAGAAAAGCATCTCTTAGGATTCTCTCTGCTCTGAAAACTAGTGCCATGCCCAGCACAGGGCTATGGCCAGCTGCTGATGCCACTGGTGTCCTTTCTCCCTTTCTCTTCTTTTGGCTCAGTGCAGAGAATGAGAGGAGCTTTCTATTTGCAATAAAAGTTGAGTCCTTTTTCTCTATTTTTATTCCTCCTTTTCCCTTAAATGAGGAATAAATACATGAGTACATACTGGAAAAAATTCAATCAACTCAAAAGCTTATGGAATAAAAAATGAGTCACTGTTCAGCCCCCAGCCCTACACATCCCCCTCCATAGGTCAATACTGTTAACAGCTCAGTGTTGATTCTTGCAGGACTACTTTCTAAACATTTACATACAAACATGTGGCTTTATAAAGCATTACACATAGTCTTCTTTTAATCGCCTTTTTAGATTATACACACACACTTCTTGGAGATTCCCATCGACCACAGCCATTTACACATGGTGCCAGGTATTTGGCTGTATGGTGATAAGCAGGTAGTGTCCATCCTCCTGGAGTCAACAGGCTGGGTTGACAGACAATAAATAAATAATCACAGAATTTCAAAATGGAAAATAATACAAAAGAAATTAAAAGGATGCTAAGATAAAGAACCATAAGTGAGGGAGGCTTCTCTCACAGGTGGCAATTTTTAAACTGAGACCTGAAGTGTAAGCAGGATAGAGCCATTTGAAGATCCAGGGAAAAGGCATGCTGGAAGAGAAAACAGCCTGTGCAAAAGCTCCAAGACAGAAAGGAGCTTGTCTTAAACTGAAAGAAGGCTAATGTGACGCTTGGTAATCAGGAGAGCGAGTAAGGGCGAAGAGGTCAGCAGGAGCCAAATAACACACAGCCTTACGGGCTGAGGCCAGGAGTTTGCTTTTCTTTAGTATAAAAGGAAGCCATTGAAGGTTTTCACGCAGGGGAATGATGCTATTCGATCTATATTTTAAATGTGGCTGCTTTGTGGAGAATGGATGGGAAGATGGAGAAAGAGGCAGTACAGGAAGTTGAGAGTCCAGCCAGTTGGATGTAATACAAACGAGAGCTGATATTGTCTTGGACTAACGCAGCGGCAGTAGAGATAGACACAGAGAAAATTAGCTCTGAGATATATTTTTGGAGATGGAATCAGCAGTATTGCTGATAGACTGGGTATGGGAAGGAGAAAGAAAAATTAAGGAAAACTCCCAGTATTTTCCTTGAGTACATGAATGGAAGAGAAATACATTTGGGCAGGAAATGGACAACCTGGTTGTTCCCAGTCTTTCCTGTTAAACAATGCAGCCCTCGAGGATCCTTTACATGTACCTTCATGCACATGTATAAACAGTTCTGTGGGAGAGTTTCCTAGAAGTGAAATGGCTGCATCAAAGGGAATGCACATTTGAAATTGTCAGACCCTGTGAAATGCCTTCTAAAGTGTCTACCAAGTTACCCTCCCATTAATAGTGTACTAATGTTCCATTGACAACCATGGATACTGATCTTTAAAATGTCACAGAGTTGTCTAGTATAAAAAGTGTATCATTTAAGTGTTCATTTCCTTGATTTCTAGTGAGGTTAAGAATTTTTTTTGTTTCTTTAACTTTTAATTATATAACTAACACATAAGTACATTCTCCTTGTAAAAAATGTAAGCATTATAGATCAAGCTAAACTCCCTCTGACTCTCCTGTTTCTCCCATTATGGCTCCCTCCCTGAATCCTAGAGGTAACCATTGTTATTAGTTTTATTTCTATCCTTCCAGAAATTTTTCTATACATTTTTAAATCTATCTATATATATAAAATCAAAGATTAAGCATGTCTTAGAAGTTGTATTTCTAACAGTCCTTTCAGCATGAACAAAAAAAAACTAACTGAAAATTTTTGCTTAAGTCTCTCTAAATAAATGACATTTAAGCTGAGACCTTCTCCAAGTTAATTAGCCCCTCTGAGTCCTAGTTTCATCTCCTGTGAAACAGAAGTGAAATAACTGCCTCACAGAGTTGCTGTCAAGCTGAAGGAGCTAACACCTGTAAAAGAATGTGGTATATACTGAACAAATGTTAATTCTCTTTCCTAAACCTACACAAGTTAAATCCAGGCATTTGGTGGAGACCAGAAACTGAGAGCCATTTCTACAAGGGTGAGATGGGAAACCACCCCCTTCCAAAAAAAACAGAGTTTTTAATGTTATACAGAAAAAAACTTTTCTTCATAATAAATTAAGCCCGCAAAAGATCTAAATTTTCCTTTAAGAATTTTAGTATGAAATATTCTGAGCAGCTGAATAAGTATAGGTTCTTGTTTTTTGGTAAGGTAGGAAGCAAGAGAATTTAAGTACAGAAGTAACTGTTAGTGACTGGAGCTCACAGTCCTGTCTCAGGCACACCTTCAGAAACCACCGCCTGGACAGTCCCAGAGACCTTAGGCCTGCGGGAGGGAGTTGTGGCTTTCGGCAGATATTATCTCCAAATCCAGGATATGACCTAACCTTGGGACCCACTTCAGGATGCCAGTGGTTCCCTTAGCATGTAAAGTACATCCTGTCATCCCTACCTGGATGTTCCTAGAGATTGAGGGTATCATTCAAAGGGACAGACCCCACCACAAAATATCCTTAATCAAAGTTAAATCAAAATGTCCAGGGCCAGAGTATTTCCCCCTAGATGGGTGTCAGCCAAGATACAACAAGCTCTCTTTTTTTGGAACCACCACCAAGAGGCATCATTTTTATCTGAACTGATAACTGGGGTTCTTTCTTCTTATGCAGTATCAGGAATACTGTTTGTATCAAGGAGTCGCTGCTGTGGCTTCTCCTCATTCAGCTCTACCTTCCCATTCATTTAAGGTTAAAGTCAGGGATTTCCTAGCAGATTCAAGAATGGGCTTTAAACCCACCAAATATTGTGTGTATATATATATACATGGAGGCAGAGAGAATTAAGGGTCATGGAATTAAGGATCACATGTTTAATCATATTTTCGAAAGGGTTGGTTACCTAAAAGATTCAGGGGTGCTGTTGAAAGATCTCTCACACATATCCCCAACCTAAAAGAACTTTGACCCTGGCTTGAGGAGCTAACTGGGGGTGGATAAAGGCCAACAGTTTGGTATGTATACCCCACATTGTTCCTTGATAATTTGTAGGTAAAGCTCACAGTACAGAAGGAATCAGGGAATCAGGCCTTACGCTTACAGATAGGAGTAATAAAAAGAGGTACACCTCTTGCTTGAAGTATAACAGGAAATAGGAAAAATCAAGAAAGAACCAAAAGCTGTGGTTCTGCCTTCACTTTTACTGCTCTTGAAGCTTCATCCCCAACTGCAACACAGGACAAAGGAGGCACAGATTGGTAGAAGACGATCCTCAGCAGGGGTGTTATCAGCATTGTGGACAGGATCATGCCTTCCTGTGTGGCACTGACCCAAACACTACAGAATGGGTAACATCCCCTGCCCAGCACCTGCAGTCAGTGTGACAACCAAAACATCTTCACCTGTTTCCAAAAACTCCCTCCTGGGATAATACCTCCCCCAGGTGAAAACCACTTTAACTTAGGGGAACAGAGGTGGTATAGTGGGTAATATATACGCCACAAACATTTATTTGTGGAACTTTTATAGGTTACAAAGTATTTTCACTATGTTGTGTACTTCAAACGTTCTCAAAACTCTGTAAAGTAGGTATTACCATTATTTGCTCATCTACTCAGATATAGGCTGGAGAATCACAATACATACAGTAGCTGAAATACTTCCTCTACTGGCAAAATTTGCCATGTAAATAATTCTGCTAGCCCCTTGTGGTTCTGAACATTATTTAGAACATCTTTCAAGAATTTCAAAGTACTTTATAAACTGAATAGAGAGTGCGTTTTGGTAAAGGTGAGAGTAAAACTGTTCCCTAAGACCCCTATTCAGTCCTCCCTTACCCAACATACTCCCAACCCACAATTTTGTTGTGAGGTGATGGGAGACAGGGTGAGAGAATCTAGAAAAGGAGAATTCTGAAAGATGAAAAGAGAAGAAGTAAAAAGGAGGGTCAGAGACTAAGACAGCCAGACTATCTAAAGGACAGAGAGTCAGCTTGACATTTCCACCTCTTTCCTGGATGATTCATTCTTCCATGTTGGAAGGAAAACAAGATACAAAGATGTGCCAAGGGAAGCAGAAGGGAGATTAGAATTGGGAACTTGGGAATTCTAGCTGCCCAGTTCATCTCTATTCTGAAACCCACTTCTCTTCTTCATGGATGATAATCTTAAAACCTTTACATTCCCATAAATTAGTACAACCATTGTGGAAAGCAGTATGGAGGTTCCTCAAAAAACTCAAAATAGAAATACCATTTGATCCAGGAATTCCACTCCTAGGAATTTACCCTAAAAATGCAGCAGCCCAGTTTGAAAAAGACATATGCACCCCTATGTTTATCGCAGCACTATTTACAATAGCCAAGAAATGGAAGCAACCTAAGTGTCCATCAGTAGATGAATGGATAAAGAAGACGTGGTATATATATACAATGGAATATTATTCAGCCATAAGAAGAAAACACATCCTACCATTTGCAACAACATGGATGGAGCTAGAGGGTATTATGCTCAGTGAAATAAGCCAGGCAGAGAAAGACACGTATCAAATGATTTCACTCATCTGTGGAGTATAAGAACAAAGAAAAAAACTGAAGGAACAAAACAGCAGCAGACTCATAGAACCCAAGAATGGACTAACAGTTACCAAAGGGAAAGGGACTAGGAAGAGGGGTGGGAAGGGAGAGATAAGGGGGAAAAAGGGCTATTACAATTAGCACACATAATGTAGCAGGGGTGGGGGTGGGGGGTGGGGTGGGGGGATACGGGAAGGCAGTATAACACAGAGAAGACAAGTAGTGATTCTATAACATCTTACTGTGCTGATGGACAGTGACTGCAATGGGGTATGTGGTGGGGACCTGATAATAGGGGGAGTCTAGTAACTATAATTTTACTCATGTAATTATATATTAATAATAGCAAAAAAAAAAAAGACCTTTACATTCCCAGCTGATGCTGTTTAAAGAGGGAGCCCTAAAGTACCCAGCAAGGAACCAGGGGTGGGGGTAAAGGGTGAAGGTGGGGCAGGTTGTGTGGAGACAGCATCCTCTCTTATCTTAAAAGAAAAAGGTCCTTCCTCTTCTCTTAAGTGTACTTCCGAACTGGAATGAACCGCTGGCCTTTTCTCTGGCACTGCTTCAGCTCAGCTCGGACTTGGGAGCACTTCTCCAGAACGGAGGTAACCAGCCCAGCTGGCCAGTTAACAGGCTGACTTCAGCAGCCAGTGCTGCTTTCCTCTGGTTCCACTACCATCAGTTCTGGGGCGGATACTTCAGTCTTGACCACAGAGCAGGGCCCTGGCTCTGACCAGCCTTCCTAGGCAATTTCACAGGCCAAGGAGGATCTGTGGTCTCATTTCCTCTCCACCTTGGCTTCTCTTTTCACTTCATTGAAGATTAGCTATTTCCACCACAAGCAGTTCCTGTTCTCACCAGCTGTAGAAGTTGTTTCCCCACAGACCCAGCGACGAAGCACTGGTGTGGCTGCCACCTGGCCTGTCCCAGCTGCAGAAACACATATACCAAGTCCTAAACTAAAGGGCTTTTTCATTCCAGATAAACTAGCAGGGAGAAGAAATTAAGGGGCAGGAAGCAATTCCAAGAACTCCACAGTGGGTACACTGGTGTCTATTTTAATATTATTTTAATCTTACATAATAGTTATATATGCTCTTTCAAAGGTAGAAAAGATAATATAATGAAGAAGTGTAAAAATGTATACATTTATGACACAGAAATATGTATATATAATAAATCCCCAACAGAGAGCAAAGGACAGAAACACGTGATGGCCAAAACGCTTATGAAATGTTGAAAGAAATGCAAAGTAAAATATTAATTCTCGTCAATGAAATTGGGAAAGATTTTTAAAATGTGAAATCATCTAGTAATGGTTAGCTTATAGAGAAAGGGAGACACACTATCAGTGGAAAAGCCAACTGGTACAACTTTTTTAGGAGACCTATTTCTCAAAGGCCTTTAAAAAGCATATACCCGTTGGCCAGTAATTCTACTTCTAGCAATTTATCCTGAGTAAATAATCAGAGATGCACACAAATATTTATGCACAGGATATTCTTCACAGTGTTATTTATAGTAGCAAAAAAGAGAGAGAGAAATATAAGGCAGTGATAAAATACTGTGAATAGTATGCAGCCATGAAACCATGATACTAAAGAATACTTAAACAAAAAAGAAAATGATTAAAATAAAAATTAGTTCACAAAATATGCACAGTATAATCCTAATTGTTAAAATAAATATAACTACATAAAAATGCTAATACATGATGAGATTACAGGTGATTTTAATTCTTTTTATACTTTTCTATCTACTTTATACTTTTTATATATTTAACTTCTAAATTTACTTACATAAGTGTATTATTTCCATAATCAGGGGAAAAGAAGCTATTCTTAAGCCTCCTTCCTCCCTCTGAAGACACAGGCATTATTCCCTTTTATACCATTTGGAAATATGTATTTAGGACCTTAAAAACATTATATCCTGCAATTTGGGGTTTCTATCCTAAAGAAAACTCTAAATGTTGAAAAGTCTTTGTACAACAAGTTGTTTATGATGGCAAACAGAAGCAAACAACTTAAATATCCAAAAATATGGAGAGAGTTAAGTAAACAATGTGCATGCACTTAATGGACGACCATTATACAAGCATTTAAAAATATTTACAGTGACTAGCCTGGGAAAACTAATGAAATAACAAAGCAAAAAACAAAACTCCAAACTGGATTAAAAATATGTATATACCAATATGACAACATTGTGCAAAACCTTATGCACAGAAAAAATACGAATGGTTTTAAAACCCATTGGCTCCATTTGGTAAAGACAAAATAAATATTTTTCCCTTCAATCTAAATCTCCAAATCCTCTTTTCTTTCTAAATTGCCCATACTTTTTTTAGAGAATGAGTATCACTTTAAGAGAAAAAAGAAAAAAAGGTGACTCTCTCTCTAACCAATGAAAACATTTCCAAATGACAAGGAGTCCACTCCATCAGTCCCATCCCTTGCCCACACATGTACACCTCTCCAGTCTAAGGCAGGGTCATATGGGAAGGTCAAGGGAACGATGACTCTTCTCTGTGGCCTAAGGTCTTCTCAGTGGGGTCTCTGAACAAGGGGGTTCCTATGCCCAGCTGCCACCAAGGGCCCCTTCCCTCTTCACCAAGTCTTACTCCAGCCTGAACTAATTCACCACAATCTCCAGGGCTGGGAAAAAAATTTCCACCATGGAGATTCGGAACTTGATATTTAGTCCAAGTTTTTCCCAGAGCCTCTCTGTGTCACAGTAGGCCCCTCAAAGTCTCTTTGACAACTAGCACCCAAGCCAGCTTAGCTCCCACATCAATGCTACACTTATAGCAAAACCCCAAGTCACCAGTCATCACCAGTGGAATGTGAGAGAAGGAGCCATGGCAAGGACAGGCTGTCACACAACCCCACCCTCATGCCCTGAGAGCCTTCTCCTGAGGGAGATCCAGGGCTTTTTCTGGCATCAGAACCTTTAGACTCCGTTTCAAGTCTGTAATAAGTCAGCAAAGAGAAAAATCAGGGTGCAAACATAGCAAAGGCAGACAGCTACCTTCCAAAGGCCCTTAAAGCCCTCCACCTCTCCTAAGGCAAGGCCAGTATTGGCCAGAATATTAGCTTCTGACCAACTGAGGCTGGGTAGTAATCTAGTGGACCAAAACACAGATGGGGGCTTTATCAGAACAGAGATGGGCTCTCATTCTGGTATCAATAAAGAGATGCCCTGTCCCTAAAATTCTCAGTACTCAACCAAATGGGAGCTGCTGCTCAGACAGGAGGGTAAGGAAGGATGCCAAGAAAATAGCATAACACAGCAGCTTTATAACCTTTTTCCTATCAGGGCACACCTAGAAAATAGTACTATTTGTACAGTACAGGGGGTAAATGGTGGAACTGATATCAGTTAGAGGGACCAACTGGGGACCCCAGCTGCCCCCAAGGGATGACGGGCTCAGTATTTCCAGCAAATAGGAAAGCCCTGGATTAGGGCACTGGGCTGGGTTAGGACTCTTGGGATCAGTGTCCTGAACAAATCACCTCATGGCCTCTGACCTGAGCTCTCCAACCTCGGCTGACAGGCTGTGGGTCAGATCATGTGTCTGCACCTGAAAGCTGGGAGCCTGTGGTCTTGACTCAGCAGTGATACAACTTCCCCAGCCAGGGTGCTTTTCAGGGGGGTTTCCATAGCTACACTGGGACTGGGGAAGCCCTCCATCTGACAACAGCATACTTACTCTGAGACTGGCTATACAAAAAAATGGGATAACTGGCTTCATCATATTTCCAAACTTAAAACCCCATTTTGGGAATAAAAGTGATCTCAGCTCTGAGTCATTGCTGAGAGCTACAAATTTAAAAGCTACCATTTACTGAGCATATAGAAGTGTCAGACTCTGCTATCTAAGTGCCTGACCTTCAGTTTCATTAAATCCACACATCAACTTCATGTGACAAATACTATTATTATCCCCACTTATCAGAAGAAACTGGGACTTACAGAGATTAAGTAACTTGCTTGAGGTTAAACACTTTGCTAACTGGAAGAGGAGCCAGTATTTGAGCCTACTTTGACTATAAAGTCCATATGCCTAACCATGACATCAGTATGTTTCCTCAACAAACCTCCCAAATGGATTTTTCATATACCAAACCAATCATAGTGAAGCTGACAATCTGGGAAAGAAAAGGGTAAGAAAGGGGCAGTTTGTCTGACTCACACAATCAAGAAAAGAACTGAGTACCTTACCAAATACCAAGCACCTTACATACATGGCTCCCCTATGTCTCACAGTCCCACCAGGAAAGAATGATTAGCCCCATTTCATAGGTGTGGAAATCTATAAAATTTATGGATGAGGCTCACAGAGGCTAAGAAAATTTAAGACAAAGCCCTTGCTTTTTCTACATTATGCTTTGCCTGACTATTCAGGAAATATCTCTGAGCCTATTCCGGGGTCAAACATCCAACAACCAGTACTGTTCCCAAAGGATAGTAGAAAGGGCATGTTTCAGGAGCAGAGAAATGAGGGATCTTTAAGAGCCCCCAAAGAAGAACTCAAATCCCCAAGAAAACAGTATTTCCCTATGTTGGAAAAGTGAGAAAAGTCCCCTTTTCTCCTAAGACAGCCAACAAGCCCTGGCCTGCCCTGTTCCAATGCCCCAGCAGAAACAGCAGGCACACAGAAACACCACCAAAACAAAAGCCATGAGGAAACAGATCAAAACTTTATACACAAAGTGTAACTTGCAAGTGGGTGGTCCAGTCCTATGACCTGGTCTCTCTGGGTGCTCTGGTTAGTAATCAGGACACCACGTGCCCTTTGTGGATATTAAGCCACCAAAATGCCAACTAAACAAACTTGTCAACCAAGCTCCAGTGAGGACATGGTCAACTCTGGTTCTGAACTCTCACAACAAATGGCCTGGCAGTCCCTACCTAAGGCAGCCCCCAACCCAGGCCACCTCAGACCATCGCATTCTCTCCAATTTCCACAGCTACCTCACACAGCTCGCTGGGAGTTTCACACCCCCAATGGAGTGCAGATTCCCTCCCACTCTTTTCCCCAACAGATGAGCTCTTGTTCTCAAGGGCACCAAGTCCCAGTCTGTCCTCCTCAGCTTCTGAGATGGTATAGCATATTAGTAATCACTGACTCACCCCGTCCTCCTGAGGAGGCTGGGGAAACCGCAGAGGGTCACAGGCTGTGTGGCCCAGATCGCTTTGGCCCTGTGCAAAGCTGGTGGGCAGAGAGGCACCAGTAACACTGTTTCCCCTTGGAACACTGGACCCTCTCTGAGCTGGTGGTGGAGCTCTCCACCATCCGAGAGTCCAGGATCTCTAGACAGCTCCACCAATGCCAATAGGTCTAATCTCCCTATTCCAAGGTAGATGAAATCCAATAAGGCTGCTAAATCCACAACTTACCTCTCCTCATGGACAAAGGCAAAGATAGCCCTTGGGGCTACAGGAACAATGACAGCGTTAACACTGCCTCTTAGACTGTTCTTTGAGGAACTGGGAACTATTTCCCCAAGTTTCTCAGAGAATTACCTCTGTTAGCAAATGTTCCATCACTTAGTTCACTTTCTTTCTCCAAGACTTCATTTTTAGCTCCAACATATTCCCTGGCTCCATCCCAGTGATACTAGCTCAGATCCTCTCTACCTACACAACCACTGCCGTCCATGTCCGATTCCCACACCAAAACAGAACCCCAAAGTTAGCTCTAAAAACTCATCTATATGGATCATTTGGGAACCTACAGAAAGACTAAAAAGAAGCACTGGCAAAGAACACAAACCAGCCACTAGGGCTTAACATAAAAGAGGGGAGAAAAAAAGAAGGCGGGATGGTTTGTGTATTGTTTCAACTGGAAAAATACACCAGTGAAATGGCTTATCCACATGTTCAGCAATTTTAGGCAAATCGACTATAACATTGCAGGATGCCTGCAGGCCATTCTGAAAATAAGTAGAACAGCTTCATTCTTCAGTCCACCCTCTTCAAGAGCTGCCAGCCCCCTCCCCATCCCCCCATCTCTCCCCAAAACATCTGGTCTGGGCTGGGAGTGGGACCCACTCCCTTGGAAGCCTCCATGCTAACATGAGATGCGGTCTCCCCAGGCAGAGAAACCTGACTTAGGCTGAGGAGAGGGGCCGGCCCCAAGCTTCTGAATTCCCCCGCACCAGCTGGAGGCTTAGGAATGAGAATTCTAGGGCCCGCGGAAGACTGTCAGGGAAGTGGGGAGAAGTGAGAAGGGCAGCAGAAGGGGGAGGGAAGAGAGACAAATCTGGATCCTGGGGAGCTCCCGGACTGGGGACCCCTCCTCCTAAGTGTCCGGCGGCTGAGGCCTCGGTCGGGAGGTCCAGCGCAGCTCAGAGGTTCCTGGGAAGGCACTGGAGGCCTGGGATCGGTCGGAAGCCCTCCCTGAAGGGGTGGGACGGACGGGAAAACCCAGGCAAAGTCCCACCCGGGGCACTGGGACCTGGGGGCGCGGAATGAGGGGAAGGGGCTGGGCTCAGCTCTCACCAGCACCAGGGCGAACCTCTCTTCCAGTTCACAGGGCTCAGGCATCGGCATCTTGCCGGGCGGCGGCAGCAGCGAGACGGAGGGCGGCTCGCCCGGGCCCCCCTCGGCGCTCTCCAGGTTGCCCATCGCGGCAGCGCCCCCTTGGGGGCCTCAGCCCCCCACCTCCACTCCCGGGGGCCTGGGCTCGGCCGCTTTGGGCCGACTCCTCCCTCAGTGCTCGCTGCCCCAGTCCTAACTCCTCGGCCCCGTTAGGGGCGCCGGGAGCTCCTCGGGGTCCCGCAGGCGGCGGCGCGCGGCGAGGACAGAGAAAGCGCGGCGGATAGCGGTACCGAAGTGACCGACACGGCGGCCAAGGCTCTCGCATACAACCGCCGCCTCGCAGCTCTCGGCGCGCGGCTCCAGTGCTGCCCCTCCCCGCCCCCCGCGCTCTTTCCCTTCCCCCACCCCTCAGCTTCCTCCCACCCAATCTCAGCCGTGGCTCTGGCTTCCCCCGCGAGCGCCGACTGCGGCCCAGGCGTCGCGCGCCCCATTCATGTAGGCCCCGCCTCCCGCCCACGGGCCTCCTGGGCGGTCCGCCCCGCCCCGCCTGCGCCCGATTGGCGACCTCTCCTGCCAATCAAAGCGCCTCCCGCCTCTGGTGCCCTTGTGCCTGGCGCCTAGCGCACTCTGGCGGCCCTGGTGCACATCTAATCGCCGCGGTTGCCAAGGGTGTGAGGCGCCCGCTTGGAAGCGGGAGAAGTGGACCCAGCCCTTTTCCACAGGAAGCTCGTAGTGTATACAAACAAGTAAAATACAGGGCACAGCGTGCAAAACTATGAGAAAAACTAGGATGCTCAGAAGAGGGAAAGACAGCACATCCGTGAAGGGTCATCATAAAAGATATACTTGAATTAGGTATTGAGGGATGAGGAAGACCTTACCGACAGAGACAGGTAAAAAAGGCATTTAGGAAGAGAAGATCTTACCAAAGTTCACAGGTTGATCAGGCTGGATGTGAAAATAGAGGGGCAGAAGAAAGCTGTTCTGAGCTAGGCCTGAGGGTAGATAATTGATGATGGAACCACCATCTCTGTTAGTCCAAATAGAGCTGAACTTCACCCCCACTCCAGGAGGCCACATGACCCAGGCCTGACCGGTTACACCATTTTCTTGCCCTTCTTGCAGAGTCTGTTTTAGTGATTGACACTTGACCCAAGCCCAGAATATGAGACTCATTTCCAAGGCTTTCACTGAACAGTCAGAACACTTTCTATTAGGGCTTCTGGATTGTTAGAATGTAAATCTCAAGCTGCTGCTGGGCATCATGCCATCACCCATTACACTAAAACCAATACAGAGGAAAGCAAAGGAGATAGAGTTCTAGTAACATACTGAGAACCTAAATCCAGCCATGGGCCTGAAGTTAACACCTTGACTTTTCATTCATTTATTCAACAAAGTTTTACTGAAAAGCTCATTATATGTCAGATACTGTTTTAGGATTGAAGATACATCTGTGAACAAAAAAGGCACACATCTTGCCCTGTTGGAATTTACATTCTGGGCAGGAGAATAGACAATAACTAAATAAGTATAGAGATCAGTTATTCAGTGTTAATACAAATGTAATGATCAGCGTTAATAAAAATAAAACTGAAAAGAGATAGAGATGGGAGAGGAGCTCAGATTTTAAATAGGATGATCAGAGAAGCTCTGTCTAATAAAATAAAATTTGGATTTGGATTTGGATAAAGAGCTTAAGAAAGTGAGAGAGTCTTGTGTGGGTATCTGGGAGAAGAATGATCCAGACAGAAGGAATGGCAAATGCATATTATGCCTGATGTGTTAGAGGAACAGCAAGGACACCAGTATGACTGAAGTGTGATGAGCAAGGAAAAGACTGGTAAAAGATGAGGTCAGAAAGGTAGAAGCCATATTGTGCCGGGCATTGTTGGCTAAGGACCATCTTTTTTTCCTAAGTAGGATAGATAGCCATTGGAGGATTTGGGGCAGAGGAGTGATATGATCTAACTTATGTTTTAACCGGATTGTCCTGGCTCTTGCATTGAAAATAAACTGAATAGAGGCATGAGAAGGCAGACCAGTTAGGAGGCTATTACAATAATACAAGTGAGAGATGTTGGTAGTTTGGACCAGGGTAGCTGTACAAGAGAGAGAACTGGTCAGATTCTTGATGGATTTGAAATGAGAGCCAACAGAATTGCTTGATGGCTTGAATGTGGAAGGTGAATGAGAATTAACTCTAAAACATTTGACCTGAGCAATTAGGTGGGTAGAGTTTTCATTAACTGAAATGGAGAATGATTGTGGGAAAAGTAGGTTTGGTGAGGAAGAGCTGGAAAGGGAAGATTAGGAACAGGGTTTTGGTCATAATGAGTTTGATCTACTAATTGGACATTCAAGTAGAGGTAGCCACTAGGCAATTATATATGTATGAATCTGGAGATCCACGTTGGCAATATCAATTTGGAAATCATCAGCATATCAATGCTATTTAAAGATGGTAAATTCTTTTTTGTAAGACAGTCTGTGTTTTGTTTCTATTGTTTGCAACCATAAAGTGGAACTCTTTCCAGACCATTGAAACTCTCTGCCACAAAGCTCAGCCTCTTCTAATCAGTTGGACAAATCAATCAACTCACATCTTATCCCTTTATGGGGAAAATGAAAATTCCTACCGCCAGGATCCTCACCTGACCCAAAACTACTTGATGATGTAATTGGCCTACTGCTAGGCTAATACTTCCACGCCCATTGGCAATAAGCTATTATTGAGTGAGTCACTATATAGAGAGCTCCACCAGTGCTCTGGGCCGAGGCAGAGATGAGGAGGATTACGGACCTGCGGACGAAGTCACCCCCAGAGCCTCTAGAAGGAATGCAGCCCTGCTAACATCTTAATTTTGGCCCTGTAGGATCTATTTTCAGACTTCTAACCTCTAGAACTATAATGTGTCTGTGTTTTTTTAAGCCACTAAATTTGTGATAGTTTGTTAGAGTGCAATGGGAAGTAAATACACTCCTGCCGTGTCCCTGATCTGCAGTTCTGCTTTCTTGCATGTCACCTATTCAAAGCCCACCTAGGCTCAGCATAATCTTTAGTTTTTAACAAACACTTCCTGGCTACCTATCATGTGCAAAATAGCTGGCTAGATACCAGTAAATAGGGAAAGAATGAGAGATACAAAGATGAATAAGATATCATCCACTGACTTCAAAAGAGCTCACAATCTGAGGCAGGGGAGGCAAGGTAGACAGGAGAAGAAGTATAGACCAAGTTTGAAGGCACCAGATGGAATCACTGGTGTTATGGTAGATATCAGCTTTTAAATCCCATTTTAAGAGTTCTCCCAGATTTAAATGATCATGACTTAGTTTCTCTACTTTTCATTTGGTTCAACATTTACTGAGTCTACTACATGCAAGACACCATGTTAGGTGTCATGGAGGATATCTGGATACATAGTTCATGAGTCCTTTACTGACTTTTGTTGTTTAATTTTGTGTGTACATCTCATCTGGACTGTGGGATTTTTATTTGTTTGTTTTATTTAAAACTTGTATCCAGTACCTCCTTTGTTTCAAGTACAAAGGAAGACCAATGAAGAATGGTGTCTTTCTTTCAGGTACTCACTATCTAGTAGGAAAGACTCAAAATAATGTTTACAAAATAGTGTGATAAGTGTTGGAACAGAGGGGTGTACATAATCTGCCAAGAGAACTGAGGACGGAGCCATAAAGGAAGGCTTCAGGGAGTAGATGACACTTGAGCCAGGGCCGAAAGATGAGTAGGTGTGCCAGAGGGAAAAGTGAGACAGTGTGATGAGAAGTGGGTGGAAGGGGGTGATCAGGAAGGGAAAAAGGCATTTTGGGAAGGAGGAACTGTGGAAGAGTATATGGAATGTCACAGCAACGGCAAGGATTGCATGGAAACAGCAGCATAGGGTATGTAGCAGGAGGACAGGAGACAAAACTAGAATGACAGATTGAATAAAGTTCAAGAGGAGTCTTGAGCTCAACTGAGGAGTTTGTCCTATGCTGTAGATAGTTCTGCGTCCTAGGCAGTTTTTGAGTATACTCTTTGGAAAGATTCCTTTAGCAGCATTTGAGAATACAGACAGGTCTGCAGAAATGACATGGAGAAGAGAAAAGCCTGAAGCCAATCAGGGCAGGGAGGGAAGAGAAGTAAAATTGTGGGAAAAGATTACATTGGTCTGCTTGTGCACCATAACAAAATACCACAGACTGGGTGTCTTAAACAACAGTGATTTATTTTGTCACAGTCCTGGAGGCTGGAAGTCCAAGGTCAAGGGGGCCATCAGGATTGGTTTCTGGTCAGACCTCTCTTACTGCTTGCAGGTGGCCACCTTCTCACTGTGTGCTCACATGGCATTGCCTCTGTTCACACTCAGAGGGAGAGCCCTCTAGTGTCTCTTCCTCTTCTTATAAGGACATCAATCCTGTTAGATTAGGACCCCTCCTGTTACCCTTAACTTTATTTACCTCCTTAAAGGCCCTGTTATCAAATACAGTCACACTGGGGGTTAGGGCTTCAACATATGACTTTGGGAAGGACATGCTTCATTCTATAATTAGAAATACATGCAACACAATCAACAATTTGTTACCTAGTAAATAATAGTGGCTAATACTTCCACAGTGCTTTGTAATTTACAATATTTTTTTCATATTCATTATCTGATTTGATCTTTACAACACTGTAGGAGGGAAATGCTTTCATTATCCTCATTATGTAAATGAGTAAACAGATTGAAAGCAGTTAATAATGTCCAAGGCCATATGTAGTAAGTGATGACCCTGGCAGGGAACAGGACCTTGGCCTCAGAATTCTGATTCTCTTGTGAGAGGTGAGGGAGTAAAGAAGCCTGAAAAGTTGAGGTCAGCTTGAGAATGCTTTACCCTTAGTCTCTAGGGAAGCCCAGAACCTCTCTTAGGTCAAATGTTTTCACCTTCTTACTCAAAAACACTTCAACCACCTCCCTCCCTCCCTCCTCGCACACCCCAGGAAGTTCCTACCTTACCCCAGCCCACTCCTCTAAAGTCTTTGAGAGCATACAACTCCTCTCCTTCTCTTGCCTCGGAAGGTGTGTGTGGGAGAATATGAACACCGATATTTAAAAGTTTTCCTTAAAAATGTATGCTATTACAGACAGAGTGTTCTTCCTCTTCCTCTTTTCTGGCTAATTCCTACTTGCCCATCAAAATGAAGCTTGCAGGTCACCTTTTTCATGACTTTTCCAAGTCTGATTGAGAACATGTGTGTGAGTACAGTGTCCCAACATATCTGTCTCATGATACCATGAAATGATCAGATTGTGTAAGCCCCTTCAGGGCAGGTTAGATGCTAATTCCTAGTATCTAGCAATAGCACCCACTTCATGTCTGTTACAGGTCTGTTGAACAAATGATTTCAAATGTTGACACATTCTTCCCACACAATGGGAGTTCTTTTATTCTTTATCATTCCTCCCAGATATAAGCTATCCGCCTTTATGACTCAGGGTTCAGTGAAGGAAACAAATGCTCGCCAAGATACAAGGACACAGGTGCTTACAAAACCAGTTGGAAGTCTAGAAGAGGCCACTCTGGGCTGAAACTCTGGGAATGACCTTCAGAACATGGTAGAAGTGCTCAGCCAGGGAAGCTGCCACCTTTTTCAGAGCCGGGGAGGGTGGGGCACCTGGAGGTGACTGATGACTGGGTTTAAAAACCAGTGGCTACAAGTGTGATACAGGGATCTAGAAGCTATGATCAGGACATTGCCACTAAAATACTCTGATGCAACACCTCTCAATATTTGCAAAGATAGAGACATCACTGAATCACCACTAAAGAAATATATCACATTGCCATGACCTTGCTTGCCAGGAGAAATAACCAAAATAGCAATACAATGGCTTTTGTTTCACTTCTGCTTCTAAATCTCAACCAAGTACATACCACTGGCTGCAGGGTATTCTGAGAAATATAATCCTAGCTTTTCTGCCTCTGCAGGATAGGAAAGCACACTAGAAGGAGATTGGAATTTATGCTAATTAGCCATATCCACCACTCTGCTTGTCTGAAATGTACCCAGTACCTTATCATCTGTAACAGGTCTCTTCCTTCTTCCCCAATTCCCTTACCCAGCACCCATCCGAGTGGCTGGTTTAGTCTTTGGTCTTGGTCCTTTTAGTCTGCTCCATAAGGCTATGTTTGCCCTTTTCTGTGATCTGGGTGAGGCAATATTTTTTAGTTATGATTCCAAAAGCATAATCCATAAAAGAACAAACTGATATATTGGACTTCACCAAAATTAAAAACAATACTCTTTGAAAGGCATTGTTAAGAGAACTAAGAACAAGCCACAAACTAGGAAAAATATGGCAAATCACATATCTGACAAAGGATTTGCATCTAAAATATACAAGTAACTCAAAAATCAATGATAAGAAACCAAACAGCACAATTTTTAAAATAGGCAGAATATTTGAACACATCATTCACTGAAGAAGGTATATGGATGACAAACACATGAAAAGATATTCAATGTCATTAGCCATTAGGGAAATACAAATTAAAACCACAATGAGATAGCACTACACACCTGAAATTAAAAAGTCGTATGCTGCTGGAGGGAGTAGAAAACCTTGGAAAACAGTTTGACAGTTTTTTAAAAGGTTAAACATATACCTATCATATGATCCTGTCATACTACTTCTAGATTTTTACCCCAAAGAAAAGGAAACATATGGGCACACAAAAACTTGTACAAAAATATCTTAGAACTTTATTCATAATAGCAAAAAACGGAAACAATCCTAAAGCCTATCACCAGGTGAATGGATAAACAAATTATGGTAATCCACACATGGTGTACTTCTTGGGAATAAAAAGAAATGAACTATGATACTAGAATGATGGTGAATCTCAAATAATTATGCTGAGTAAAAGAGTCCAAACAATATGGCCATACATATGATTCCACTTATATAAAATTCTAGAAAATTCAAACCAATGATAGAAAGCAGATCAGCAGTTGCCCAGGGGTAGAGGAGTGCAAAAGCAGGAGAGATTACAAAGGGACATGAGGAAGCTTGGGGGAATAATGGATAGGTTCATTATCTTGATTATAATAATGGTTTCATGTCAAACTCATGAAACTGTGTACTTTAAATATGTGCAGTTTATTACAAGTCAATTATGCCTAAATAAAGCCATTTTAAAAGTGAAAGCAGAGACAGTTGGACTGGGGGCGGAACCCCTATACTCCCTGTATATATTCATTTATATCAATGTTTGATATCTGTCTTCCCCACTAGAATGAAAATTCCATAAAGGCTGGGGCCATGCCTATATGTACAAACACATCTACATTAGGGAACTTGACGCATATTTGTTGAAAAAGAAGAGAAAGAGTTGGGAATAACTCCAAGTTTTAATCCTGAGTAAAAGAAAGAATATGCTGCTATTGATTTGGAGGAATCAGGAGGAAAGAGATGGAATAGTCACAGACGGTGAAGGAGAGCTAGGAAGTCCAGCTCCAGGGAAGCCAAAAGCCATTGGAGTTTTGGATTTAGCAGTTATAAGGCACTGGTGACCTGAAAAAAGTGATCTTAGGTAGATGCCAGGTTGTTTTCCTCCCTGAGACTTCCTTATTTACAAAACACAAAGCTTCCCCAGACATTAAAATATCGCTTTGCTCCATCTTCAGGAAATGCCACTCTAGTCAAAGCCTTCATTCTCTCTCATTTGTTTTTTTCCAATAGCTTAACTCCCTTCTCAGATGCCACTCTTGTTCTCTTACAATCCACTTGCCACAAACCAGCTAGAATGATTGTTTTAAAATATGAATTGGGTCGTATGCCCAGTTCTTCCACGGAATCTCTTTGACATTTTGTTCCCTTCTTTACTCCCATGGTTAGCACCTAATGTGCTCAAGCTGTGAAATTCTCAAGCTGTGTCATCTTACCAGCTGGAATCAGGAAAGGAAACTTAGTTATATATTTCTGCCTAAAAAAAACACTCCAAAACTTTAAGTTTTGAAGTACACAAAAATCATGTATTACCTTACAGTTTCTGAGAGTCAGGAATCCGGGAGGGGTTTAGCTGGGTGCTTCTGGCTCAGAGTTCCTCATGAGGTTGCAATCAGGCTATTGGCTGGGGCTCCAGTCATCTGAAGGCCTGACTGCTTTTAAGATGTCTCACTCATGGGCCTCACTTAAGTTCCTCACTACATGGGCCGTTCCACAGATCTGCCTGAGTGTCCTTCTGACATGGCAGGCTGGCCATCAGCGATTCAAAAGAGAGAGCAGACAAGATGCTGCTAGGTTTTTTATGGTCTAGTTCCCCTAGTTTTCATCACTTCCACATTACCATATTCATTAGCAGCAAGTCCTTAAGTTCAGCCCAAACTGAAGGGGAGGAGAACTAGGTTCCACCTCTTGAAGGGAAGATTTCTGAAGAATCTATGGACCTATTTTAAAGCCATCACCGTAAGGCAAGGAAATAAAGGTATATCAAAGCCTGAAGGTTGAAAAAAATATTTGAATCATCACCTGTGAATAGTGAATCAGGAGTTGATGCAGTGAATGATGGTTATTCAAGTGCAGTACCTTTTCTACCTACTCTACATGACAGAGGCAGGAGCAGGGAAAGCAGAAGAAGGGCTGGCCAAGGGGTTGAGGCTTGGAAATGGTGACAGAAGACTTTAGAGAGCTGGTAAATAATGGAGTAATTGACCTGAAACTCAGACCAAAGCTCCAAAGTGATAGGAAACAGCTAATGAAGCATCTCTGATAGCTCTGTAGGGAAACTAACAATGTATTTGTGTTTCAGTTTCCTAATCTGCAAAATAGGGTTAATTATGTCTGTATTACCATCCCTACTGAGTTGTTATGCAGACAAAGTGAAATAACAGATGGAAAATTACTTTGAATAGAGTAAATCATTCTTCTCTCTTGTTATTGTTATCACTGCCCTCTGAATTGATATTGAAAAAGATTGCAAGCTATTACTTTTTAGGTTTTTCTTTTCTCCTGCCAGTCTTTAGTAATAATAGCCCATAATTCTGGGATTGGATTAAAAGAAAGCTCAATTTTCTTCACCCATGTCTTTCAAATGTCAATGGATATGAAAATGAGATCTAGGAAGTGAAAAACCTCCTCCCAAATTTTAAACAAAACATTAAATACTCACACACATGTATAGGTGATGATGATGTGGATTTTAATGTGTTTCACTCCTGTTATCTGCTTGTTCTCATAACCACTGAACAAGGTCAGTGTGTTTGGGACAAGGAAGAGGGGTTGGGGTTATGGAAGTAGATAAGGAAAGGTGTAAAATACAGAAGAAATTACCTCAGGGAAGCCATGTTTATCACCATTTGTTGGGGAACCAGAGACTAGGGCCCCAAGTTATTCCCAAGTGCCCCCCCGCCCACCTGTTTTCCTCTCCATCCTTGTCCTAGTCTGATGCATTCAGCCTGTTTTGTTTTTTGCTATTATTAATATACAATTACATGAGCAACACTATGGTTACTAGACTCCCCCTATTATCAAGTCCCTCCCACATACCCCATTGCAGTCACTGTCCATCAGCATAGAAGGGTGTTATAGAATCACTACTTGTCTTCTCTGTGTTATACTGCCTTCCCCGTATCCCCCACCCCACTCCCACCCCTGCTACATTATGTGTGCTAATTATCATAGCCCCTTTTCCCCCTTATCCTTCCCTTCCCACCCATCTTCCCCAGTCCCTTTCCCTTTGGTAACTGTTAGTCCATTGTTGGGTTCTGTGGGTCTGCATTTAGCCTGCTTTTAAATCTCCTCTTTAATCCTGCCACATCTTTGTCCCTAACTTCTGAAATGCAGAATCTGTGGCTATCTTCCCACTTCCCTCCCCACCATCCTTACTCTCAGCCTGTAAAGTCAAGTACAGTTGCCATTTTCTTTCAAAGGTTTTATTAACACACACACACACACACACACACACACACACACACACACACACACACTTTACAAAATTGCATTAACAATACATGCCAATTTTACAATGGAAGGCGGGATAGCTTAATGATTAAGAGTATGGGCTTCAAGTAATTAAAACACTAAAAGTCCGTCCTACAAATAAAATTCCAAGACCAGACTGGTGAATTCTACCAAACATCCAAAGAATTAGTAACAATCCTTCTCATACTCTTCCAAAAAATAGAAGAAGAAGGAACACTTCCAAACTCTTCACATGAGGCTGGCCTTACCCTCCAAAACCAGACAAGGACATGACAAAAAAGAAAATGATAGGCCAATATCACTGTACAAAGGTAATAATCTTCAAGAATATATTAGCAAACAGAATTCAACAATTCATGAAAAGGATCACATACCACAATCAAATGGTATTTATTCCAGGGATGCAAGGATTTTGAATATCTGCCATTCAATCAGCATGATAAACCACATTAACAAAATGAAGGATAAAAATCATATGATCGTCTCAATAGAGCAGAAAAGGCATTTCACAAAATTCAACATCCATTCATGATAAAAACTCTAAACAAAGTGAGTATAGAGGTAACATACCTTCACATAATAAAGGCCATATATGATAAGCCCACAGCTAACATCAGACTCAATGGTGAAAAGCTAAAAACTTTTCCTCTAAAATCAGGAACAAGACAAGGATGCCCACTCCACCACTTTTATTCAACATAATATTGGAGGTCCTAGCTAGAGCAATTAGGTGAGAAAAAGCAATAAAAGACATTCAAATTGGAAAGGAAGAAGTAAAACTGTCACTATTTGCAGATGACATGGCACTATATATATAGGAAACCCCAAAGAGAGTCTCATTGAGCCATTTCCTAAGGATATTTCTATGTTTTCTCAAAACCAATTCCTAGGCTCTCCTGAGAGGTGGCTTATATATAATTTGGCTTGGCATTAGTGGGTAGAATAAGAACTTAAGGGTAGACAGTGATGTGGACAAATAAAGAAGCAAGGAGGAAAAAAGACAAAGTCCAATTTAGGAATTATGAGTTTAAATTTCACAACATTGTAAAAGGACCTAGAGTACAGTACCTATCACATGGCAGGTGCTCCAAACATGGCAGCTATGGTTGGGTGTCTTAAATTACATTTTGAGACATTCCCCTGTGTTTTTCTTTCTATTTCCCCACATCAAGCCGTTAGTTGGCTTTATGCTTTATTGCTTTGTGGAGTAGGGTATGGCAAGTAGGGTAAGGTTGGGGACAAAAAATTCCTGCCAAACATTTTGCTTCCTTGGCAAAGTATTCGAGGAATGAACATAGTGTCCTGTTCAGATAAGAAAGGATAAGGACCTTCATCAAACTAAGAATTTCCCTCCCCTGGATTGGGGACAGGAAAGGAAAGAGAGGGAGGAAGATCTGTAGGGTCTTGAGAACAGAGGGTTTCTGGGCCAGGTAAAATCAAATACCTCCAGGGCTATTAGGAGAATAATGAATGGAGTGAAGCCAAAAGAATTTTTTAAATACTTTTTTATAAGCAAACCCTGCCTGCTTCACCCATTCATATCCTCTCTTCCTAAATTGGAATTCATTGACACAGGCCCACCCAAACCAGATGTATTTAAGACATAACTAAAACAACAAATAGGAATTTTTAAAACATTTACATTTGTGTGTTGTTTCAATCTGAAAAAAACAGAAAAGCACAGAGAATATAATAAATGCCTAAGTGCCCATTGCTCAGAATTAATGAATATTAAGATTTCATAACTTTTGCTTCAGATAATTTCTCAAAAAAGTAGAACATTATAGATACATTGAAGCTTCCTTTCCCTAATCTCATTCACCTCCCATCCTACCCAGAGGCACCTATTATTATGAATCTAATGTTTATATAGTCCAAGTTTTAAAAAACCTTTGCTAAGAAAATATTAATAAACAATACATACTATTGTTCTGGTTGCTCTTTTATATTTATATACATTGCACCATATTGCCTGTAACATTATTTAATTTTTTCCACTCACATTATTCAAGATGTGTTCATGTTGATACATACAAATCTAACACATTTGTTGTAGCAGCTGTACAGTTTTTCATTGTATCAATCTGTTTCTTAACCTTTCAACAGCTGAGATGTAGCATTTTGTATGCATAGTCTGAAAGACATTTATTATCTGTACAGCATTGTTTAGAAATTGCTCTATTATTTATGATAGTTATTAAACACATTTATCAATGTAAATAAAGCCCATAGAATGACAAAAAGAAAACCTACCTCAAACAGTTAACTTTCAGTGATTAATGATTTATCAATGAAGGTTTAGAATAATGAGTAGAAAAAAGGTATCAGTTTATTGTCCATATCAGAGTGACAATTCTTCATTGCTAGGAACCATTTCTTCTTGTTCAGGTTCAGAAATCATGTTCTCCATGTTTTTTTTTTAATTGAGGATAATTGACATACAATATCCTATTAGTTTCAGGTGCACATTGTAATGATTGAACAATCTCATACATTAGGAAATGATTTCCATGATAAGTTCAGTTACCATCTGTCACCATACAAAGTTATTACAATATTATTAATTGTATTCCCTATGCTCTACATTACATCCCCATGACTTATTTTATAATTTTTGGAAATTTGTACCTCTTAATCTCCTTCACCCATTCACCTGTTCTTCACGTTCTTCATGTTTTTCCTTTATTGTCAAATATGTTATTTCTGGCTAATTTCATATCACCTATCAGATGAAAAGACAGTTAATGCTGTTAATGCAAAGCCATGGCTCTTTGGAACCTGTGCATATTGAAACAATATTCTTGTCTCTACAGTTCTTTTATACTATTTATTTACTTCTGATTATATCATTATTCATGACACCACATGATTCATCACGGTACCCACGCCTCTCTTAAAAATAATTACTCTGGGGGGACTTGCAAGATGGCGGTGTGAAAGGTGAGACGGAGAGCTCCTCCTAAAACCACAAATTGTACAAAAATGTAGTTAATTAATACAACTAACCTTAAAACAGCAACAAGAAAGAAGGCTGAACCAGACTTCAAACAGCCCTCATGAACAGAGCAGACCTCACGAAACAGGGTAATGCAGGAAAGCCCTTCTCCCACCCCAGCTCACCAGCGAGAGGAAGAGAAATGGAGCGGGGGAGGGGTTGGAAGACTGGGGTTGCTGAACACCTAGCCCTGGATATCTGCTTTGTGAGCAGAATCCTATAGTGTGTGGTGCTCTGGACATTGGGGAGCTCGGACAGACGGAGTGCTTGAGAAATTGACATTCCCGCCGTTTGTGGAGGACAGGATCCACACCCGGCTGCTCTGTGTCAGAGGATAGGCAGGCAGTCTGAGAGGCTTCCCAGAAGCCGGAGGGCTGCTGATGGGGCAGGGTTTGCACGGAGCTTGCTGTGCAAAGGAGAGGGGAGAGCTGGACAGGGTTGCCTGGGCACACTCTGCCCAGTTGGTTGGGAACTTTGGGGAGCTTCAGGTGCTCCATCCCCGTGGCTGCCTACTCAGCTCCAAGCCCCCCCACTGTGACACACAGCCTGCCAAACCTTCCTACTGGCCTGCAGGCACCAGCTCTCAAACCGGCAGTCACTGAGCAGGCGTCAGGCCATCCATAGGGAGGCCCCCCCTACAACGCAAAGCACAGAGGTTTACATGTGTGTGCTTGGCCCACTGGCTCTGACACTGGAATATTATTTAGCTGTAAGAAGAAAACAAATCCTTCCATTTGCAACAACATGGATGGGGCTAGAGGGTATTAAGCTCAGTGAAATAAACCAGGCAGAGAAAGACAAGTATCAAATGATTTCACTCATCTTTGGGTATAAGAACAAAGAAAAAACTGAAGGAACAAAACAGCAGCAGACTCATAGAACCCAAGAATGGACTAACAGTTACCAAAGAGAAAGGGACTAGGAAGAGGGGTGGGAAGGGAGGGATAAGGGGAGAAAAGGGGTATTACAATTAGCACACATAATGTAGCCGGGTGGGGGTGGAATGGGGGAATACGGGGAAGGCAATATAGCACAGAGAAGAGAAGTAGTGATTTTATAACATCCTACTACGCTGATGGACAGTGACTGCAATGGGGTATATGGTGGGGATTTGATAAAAGGGGGAGTCTAGTAAGTATAATATTGCTCATGTAATTGTATATCAATAATAGCAAAGTAAAATGAAAATAAAATAATTACTCTGCTTTGTTGATAACAACCACAAATGCAGATCTTAACTGGAGTATGCAGGAACATTTTAACGATAGTTTGTTTTATGGTCGTGTTAAATTTTCATTCAGGATTTTATACCAGAAGCATAGAACACCTCTTCCAACCATGTCTTCTCTTGTATTCCTTAAACTGTAATCATGGCATTCCCAGTCTGTGATCTCTTTCAGTGTCGACCACATTCCTACCTTCCACACACCACCACCAACAGGGAATATACGTGAGGCATCCATGGATGCAGCAAGAGAACTGAGACCATTTGTTCATGCCTAATTTGGCATGACTTAAGACTGACATGGGGGAGAGCTTGTATCACCACAATGTTCAGAAGCAAAAGAGGACATCAGCTGGAAAAGGCCTATTGGCACTGTGGAGTAACAGTTTCTAAAGCACTCAGAAATGATCTTGGAGGAGAAAATAGGGCTACTCCAGATAACTGCCTGTCATATGTCCCAGAGTCTTTGCAAAGGACGGAGTGACCACTGTGGGTGCCAGTAGTGGTGTGAGTGATGGTGGGGGGTGGTATGTGGTGATGTATAGGATAACAGATGCTTGCTACCACTGTTGTCCTCTGATGCTGTGGACTACATACAGGCAGTTGCACAGTGAGAACAGACAGGAGAGGGTTGACACAGGGACCCCTATAAATAACTCAAACCCAAGAGTTGGTGGAAGAATGTTGGTAGTCCAGAGGCCTAAACTCATCTGTGTGACTCCAAATAAGCATGTCAGCACCTCCCTAGTGACCCAATCTCATGTGATTCTGCAAAAGCAATACCATGCTGGCCAGCAAGAGTGATCAGCTCATCAGGATGCCCTCTTAGTATAGAGACCTGGTGTCCCCTTGGGATGACCGCATAGGCTTGAGTTCCAGAGTTCCTCAGGCATTCTAGGATTGAAGAATGTCAGGAATGGGAGAAACCAGGATCAGGGCTCATGCAGAGCCTGATCTGAGCTGATGGCAGTGCTGGCCCTGGCTGGTCCCAGGCATGTGAGGGAGACAGAAGATCTCCAGGAAAGTACTCCAAAGCATGAGGATGTCTGAGGCCCATAGGGCCCAGGGCAGGGGTCTGGGGATAAGGGTATTATTATAAGGAAGTGATTGCAGTGTGACTTATGAGGATAAGCCATATAGAAAGCCTCCAACTAATTCTGTCACTGGAGTTGCTCACTTTGGGAGAAGCCAGCCCTCCTGCTGTGAGGACATCCAAGCAGCCCTAAGGAGGAGTCCACATGGAGAGGAACTGAGGCTTCCTACTAACAGCCAGCACCAAACTGTCAGCTATATGAGTGAGCCACTTTGGAAGTAATTCTTCCAGCCCCAGTCAAGCCTTTGGATGAATGTAGCCCCTACTGACATGTAACTGCAATCTCATGACAGACCCTAAGCCAGAAAGGGAATGAATAACCTATGTTGCTCAACCCTGTACAGGTGAAACTCTGAGCAACTTATTGTTCTAGGCAGAGAATTCGACATTAGCCTTAGATTTCCTGCACCATAAGTATGACATAGATATAGAGCTGCTGCACCTGAAAGGGCCACATTAGTACTAAAGTAAAAAATTCTGCAGCAACCTGCATAGTTTTATATTCAGAAACCAAGCACTTTAGGGTAGGGTGGGGAGGGAAACCCCAAGGAAGACTAATAATGCATTTTTTCCCACTTTGGTGAAATGTGTTCAGAGAAAATTTTAGGTTGCAGTACAGAAAAAAAAAATTATTGCATACCTGAGTTTGTGTACTGAGAATCATACCCTGCACATTTGTATTCTTTACTGAAAAGATAACTATTCAACACTTCTAGAAAGTGATTTCCTAAATCCTGGATTGTGATCTAATCTCCTCTGATTGAATACGTCATCTAAATTGTTTACCTATTTTGCCAGAACCTTTTTTGTCCACGGGCCTGTTTCCTTAACTATAAAATGAGGGGCAAAGGTGGATCTATGTTCTGTGCAGCCTGAAACATATACAATTGCGGGTATTTAAGAAAAAGATACAAAATTATATAATAAAGTCAGTATTTATTTTAAATGAAAAAAATCATTATCTATTTTTAAATGTTGACAAGCATCACACAATTTAGAAAAAAACATTGTTATTAACTTTCTGACAACCACTATAAGCTCTTTTTTCTACTTTTGGATCATACTCCTTGCCTCTTCATGTGATAATTTGTACTATTTTTACGGACATATTAGAAAAACAAATCAGCAAAAATATTTTTTTAATTGATAATGTAGCAGTTTTTTTTTTTAATCAGCTTCACAACTCCTTATTATAAATTCTTGCACAGCTGGTGCTTCTTGCACAGGTGGTGACTTCAATTGGTGCTTCTTGCCGAGGACAAGCCATCGGGCAGCTCCGGCCCTTTGATCTCCCTTAGTTTAGTTTCTTGGGGGCTGCGGAGACAGGTCAGCCAGGTCGCTGCCCTCGTTCTTTCTGCACCCACCCAATTCCACGCCCAATTCCAATGGCCAGCTGACTATGAAGAACTACAAACCTCTCCCAAACAGGCAGATGGGGAGGCGGTCCTGGCAGCCCGCTGGCCCTGCCCGCGGCTCCAGGACCACCACTTGGGCATTGTGTGTCTAATGCAAGATTGGGGCCTTTTCCTTCTTGCATTCCTGGAGAATTCGCCAAGCCTTCAAAGGTGCTCCAACTCCCGCTAGGTTCAAGGTATATCGGCCCCTGTGACAGTGTTTTTTTTGTGTTACCTGAATCTCTTTCCCCTTTAACATTCCATGAGAAACCTAAAACCAGAATCCCTGGACTTTGCAGTGCTATCCCATCACGCATCGTTAGACTCCTTTACTTGCCAAGCCTCTCTTCACTTTCACCACTAGAGGTGGGTTTGGACCGCGAACCTACCTTACTATAGGGGAAGAAGGCGGAGCCGTTTTGTTACGACGCCGGTTGGCGCTAGAATCTTGATCGACAAGAGCATTAGCAAATGGCTCTGAAGTAACTGCCGTTGTTTATACACGTACCGCCAATGGAAAGGCAGAAGTGAGGCCAATGGCCAATGAAGACAAGCGTCCAGGGGCCCGGGGGCGGGACTTCCCAGGGGCGGACGTTGGGTAGAGTCTGGAGCGGACCCTAGGAAAGTCAGAAGCATATCCGGTGTGGCGAGGTCTGTTTACTCCTGAGAGGCGGTAAGAACGTACGTCTGAAGCTAGGACTTCGCATGCTCGGAGAAATGGAAGGGGGTTTAGCAGTTATTGTCTGCGCAAGAATGGGAATAGTCTGTTTCCGGACAGATTAAACCCTGGGGGAACGGGGCCCTGCTCGGCGACGGACTCCGGAATGCTGGGCGGTGAGGGAAGATTAGGGAACTAGTGCTGCGCATGCGCCACGGTATTGGCGTGGGGGAGAGGCCGCCGGGGCTCTGGGGGCGTCAGGGCGCCCCTTCTGTGGGGGAGCGTTAACGAAGGCCTCTTCTTAGTCTGTCTTCCTTCCTCCTGCTCTGCCGTTCCTCTTCCTTCTTTGCCAAATGTCGACGCAGGGGCCCCTTGGCCCAGCCTCGACTTCCTGAATTCAGGGCACGTCCCCCGCCCCTTCCTTCTGAAGAGAATGAAAGCGAAACCTCACGGGTTTGTGGTCCCCCCCCTACCAACCCCACCCCGCCGGTTGCTTCTCTGCTGCGTGCCCTCTGGCCAGACCGCCTCTGGGTGAGCGATGAAGGCCGGGCCTCGAGGAAGGCCCTCGTCGGGCAGACTGCCCTGACGCGGCAGGGCGGGTGATGTCACACTCCTCTGTGACACGCGAGGCTCCTCAGTTACTTGGAAGCCAAAAACGGAGCAAGGCCTGGCTTCCCAGCCCACGGGGCAGCCCCGCTCTGGTGTGATTGGTTACCTTTGGACAGGTGAGGTGCTCTTGGCTTTGCCTGAGCCTTGTGGGCGTCTTAAAGCCCGCTCAGGAAGGGCGTCTTTGGGCGGTTGTTTTTTTTTTCTTGGACCTACTTGTATAGGCGTTGGTATTTTTGTATATTAAGTGTGGAATGTTCCCCCGTGCCAGCCTAGGTTCCATTGCCTACCCGTAGTTTGTCACCGACCTAACAACAATGAAAACCTCTCTCGTCTTGAGACTGTTCTAGCAATAGTTAACTTGTGAATATGTAACCCAGTAGAAGAGCTGACTATGCCTGACGCACAAAGATTTTAAGGTTAAAAGTTAATGGCAAATAGACTCTTCTAGTTACTTATTGAAATTTATTTCTACTTTATCTTTTGGTTGAATGTGTAATTTAAAATTGAGTTCAAGAATGCTTATTCAAGCTGCATAACCACATTTCTTACGGCTTCTGCAAACGGGTTCTGTAATTTTTTGGTTTACTCTTCCGTGGTCTTTTTAAAGTTCTTTGTCAAATTTTTTTTATTCTGGCTTCAAGAATATATTGGCATTTAGATTTTCTGCCCTTTTCCTCTAGTGGGGACAGAATGGTTGAATCCTTGAGAAATGCTATCTGTAATTTGGAAGAGAGTTTCCCTCTTCCATTATTCATCTTGTGTGGAATCGTGGCTTAGTACCTCTTTCTCCTTTCTTTTCCCGTCTGTTGATCTGACTGAAGTCTTACTCCATTAAAGAATAGGAAAGATAAAATTAATCCAGATATTCATTCAGCATTTCCGTATTTTTCCTGATTATGCATATAATTCGTGCTTACTGTAGAAATCTAAAAAATACAGAAAAGTGTAATAGGAATTGGAATATTTTAATTTTTCAATTTTTAATTTTTGTGAGATTTCTCTTGATCTATAGCTGAAACTGCCTTAATGAAAACTTGCTTTTCTACTGTAGGTTTAATAGTAGAGCACCAGATGTTACAGATTAGAAGACCCCCCTGATTTGATTCTGGCTTCACTGTTTAACTTTCTGATGTCGGTCCAGTCAATACTAATGTCCATTTAGCACTTTACAATGATTTCACACAGATTTTCTTACTGGCATTAACTAAGCTTCATAGAGCAGGTGTTAATTAATCATCCCTGTTTTACAGGGGAGGAAGCCTAGATGACCTTGGGTAATAACAATTTTCCCATAGTTACATTGTAGGGATGGCAGGACTTGGGACTCCAAATGCATTGCTCATACCACTAATATACTGTCTTTTTTAACTTTCTTTTTTAATATTTAAAGTGGGGCTAATTGTTTTTGCCCTTTCCTCATGGATTGATGTGAAGATCAAAGGGGATAGTGTATGTAAAAGCTCTTTGAAAGTTGTAAAATTTTATCTAAAAGTAGTCAGTGGTATTATTGTAAAAGGTACTGTTCTGGCCTGATGAGTTTCACTGTATTTCATGAACTACCCAAGGGTATTAATTTCCTACGGGAAAACACTGAATATTCTCTTGGTGCTCTATCTGCTAAATTTTCCTTTTCTTCTTGAGTGTGTCCGTAGAATCTCGTAGAAGGGTCTTCCACTCCCATCCTATTTTGTTCCCCTAGAATTTCTAACAAATTTCATGGAGTAGCGTTTATATTATATACGTTTTTGTTTTCCAAAGATAGTGTTCAAGCTGAGCAGAAAAAGACTGTAGAAATTTGCAGGTAGGTACCCCTCTGAGCCATCCGGGAATTGTTGATTTGAGGTTGCAACACTCTTGGTTAGGTAATGGGGTCTAGATTTGTTCTGGAGACTCCTTGGTTGTGCTAAAGTGTGGGGGATAGTGAGCCGAATCAGATGCAAGCTCTGCACTCGAGGTGCTCACAACTAGTGAATGAAATTAACTGGAATCTTAAACACTTGAAAAAAGAGCTTCAAGGATGAGGTTGTATGGGTGTGTTGTTTGTCCTGATCTATGTCTCCTCTTATTTGGGCTATATAAGTTATTATTGGGGAGCAATTGCTGGTTTATACTCAAAGATGAATATGTAGTTAAGACATTGGCCTTAAGATTCAGTATTTGTCAAACAGTTGCAGTTACAGAGAGGAAGATTCAGTGGTGTCAAAGTTTGGTACCAAAAAAAAAAGAAAAAAAAATACTGAAAGCAGTAGGCATTCCATCTTCAGTTATGGTTTGGATCTGAAGCAGTGTCCTAGAGAGACAGGATTCATTGTTAGCTAGTCCAGGAATTTTGGTCCAGGTTGAGGGAGGGGCTGGAACATCTAGGGTCCAAATCTAAAATAATCAAAACCTAGCCCTAGTTGGAAAGGGGAATTTTTTGAATTTCCTCAAACCAAACTGACCTACCTCCTAGGGTTGGCATGGAAAGCGTCACGCTAATAACCATTAACATCATCAAATTTTCTACCACATCAGATTATCACTTAGTGGTTATTAGGCTGTCTCAAAACGCCTTGTGGCCCTATGGGACAGGAGGTACAGGGTAAAGGTGCCATAGGAGAGGCATACCATTTAAATAAGTCATTTTAGCTAATAATAATATTTATTAAATTACTTTGAATTCATGATTTTCTTAGGCCATCCCCTCTGCCCGGCAATTTAATTGTACTCTCTTTTGGTTAAATATTAAGTCTTCAGGATATAACTAGCAGTGAATTAAAGGTTGAATAATGTTTAAAAAAATTAATTTGTAGGGCATGTGTAAATTAAGCCTGTGATAAATGTCCTCTAAAATCAGACTTTTAAAAGGGAAAATCATGCATTGAAGACATAAGAGAAATCACACTAGTAGCCACAATGGTTAACATTGAGCTGCTCTTATGTATGAAGTACTATCTAAGGACTTTATTTGTATACCTCACTTAATCCTCAACCCTGAGAAGTAGGGAATCTTATATACATACTATTTTACAAATGAGAAAACTAAGCACAGTGAGGATTAAGTGCCAGGAACTTGCTGCATGTCACACAGCTAAGGAAGTCACAGCTAGGATTCAAATGCAGCAGGCCATGCTTTTAACCACTATCCTAGGTACATGGTTATACAGTCTGAAAACTATTCAGTAGAAAGAACTAGAGAAAAATTACCTTTTTTAACCACATGGGATTTTTCTTCTCAAGTATCAAGTTGGTCCTTTCTGGGTGGGTGGGAACACTGTTCAAGATGGTTGAATTACTACAGCAGGGATGAAGAGCCATATAATTCACAAACTAAATATTTAAATGTGTGAACAATGTTTCTTTGACTTGCTGGTTTAATATTGTTAAATTGTATACACTGAGACAGCTTCTGTCCTGGTTCCAGCAGTCAGCAGGCTTTGGTTTTCCAAAGGTAAGAATGTTTTTTAAAAAATGCATCCTAAATGCAGGGTTGTTTCTGTTGTGCATAGCTTTTGGCCACTTGGCCATGTTTCATATGCACTATCCTTAATAGGTGTTGGAATAAGATTGTAGAGAATTTTTTTTTTTAAGTCTTGGCCTTTGATAATAATCTTTCATTTTAGGACAAGGGTAAGGAAGGTATCCAGAACAAAACAAGAGCTTAACAAAAGGGAAAGACAGATGTTCATTGACAAGAATGTCTTCTACCTGCCCCTGCTGCCCTTCCCCTCCCCAAAGCAAAACCAGACCCCAGGCATACCTAACTCAGAACAATGTGTTTACTTAAGTTCTTCTTGGTAAAGTTATGCAGTTCTTTGTTTTGTTTTTGGGTGGCTCTGGCAGAGGAGGGTGGCACAGGAACCACAGAATGGTGACACTTCTATGAAGCTTTACCAATATATGTGTGACCAATTTTGACATATTCTAAGAGTTTTGGTATTCCTGCTCTCCTAAGGATGAAGGCATAAAATGAGGCTCTGAACCAAATTAAAGGAATTTGGTTATGATCCACAGCTCTGAACATATTCTCATTTACAAATGCAGTGCAGGCAAATTTCCCATGAGTCTATGAGACACTGTGCAAATTGTAGTGTATATAAATAATCACACCTCCCTGTTTTAGATTTGAGTATAGAATTGGGGAGTGGGAGAGGGGATGTAGTTTCTAGATTTCTGTATGAGTTGGTATCCAGGATGAGATGACCAATGCTGGTTTCAATTTGTAATGGGCTTCAGTGTGTGTTAGGGGGACTACTATATTGAATCATTTTGAGCAATTTACAATGTGCTTTTTTCCTTTATTGTAAAATACACATAATATTTCATTTTAATGTATGTATTTTGAAACAAAGATTTTCAATTAACTGTGGGGCCCCTTTGGAATGTTAGCTGAGTTACTTGGTTGATGGTTTTGAATACTTGTAGAGCTGTTAAGAGCTGACTGTTCCTGGGACTGAAAATACTTTTGGTACAGGAGCTGCTATTTTTGACTTATGAGTGCAGTTTAATCTTGTTCAGCTGAGTTTGCATGTTGACCACTGAAATGTAGATATCTTTTCTGTGCAGCTTCTGAGCACAAGTAGTTGAGACCAAGACAGAAGCCTGGTTAGTTTAGTTTGTCTAGCAAAACTTGTAAGAACAGTTTTAACTCATTACTGTTTATTCTTATCTGTTTGGAACAGACTAGAGAAACTATATTTCCTTGACTCTAAGACCTAACTTTTTTACCTGTATCCTTCATTGCATTTTTTCCCATAAAGCTATTATTAAAGTTGCTGTGTACCTTTGCATCTAGAAATTTTCATGGTTACATATTTCACTTATATTTTAGGATCAGTAGTGAAGTTGGAAAACTGGTTTTGTTTTTTTGTATGATTTTAAACCACAAGTCACTACTGAACCATGGAGAACTTCCTATTTGACCTCTCTATTGCTACCCTCACAACCTTTGATGGATTTGGTTTTTCCATCAGAGAGGCAGTCAGTAACCATTGGGAAATGTCAAAGAGCAAATTGGAAAAGAGTTTGTGCCGTTCCCCCCTCCTGTTTCCACTCACTGGGGTCTGGTTACAGAGTGTTGACCCTTTCTGACTAACAAATCTCTTGGGGATATGAGGATTTTTTTTTTTTTTTTTACCCGCCAACACCACCACTAACACCCCCCTCCCCGGCCTTTTTTCCTAAACACTTGAAATTGGAAGCAAGAGGTACTTAAGCATTGTTGTTGTGAATACTGAGAAACTTGGTTCTGAAGGTTGCTTCAGTAGTGTTGCAGGTTCTGTCTGGGGATGTCATTAGGGGTGTTAATGAAAGCCTTAAACAAAGACACTTTCCAGGTGCTGGATTCTGCGATCCTGTAAGCGTGCTCTCTAGGGGACATGCTCATCCTGGTATGGAAGGCTGTGCATGGCACTGCAACAGCCTGCAATAATTGCACCATCTAGATCAAGAGGGCCCAGAGCCCCATGACTTAGAGGTGAGACCAACAGCTTTAGTACGTTCTGCAACCTCTCACTGTATGCATCCTTAAGAAAAGAATTTAACAAAAGAAGAGGTGAGTAGAGATGTTGGGGAGAAAGGAAAGAGGAAGTCAAGAGAAAGCAAGCTAGCCATTGTCATTGTTTCATTTGTGAGAGCGCCTTGGAAAACAACTGTTAGTGGCGCTTGTGAACACTAAGAATGGCATGTTTCCCCTGGCCTAGGAATCCTCAGGAAGTTGGTGTGGGGATAGAACTTTTATTGCCTACGTTAATTATTTGTGACAAGGATGGAGGAGAATATAAGAGCCTGACTTCATGGTATTGTTGTAATGTAACCTGGGTATGGTTCAGTTTAAAAATGCCCTTTCTGACATAGACAGTTGGCAAGATCTGAGTAAGTTGTGTGGTTCAGATAATAGTATTGTATTAGTGTTAATTTCCTGATTGTGGTGGTGGTTTTCAGGATATACACACTAAAGTATTTAGGGGTAAAGGGGAACATTGTGTCTGGATGGTTAGGGAAAAAGTACTTACAAGTCTGTATATATTGCAGTAGAGAGCGAGGGGATAGGGCAAATATGGTGAAATGTTAACATTTAGGAAATCTGGGTGAAGGGTATATAGGAATTCTTTGTATTATCCAAATTCTGAAACTATCCAGGTTCTGAAATTTTATATATAAAAAAAGTTCTTTCTACACAAATTCCTATTTTATGGAGGAATTTCCCCTTTAAAATTTTGAATCCATTTTAGTTCAGTTCTAAAATGCATTAGATGGAAAGTTTCTATGTGTATATGTTTAAAATGCAATTCCTAGTGTCAGACCTATCTAGGGTTTTTCATTTTTCTTTTTTTTAATTTTTATTTTTGAGGTTCTGTGCATTTACTGAGAGAATTCTCTAGCGTCGTGAAACAATGACGTAAAATTGCTTTAACCAGATTGCTAATTGAGATTTCTCAGTCTTTGAAAGGGGCAAATTACTTCTGAAAGGATAAGAATCAAATGCTAGTAATGAAATAGTTTGGGGTGAAGATGGATCATTTCCTCTGTCCCCTTTAATATGGTTGAATATGATTGCAAATAAATGTATTCTAGAAGGAAATATATAAAAATGAAAATGGTTGTTTTATGGCAGTAGGATTTTAGAACTTTGGCTTTTCTAAACTTGTATCTTGCTGTTTTTTTAAGAAAGTTATTTATTATTTTGTATGTCCTTATATCTTTTAAATAACCTTTCTTTCCTTTATCCTTCATTCTACAGAGTGGAGACTGTGTCCCACGGACACTGGCATCATGAACATATTTGATCGGAAGATTAACTTTGATGCTCTCTTAAAATTTTCCCACATGTGAGTGTTTTGATCTGGACTGTAGTTTCTTAATGCATTTCCTTTCATATTGGTTTCTTTTCCTTTTTTAGGACTTCTATTAACTTTTGTATGTATAAATTAGAATATTAACTTTGCTAGAACCAGAGGCTCTGATGAAACCACCCAGATTCTAAGGCCTGCTGTGTGGTCTTTGGAAATTTATTCTAGTTTAGATTGTTCCTAATTTGGGGCTTTTGGCTCTTTCCCAGCCTTTTAGATTCTCTGTTAACCTATTTTCAAACATTTTTTTCTTTTTTTACTGTATTATAATTTCTACATACTTCCTGGGAAGGAGAATAGAGGGAAATGATTCTTAGCTTAGAGATGAGATTGGTCCGGGAATGATGGATGTTAACATTTTTTTCCTAGAACCCCTTCCACACAGCAGCACCTGAAGAAGGTCTATGCCAGCTTTGCCCTCTGCATGTTTGTGGCAGCTGCAGGGGCCTATGTCCATGTTGTCACTCATTTCATCCAGGTAAGAGCAATTTTCTCTCCTAGTTGCCGTGGCACAAATTGCATTAGGAAGAAACTAGCTCAACAGGGTGCTGCTGTAAGTCTATGCCCCTCCTTAATCCTTTTCAGCAGTGTGGGATCCCAACTTGGCCAGAGCCAGCTGGTAAATCAGGACGTGTAGAGCCATTTGAATTTTCTGGTAACTGTGCCCTCTCTAGATACATAAAAACAGAATGTTTTAACTTTGACACCAAATGACACTGACTGTGCTGCTGACATACAGGCAGCCCCCATCCACCAAGTAGAGGCATGACTTGCATGCTGATGTTTTTTATCTTTTCCTCCATTTTTCTCTTTGTTCCCTGAATGACTGTAGAGTCATCGAATACAAAACCCTGATTGTATGGTTAATTATCAGCAGAGTCAGGGTTGAGTCCTTTAAGGATTTGACCCATTTTATTCTCTGATACACTTATGTCTGCATGGATGAATAAAAATAAAAGTCTTCAACTCACAGAACCCAAGAATGGACTAACAGATACCAAAGGGAAAGGGACTGGGGAGGATGGGTGGGAAGGGAGGGACAAGGGGGAAAAAAGGGCATTACGATTAGCAGACGTAATGTTGGGGGGGCATGGGGAGGGCTGTACATCTCAGAGAAGACAAGTAGTGATTCTATAGCATCTCACTACGCTGATGGACAGTGACTGTAATGGGGTATATGGGGGGGACTTGATATGGGGAGTCTAGTAACCATAATGTTGCACATGTAATTGTAGATTAACGATACCAAAATAAAAAAAAATCTTCAACTCATTTTCCTGTGTCGAGGGAGAATTTGGTTTGGCAGGCAGGAGAAAGAGGGACAGTGGAGGAATAACCAAAAAATTTGAGGTTCTCACTAACCAAAAGACTTGTCCTTTTAGTGTGTCCTTTTTAGTGTAAGTACAAGGGTATATCTGTGTTGGCATTTGCCCCTGCTAAGGAAAACCATCGCTGTGCTCAAACATCTCAAGCAGGGGGATAGTGTGTGAAAAATTACTGTAGCCCCTCAGAGGCTAGGACTTTGATCCCTTGAGTTTAGACTAAAACATATTCCACCTTTTAGGCAAGAGCAGCCCTTTTGGTTTCTGGTAATGGTTTTTCTTTTCTTTTCTTTTCTTTTTTTTTTGTGCTTAGTTTTATTTTATTTATTTATTTATTTATTTATTTAGAATTTATTTTGATATCATTAACCTACAATTACATGAGCAATATTATGGTGATTAAACTCCCCCCTTCCTCAGGTCCCCCCCACCAACCCTATTACAGTCACTGTCCATCCGTGTAGTGAGATGAGAGTCACTACTTGTCTTCTCTGGGTTGTACAGCCCTCCCCGTGCCCCCCCATGGTTTTTCTTTTAAGTTATGTAGTAAAATAATAGTTATCCTCTTCTGATGTGGGTTCTGTATTTTTGAATGTACCTACTTGCTGAATTTTATTTGTAACCCTAAAATTTGTACTCATGGTGCTTTTGCCGACATTTGCAGTCATACATAGAGCAGCAAAAAACTTGAGTTGCCCATCATACCGTATTCCTGCTGAGGTTGAATAAGTAGCACAATGCCTCATCTCACGCCCTGGTACTATAAATACAAGGGTCCTTTGCATGGTCTACTTAGTGCCACACTTTTTGCATTTTTATGATTTTTGTTGATTTTGCCAAGCATAGTGCTAAAGTGTTCTTAAGTGTGAGAAGACTGATGTACCTTCTGGAGAAAATACATGTGCCAGATAAGCTTTGTTCAGGCATTTTCACACTTTGAGATCTGTAGTGCTGTTGGTCATGGGTTCAATGTGAATGAATCAACATGTATATCAAATAAAGTGTCTTGAAACTTAAAACCCTCAAAAAACAAGGTTATATATCGATCAGTTGTGAAAATGTTAGGTTTGACCAGAGGCTCACAAGAACCTATTTCCCTCTGGAACCAAATATTCAGTATTTGCTAACTCATTGTTCACAGTGACTTTAGAGATCATAAGTGAAAAACAAGGATCAACTGTACCTTTAAAGGAAGGAAGGAACTTAAGTGTCTGTATACATCCTTTATGATTTTTCTCTCTTTCTAAGGCCTATAGGCTTTTCTTAAACTTGCTTTTTAAAAAAAAATTTATTTTTCTTAAAAAATTAACACATCTTCATTGTAGAGAATTTGGAAAATAGACTAGTGATAAGAAAGACATGTGAAATTCCATAATTCTATCACCCAGAAATAACTGTTAACATTTTGGTTCTTACCCTCTGTGCTAGTCCATTTAGGCTACTATAACAATGCCATAGACTGGGTGGCTTAAGCAACAAATATTTCTCACATTTTTAGAGGCTGGAAAGTCCCAAGTCCAAGGTCAAGGTCAAGGCACCCGCATATGTGTGGTGAGGGCCTGCTTTCTGTGTATATGACGATCATCTCACTGTCCCCACAAGGCGCAAAGGGCAAGGGAGCTCTGTGGGATCTCTTTTATAAGGGTACTAATATCCTTCATGGAGGCTTGGCACTTAGGACCTAATTCTTTCCAAAGACCCCCACTTTCAAATACCATTACATTGGGGGGATTAGGATTTAAACATGCTTGAGGGGACACATTCAATCTATTAACACCCTCTCAGTCATTTTTTTTGGGGGTATGTATTTTAAAGTGATCAAAAGAGGTCATTTATACTTGTTCTACAGATAGAAGGTGTTTCAAGCACTTGTCACTTGGAATTCATCTTTTCTGTTTCTTGGGCAAGACTTATAGTTTGACTTGGGTCATTGTGGCTGATGGACCACCCAGGTCAGAAGAGCCTCCAGCATCTGCTGTGGTCCTAACCCTCCTTCAAGCTTTCTGGTGTCTCCCCTCAGCCCTCACTGCCTTTTCCACTGCTTCCAGGTTAGAAGCAGATATTAGGAAGTTCAGATGAATATTTGAGCCCAATAAAGTCTCCTGCAAAATAAATTTGATACTTTGAAGTATTTAATTACTCATTGTGGATCTGACAGGCTGGCCTGCTATCTGCCTTGGGCTCCCTGGGGTTGATGATTTGGCTGATGGCAACACCCCATAGCCATGAAACTGAGCAAAAAAGACTGGGACTTCTTGCTGGATTTGCGTTCCTTACAGGTATGTGCAAGGATTGGTCTAATTTTGAGGGTAGCGGGACTGTAATTTTAGTATCTCTTTAGATTGGGGCCTAAGATTTGTATTGTAATTCACCCCTACTGGCACACTATACTATCCAATCTCGTATTTGAGTGCATGTTGCTTCCCCATCCGGAGGATAAGCTCTTTGTGACGAGTGACTGTGATGTCTACTTTTGTATCCCAACATGAGCATTTGTATGCTTGAATGAATGAGATCAAGACCTTAGGTAGCATAACTTGTCAGTGGTAGTAGACATGAGACTAAACTAGGCCCAAGAATCTGACTTAGTTGGACTCACACTGGTGACTATCATTGGAGCATCTGTTCTGAACTTTGCAATCAATTCATTAAAGCCATACATTGAGATCTATCCTACAGGGCACTTTGCTGATTTCAAGAAAAGAATTAACAGCACTATAGAAACAGGACTCAAGCTACGTAATAAAAATACTTGCAAAGCAACATTTGCGTTAGTACCACTTGTTTTGAATGTGCATAACCTATACAGTGTTGAAGAAATTGTAGGAAGGAAGGGATTTAGAGATGATTTGTAGATCAGGAAAGGTAGTTTTTGAAGGCCTTAAGAGGTGGAATTATCAGAAGGAGAGAGGAGAGTAGCCAGTGTAGCAGAAATGTAGGTGTGCGATGTGCCCTCCTGCTGGCAAGTGTCCACGTGCAGAGCCAGTCTGCCCTTTTGTGCTACAGAGGGAGTCAGCCCTGCATGACTGCAGGTTGCTGGCCATAAGGCAGTGCTTTGCTCTTTATGCTTTTCTTCTGTTCTAATTCCTAACCTGACCCACATTATAGTCACATCAGTCCTCTTCATAGTTGTGCATCCTTACAGTTTAGCTCAAAAATGTTTGATATGCCTGCTTCTTTTTTCCTAATCTCTGTTCTTCCTGTGCTCATTGTAATTTTCAGCTAAGAGGATGGTTTTGCAGCTCTGTCTGTAAATAAGTAATTCAGTCAAGTATATGTTCTCTGGAAAACAAGGATAGAGGAGAGAGAGATTTAATTATTTTAGTCTGCATGTTTAGTCTGTTTGTTTGGGGGCATGTGCATACCCATGCTATAAATGATCAGCTTTTGGATGAGGGTCCTTTTCAAGAATTGATCCTAATAATTGTGGTGCTTTTTATTTTCTAGGAGTTGGCCTGGGCCCTGCTCTGGAGTTGTGCATTGCCATCAATCCCAGGTAACTATTTTAGACTCTCTCATGTCTTTTTGTCCTTAGGAATATACCTTCTAAGTATAAGTTACATACCTGTAGTCCTCAATCTACTGGTCTTTTCCTTTAATAGCATCCTTCCCACCGCCTTCATGGGTACAGCAATGATCTTCACTTGCTTCACCCTGAGTGCGCTCTATGCCAGGCGCCGTAGCTACCTTTTTCTGGGAGGTGAGTATGGATGAAAATAGAGAAAGGGCCTCTGCTCTAGCCAGAATTCTCACTAGGACTTTTTCTGGACTACCAGCCCCCTGCCAATATCTTGTGACTGTTGGGTTGAAATTGAAAGCCATCATTTTGGGGGGAAGGTACAGAATGGCCTTAATGGGGTTGTTTTACTTTACTTTGACTTTTCTCAAGATGACTTCTTGTCATCTCTCACAGGCATCTTGATGTCAGCCATGAGCCTGATGCTCTTGTCTTCCCTGGGGAACCTTTTCTTTGGATCCGTTTGGCTTTTCCAGGTGAGACTTTGCATATAACTTTCCAAGAACCCTTTGCCTTGCATTATTTTCCTTGCTTAACCCTAAAGCAGGATAGACTAAGAATCCTCCAGAACGCTCACCCTTGTTGGCAGTGCAGAATTGTGCCTAGGCCAGTGGTGTGTGCTTGACTATAGGCTTCAGTTCCTATGAAGGTTAATGTCAGTAGGGTTAGCATTTGATGTACTTTCAAGTGGCCAAGAGCCAAAAAGAGTATAGTGGTATTTTTTTTCTCCCCTATGGTGTCTACCATATGGTAACCTCATCTCATTCTTTTGTTAGGCGAACCTGTATATGGGGCTGGTGGTCATGTGTGGCTTTGTCCTTTTTGATACTCAACTCATTATTGAAAAGGCTGAACATGGAGATAAGGATTATATCTGGTGAGTGTGAAAACTGGTCTGAACGAGTATGAAGGGTGAGGAATACTATTCCATTCCATGGCTCTTTTCTGAGTCTCTGGGATGATCCTTTGCCTGACCTGCATTTTGTCCAAATTAATAGGGGTAAGAGTGGACCAGGTAGCACTGGCTGAACTTAGGTGGCCAGGCTTCGGGACAGTAAGATGCCTTTAGTTTTGGAACTATGCATCAAAAGCAGTCTCCCACAACTCCTGAAAGATAGCAGATATTTAGAAATCGAATTAGTAATATGTATTTAATTATCTATAAATAGTGGTTATCCCTAGGCACAGGAAAGGGAAAGGTATCTTTCACCTTTTATTCTTTATACTTTTGTATTCTTTAAACCTTAAACAATGGGAAGATATACAAATAATTTTTCAAAATGTAGTATTCAGGCTCATAAGTAGTGGTAATTCAAGGTTCAGACTTGGGCCTCTGCAGAATCTAAAGCCCAGTTTTTCTTTTCTCTGTGCTCCATGGCTTCATTGAATTGAAAAGGATCTGACACCAGAATTGTACTCAGCTGTTGGTGGAGTGTTGGTGGAGCTGGCTCATGGAGTGGGGTTTTTATGTTTTGCACCTTTGTAGTTTTGTGGATAAAGGAAAGTGGGATGTGCAATTTGTAATTGGTTCTTCTCTTTCAGGCATTGCATTGACCTCTTCTTAGATTTCGTTACTCTCTTCAGAAAACTCATGATGATCCTGGCTATGAATGAGAAGGTCAGTCAGTCCCCCAACTGAAGATGAGAGAATGGCTCCTGAGCTCAGAATCTGTGTATACTGCCCATTTGAAAACTTGCTCACACACTGTGTAGATCCAGGGTAACTAAGGCAGGCCACTGAGTAAGAAGATAAACCAGAAGTCTTTAGCAGATGGAGAGAAAGGAACCAGTAAAAACAATCCTTTTTTAAAAAAATGAATCCCTCCCACCTGCACGTGTACACACAAGCTCAGAACACCAGCTGCTATTCTCAACAATGTCTAGTGCTTGGCTGGTGATTCAACAATATGTTTTCCTAAGGCCACCTTTGCCTTTATACCATCTGACTTCAAGTCCCCTTTTGTCTCTGGGGTTAACAAATTAAATACTCATTTTGTTGCTGTTGAAAAGTTCCTTGAAGATGAGGAATGTAGGATGTTAAGTGTCTGCAGTATAGCTAGTCCACTTTATAGGTGGAGAGACTGAGGCCCAGGAAGATTAAATGTTAGGCCTGTGATGGTACATTCAAAACTAGAAATAGAAGGTCTGTTACAGCTCGGAATTTTTCACCACACAGTGACACAATGGTTATTCTACCCCCTAAATTTCCTCGTCTATAAAATAGGATAAATATTTGTATGCAGAGTGCTTAGAGATATTTGAGATAGAAACTAAATCTAAATATGAAGTGTTATTTTGGCACCCTTTTTTTGTGTTTTAAACTCTTACTCAGTAATCTTAAACAGTTATTCAGTAATATTTAAATCTAAAGTAATCTTTAGATATAATCTAGATGTAATCTCAAATAGCATCATAATAATATAAGCTCCTACAGCATCAGAGTCTTAATTGTTTTGAAATTTTTAAGAAAACAAGCGTTGAGATGATCCAAACAGTTCCAAATTAAATGAAGACCAAATGGTGAAGTTACTGGTGACTTTGAAATGGAAAATTTGAGATCCTTTTAAAAAGTAACAAAACGAGTGAAGGACTTTGTGATTTTCTTTCAGCCTCTGTAGAGAGCAGAGCAATCATAATTCACTGATGAATCCTATACACTCTTCAGCTATTAATCTTAAAAAGCTGTTCAGTACACAACACAAAGTAAAAAAACAAAACAAAAAATGAGTCCCTGAGATTAGTGTCAAAGGAAAAAGAGCTTCGGCAGTGGCAGGAAACAGTCTACTGTATGGAAAATTTAAAGGCTTTATTAAAGGTAGTTATGACTCAGGAAAAGATATTCTGGAGCATTTATTTAATATTGGCCACCAGCTTTTATAAATATATTTCAGGAGTGGACTAATTCTATCCATTTGTTTACTCAGTTTGTTTCCAGAGAAGCATTTTGTATACAGTTACTGAGTGTCAACAGTCTGCTACAGCAACAGGGGAACAGATGAAGCCATATGCTTTTTTTTGTTTTGTTTTGAAAGAACTTATTATGAAACAGGAGACAGGGCAGTGGTGGTGGAAGCAGGTGACAAGTGGTTCTCTGGTCTGCTATGTCCGGTTGGACTGAGCACCAAATGGGTACCCCAGTTCAGTCAAACCAGTGTGGCTTTCACCTGTTTAGTCCACTGGGCTTCCACCTTAGATTGAAGAGTTCCACTGGACTGGATTATTTCTGAGTGTTGGTTTATGCCAGGGATTTATGCTTCTCAGGACTAATGGAAAGTTGGTCTTGGCCTCTCATTTAGTTCCTTTTGGGTAGATTGCCAGTCTGTAGTCTTCACTGGTTGGGGTCTGAGCTGTGGTGATTGTGAATAGCTAGGAGTGGTCAGGCAGCCCATCCAGTTACTCTTGGGGTGGGAGTGGGAAGAACTGCTTAACCCTTATTCTTGTCAGGTGTGTCAGCAACATGGGGCCACCAGTGGAGTGGTTAAGATTCAGTTCTGCTGTGCTGAGGTGGCATTTCTCCTTTTCATTGATTGTCCTGTTCCCTTCCAGTCTCTAACCAAAGGGAGCCAGGCATTGGCTTACTCAGGAGTTTTAGTTTGAATGTAAGGTGCCAAAAATTAATTAGGTAATTTTTTTTTCCATTTCTAGGACAAGAAGAAGGAGAAGAAATGAAATGACCACCCAGCCTTTCTCAGTGTGACTTCCTCTCCCTTTACCCCTCATTTCCTCTTTGCACACATTACAGGTGGTGTGTTCAGTGATAATGAAAAGCATCAGAAAAGCTTTTGTACTTTGTGGTTTTCTCTATTTTGAATTTTTTGATCAAAAACTGATTAGCAGAATATAGTTTGGAGTTTGGCTTCGTATTCTTAGGGTTCTTCCCCAACTCCCTTTTCTGTCAACCCCATGCCTAGCCTCTTCCTCTGCTCAGCAGCCAGTCCACCATGATAAGAGCAGGACCTGCAGAGGGCAAACTCCAGGAGTCCATGCTGACCTTTGCCACGTGCATCTGAACTGTTTGGTGGAGCCACCTCAGCCTGCCCTTCCACAGCATTGTTTGCTTAATGTACAGTTCTGTGGCACTAGGCAGTGTTTTCCACCAGAAGGAAGTTTGCTGGTCCTGTTGTTACTTGGGCTCAGGACAGCTGAACTTCTGTCAACCCCTACAAAGAAAGTGAAGAGGCTCTTTCAGTGGATGCTTTGCTGCTCTGAGCTGCCCAAGTTGCTGTTGATCTGGCAAACACAACATTTGACCATGCCATCATAAAAAGAGTGGATTTGTATGTGTTCCCTTTCCTATTCCTTGTCTGACCCTCGGGGAATCTGCCTGCTTTCCATCCATGGGGGTGGGGAGGATTTCAGTGCACGAAGGGAAGACTAATTTTTGTCAGGCCTGTATGAGAAGGCTCATTAACCAATGTATGGCAAAATATAGGATAGAATTTCTAAATTTCCCCTGGTCTTTTTTTTTTTTTGCGGGGGGGGGGCGGCAGGTTATCACCTTAGTAACTGATTGGGGCAGCAGGGAACAAAATCTCTCCTACGTGGTTCTTATTCAAATCAACAGTACAGGGCTGTTGATGACTTGGAAAGTAGCGTTCATGATAGGCTTTCAGTGCGTTTTTGTCTTATTCCACCTGGACTCAGTATCAGTCCCGAGATTCAAGACAGTTGATAAATGTTCATTTTACCGATATTTCAGTTTTGGTCTGTTCACCTGTTCCCAGAAATCTACAGCTGCCTTCCAGGTGGCCAAACCTGCCAGACATCAGATTTCCCTACAGCTTTGTGATTGCAAGTGTGGGTGGCCAATACCAATGGACTCACGAGCCTCTTCCCTGTGGACAGCTACCGTCAGCTGGCACAGAAGGGCCGTCGGCCTTGACAGAGGTTGTGGCTGTATTTCTGGAGCGGCTTATCACCCAGAATTGGCTGGTTTCTGCAAAGGATGCTGCCTTCTGATTAGCTGCCACCTCCAGCCTGTGGTGTGAGAACTAAAAGGGACTTCCTTCCCATTAAATCCCCAATAGCAACTCCCTGTAAGGTTGTTGATTCTCTGCTAGGCCTGAGAATCTCTTGAAGCCAAACTTCATTACTTGTGCTTTTTTGCTTGGGATAAAGGAGTTTTTCTTTAGAAACAGTGCCAAGAATGACAAGATAATAAAGAACTACTTTTAAAGAAAATGCCTAACAGGTTTTTAATACAGTAATCACTGTAATTATCACTTTGTAGTTCCTTGGTTTTCAGCTCAGGCTGCATTCTCTAACTCATACTGTGAAGACAAAGGTGTTTTTGATTCAGAAATATATAAAATCTATAGTCTTAATTTGTAAAAAATAAAGAAAATTCCTTAACCTTTCCTCGTGTAAGTGTGTTAAAATGCAAGGCTGCAGCTGAATGTGGAACGTGTGTACTATTTGACTTGTTAGTGAGGGCTGAGAGTGGGACAGGATTTAGTTCTGCTCTAGGTGTGAATAGAAAGAAACCCCCATTAAGCCGCCACCTCTGGAGCCCCAACTTGCCACAGATGTTGGGAATTTTCTCTGTCCAATGACAGCCCAGGCCTTTCTCCAGCTCTTCTCCTCCCCTTTATTGTTGGTTCCAGTGTGCAGCCAAATTTTGGAATTGGGGCGTGTAAAATGGGAAAGACATCATAAACCTCTCATTCTGTGAGCATTTTTGATCACCCGTAGTGGCCAGGCTGTAGTCTAGGTGCTAGGAATCATCAATGGAAAGTAAAAATCCTTGTGCTCAGAGTTTAATACAAGCCTATGAACCAAAGTTTGCATTACAGCCGGGTTATTCCATTGTGGCACGTTTGCCCTCTGGTTGTCATGTCATGTTCATGGTGGACACAGCTTCCTGTTGGGATCTGACTGTTACTGCAACTGGTTCATCCAGGTTCTTCCTATTGACCTCTTAGGACTCCTCATTACCCCATCCCAGCTGATAGCCACTTCTTTCCCCAACTTGGGAACTATAACTTAAGCATCTTTCCCCACCTTTTTTTCTCTCACTGACTTTGAAAAAGGCCCGTCTCAAAAACTATTTGATACCCAATTTTATCCTTGTGCCTTCTTTTTGGGGAAGTGGAGGAAAAGACAAGGCATGATGAAGTGCTTACAGTGTATCAAGCACTATGCAAAGTGCCTTACGTTTTGTTTGTTCCCAATAGCCTAAGGTGGTGTATTTACTATACAGTCAAAACTTCCAAGGTCATGCTGGCAAGGTAGTGAGCGGCAGATCTGAGTCCAGGAAGAACCCCGCATGCCATCTCAGAGCCCCTGCTCTTCATATGTTGCCGCATGTAGGCAACACTAAGGTTAGTGCTTCCTGGGTAGGTGGCATCCTTTCCATCCTGGCTATGGCTCCAGCTCTGGCCAGAATGGAGAAGGAATTGTAAGGGTTTGGGCAAACTCTCGCCACCTCCCTCCCCAGTGATTGTAACCAGAGTAGGAAAGTGAGCTCCCTCTCAGTCTTCCCCCAGCAAGCCCACCAATTACAAATTTTTAAACAGAGGGAGTTAACAGAACAGCTCATTCTATGCTTAGCAGACCTGTAGACCTGAACTAGAGTGAGGAAGGCACTGGTGGGCAGCAGAAATAGGACATCTGTGCTGGGAGAAGAGTCTGCGGTACCTAAGCAGGAGAACAGGTTGGAGGTGTCCCCTAGGCGCCAGGCAACGTGCTCCATGCTGGGGGTAAAGATGAATAAGGCTTTTTGGTCATTCCCAGCCCAGCTGTGCAGGAGTGCTATGTGCAGACATTTATATGTTTACATGGGACTGAGCGCAGTGGCCGTGAGGCAACAGTGGGAGACACAGCCCAGCCTGGTGGTGGTTCAGGGAAAAGTGTTTTGGAGATGATACCTGAGCTGAAACTGAATCTCGAAGACAAAGTGAGACAGGTGACGAAGTTCAAAAAGGCAATGGTGGGAGTGGTTGTTTCCACCTCGAGTTTAGTATGAGAAAAGGCACAACAATGTGTGACTCAGCAAGTTTTAAGGAACAAACTAGTAGGAAGTTGGAGGGAGGGGTAAACAGGTTCTGTAACCTAGGACCCGGTGTTCCTGCTAAAGAGCTGGCTTTGTCCTGAGGGCAACAGCTTTGAAGGGCTTTGGAGCAAGGGAATGGTCAGGTTGGCACTTTTTTCAGGAGAGTAGACTGAAAGGCCAGCTGAAAGGCAAATAGACTCTAATGCCTAGATTGTGGCCTCTCCTTGCCCACTGGAAGAAAACCAGAGCTCCTTGGAGAAATGCTTAAAAGTCAGCACAGGAAATGTGCAAGGTGAACCTGGAACATAATGTTATGCCAGAGAGCAAACAATCCTTCAAAGATGACGAGGATAAGCCACAAGGACTCAGGCTAACCTAAAGATGGGGGTATTTGAGCATCAGTAAGAATTACAAGTGCAATGGATTGAAAATAAATATTTTTAAATCTGTAAGCTCATGAAGATTAAAAAAAAATCCTGTTGGTCATCTTTAGAGGATGCTAGAAACCAGTGACTTCTGAAAGCTTGTTAATAAAAGGAAAGAAGCGTGAAATTTATCTTTTTCGATAACAACAGTACTTCAGGACAATAAAAAAGTGAAAGTTTCTCTATATAGAAATATTCCAGCTAATATATTAATGAATTACAGGGTTTATCACTGCTTTGTAAACCTCTGATGAAGTAGTAAAGCTAGGCATTGACCATCAATAACGCCCATATCATATTGAGAGAGAACCTGACATATGCTTGCTGGTGGAAGTAAACAACACTGCCAATGACGTTTTCTTCACAAAAGACATTGAATCTTAATCATTTAAGCTGTAGATTCTAAGTACCAGTTTACAGGAAAGAGGATGAGAGGGCCATTGTTAAATGACAACACCGGGACGTAAGCAGTAAATTCCAGTAAATGTGAAACGTTAAGGACTAACAAACTTGGTTTCTTAAAAAAAAAAAGCAAACAACAAAACCAAAAAACAAAAGAGGAAAGGAGCCTAGAGATGAATTATGAGCCATTTCAACAAAACTCATAAATAATGCTGTAGACCTTATTTGTACCCTGATTAAAAAAAAAAGACTGTAAATAGAGAGATACACATACACACCATTAGGGCAATTTGAACTTGTGGTAACTGCTTTCTGGGATGGCGTCCCAAATCCTGGCCTTCTGCAGTACACACCCTCTCAGAGGCAAGCAGACTGCATGTCTGGCCAAAGGAACCCTGCCACAGTGTGTGTGACCTGCGAAGCCAGGTCATGAAAGGAATTGCAGCTTCCTCCTTGGATCCTTGGTACACTCGCTTTGGGGGAAAGCAGGCCCAGGTTCTGAGGCCATTCAAGCTGCCCTCTGAAGAGCCCTTGTGGAGAGGACCTGAGCCACCTGCCAATAGCCAGCACCGACTGGCCAGCCAGTATAAATGAACCACCTGGGAAGCAGGTCCTCCTGTACCTGTCAAGCTTTCAGGTGACTGCAGTTTCATGAGACGCTGTCAGAACTGCCTTGCTAATGGGCTCCTGAATTCCTGACTCACATAAACAGAATGCCAATAATACTTGTTTTAAACCACTAAGTTATACAATAGCTAATACAAACACTTGACCAGGTTATTTAAAGATTTAAAGAAATACTGCCAATTCATGATGCTAATGTGATTGTATGTTCTTTAGAAGTTATCTATTAGAAATGCATACTGAATATTTATAGATGCATTAATACGCTGTCTTGAGATCTGCTTCAAAGTAATGCAGCTGTGTGGCAGAGCAGAGAGTGGAGAGTATAGAAGATGTGAATGGTCATGAGTATACTGGTTATACCTAAGCAATGCATACCTAATTCAGTGTACTGATCTCTGTACTTTTTCATATGGTTGAAATTTTCTAGAATAGAAAGTTAAAAAAAAAAGGTGCTTACACAATAGTCCATGAAAAAAAAAAGATGGCGGAAATAGAGCAGCAGATAAGGATAGGAGGAAAGACAGGGCAGTAAAATATTCAGGAGGTAAAATGTCCAGGCCTTAGTGATTGCGTAGATGTGTGGAGGTGAGAAAGACAGGAAAATCCAGGGTGACTCTTGGGGATCTGGAAAATCCTATCAGCCACTTGCCAGCTGTGCAACCTTGTATAAGTTACTCAGTCTTCTGCCTCATTTTTCCCATGTGTAAAACAGAAGTAAAACCAGTGTTTGTGTCATAGGATTATTGTAAGGATTAAATTAATTAAAATATATAAAGCACTTAGAACAGTTTTTAACACAGTAAAACCTCTAAGTGTTACTCCTTCCACTGTGGAGGCCCAGGACCAGGAGTGGGATTATAGTTTTGGCTTTGGACATGTTGAGATTGCAGTGATGGGGACTTCCCTTCAGATGCCAGGAGGCATTTGCATATGAATCTGAAGTTTAGGGGAGAAGTTAGGGATAGAGATGTGGATGATTTGGCTTATTTTAAAACCATAAAAGTCAGCTCCTTGAACAGACAGTTCACCAAAGAAGATACACAAATGGCAAATGAGCGCATAAAAAGATGTTAAATATCATTAGATATCAGGCAAATGCCAATTAAAGCAAAAATGGAATACCACCATACACCTGTTAGAATGTCTAAAATTAAAAAACAAGGGTAGTGATAATATCAAGTACTGGTGAGAATGTGCAGAACTGGAGCCCTCATACATTGCCAGTAGTAAGGTAAAATGGAAAACAATTCAGCAGTTTCTTATAAAATTAAACATTAACTGTACAACCCAGCAATTGCTACTGGCTATCTATCCTACAGAAATAAAAATCTGTGTTCACACAAAACCCCATATACAAATGTTGAGAGAAGCTTTATTTGTAATAGCTCAAAACTGGAAATAATCCAAATATCTTCCATGACATGAATGGATAAACAGTGGTACATCCACCCAATGGAATACTACTCTGCAGTAAAAAAAGAATAAGCCATAGATACATAACACAGCTTAGATAGACCTCAAAGGCTTTATTTTATGAAGAATGAACAAGCCAAACAGAACCGCCAAACCTCATCCTTTAAGGTCTGTATGGAAATCTTTTTAATCTGTCCACTGCTCTCCAACCCAACCCCTGTGGCCTAGGTTCATGCCCTACTGAATCTTGCTTGAATCATTCCTCCAGCCTCCTCACTGGCTTCTCGGCCCTCAGCCTTGGTCTCTGCAGGCCACTCTGCACACTATTTCTAAATAGAGCTTTCTGATGGCAAACATTGAACTTTTCAATGAGTCATCTTTGCTGTCAGGATAAATTCCAAACTTCTCATCATACATTCAAGTCTCCTGCTCACCTCTGTCTTCTCATCTTTCAGTGCTCCAGCCATAGTAAATTAATCTTTATTCTAGAATGTTCTATTTTCTCCCTCACTGCTAGGCCTTGGCATTTAAATTTTTCTGTGTAGAACTCTCACCCCCATCTTCTTTGCCTGACTCAGTTAAGGGTCTTGGTTTTACTATCACCTCATCTAGGAAGCCTTTTCTGAGCCTCCAAGACCAGGTTAAATCCCTTCTGGGGCCTCCATAGCAGCTGGGCACCCTCCATCCTTCTCCTCTGCCCTCGTCCTTCTATGATCACCCACTAGAACTGTGAGTCCTGAGGACTGGGACACGCTACATTCATCTCCGTCTGGGTTCCTGGTGTCCAGCTCAGTGCTTCACACCTACTAGGCACCCGACAAATTGTTGTATAAACGGAGTGAGTAGATGAGGAAATGAAGGAAGGGGAGCCATGGAGTGGGGAGCACGTTCCCCATAAGAGCGTCCTGACTTCATAAGGGTCAGGGAGAGGTAAGCCAGGCCGCGTCCTTCCTGCTGCCTTGCCAACACTGCCTATCTTGGGACTGTCTGTAGGGAAAGCACCTCCAGGATGCCACGCTGGGGCTCCCGACTGGCAGGGTTAGCTCCAGGAGAAACATGTAGACAGAGGAGAGTTTACGTTCGTCCTAAGTCCACATAGTCATATTTCTGTACTTGTGTACCAGATGTAGGGGCTGTGGGGAGGCGGTATCCAGGATTCTGTGGGTTGGTCACAAATGGTCACCAGAGGGCACCCTGTATTTCCTCTTCCCACCACAGGGTGGCAGTTCAGGTCAGACCTCTCAGATGGGCGCTGCGCCACCTGGTGGCTGTTCAGGAAATGATTTTTTTTTTTTTTGGTGGGAATGTAAATTAGTTCGACCATTGTGGGAAGCAGTATGGAGGTTCCTCAAAAACCTCAAAGTAGAAATACCATTTGACCCAGGAATTCCACTCCTAGGAATTTACCCTAAGAATGCAGCAGCCCAGTTTGAGAAAGACAGATGCACCACTATGTTTATCACAGCACTATTTACAATAGCCAAGAAATGGAAGCAACCTAAGTGTCCATCAGTAGATGAATGGATAAAGAAGATGTGGTACATACACACAATGGAATATTATTCAGCCATAAGAAGAAAACAAATCCTACCATTTGCAACAACATGGATGGAGCTGGAGGGTATTATGCTCAGTGAAATAAGCCAAGCCGAAAAAGACAAGTATCAAATGATTTCACTCATATGTGGAGTATAAGAACAAAGAAAAAACTGAAGGAACAAAACAGCAGCAGACTCACAGAACCCAAGAACGGACTAATAGTTACCAAAGGGAAAGGGACTGGGGAGGATGGGTGGGAAGGGAGGGATAAGGGGGGAAAAGGGGCATTACGATTAGCAGACGTAATGTGGCAGGGAGGTGGGGGAGGACATGGGAAGGCAGTATTTACAGAGAAGACAAATAGTGATTCTATAGCGTCTTACTACGCTGATGAACAGTGACTGTAATGGGGTATGTGGGGGGGACTTGATAATAGGGGGTCTAGTAACCATAATGTTCAAGTGATTGTACATTAACGATACCAAAATAAATAAATAAATAAAGTCGATTAAAAAAAAAAAGAACGAAGAATCGCAAAGAACGAATGTATGTGGAAAACTTAAATTTGCGATTTTTAAATAACACCTTGGAGTGCTCCTGCCCTGAAGAGGGCCCCCAGTGCTATCCTGCTGACTTTCCCACACGATCAGCGACTGAAACCGATTTGCTGCCGGCTTCGGCCCCATTAGGCCCCAGACTGCCGGGCCTCCTCACCCTCCCACCGGAATCACTCTCTGCGTCCATCAGAGCCCTCTCGTTGTCTTCGCCCTCCATGCCCACGTCACTCTGGGGCACCTCAGTGTTCCTGCGGACGACCCTCTACCACCCGGCTCCCGGTTCCTTGCTCTTCGTTTCTGCTCTTCAACCAGCTGCATCGGACATAAAAGCCTCAGACCACGACCCACACCGGTCCAGCTCGCACACCCGCTCTCCCCTTCTCCCCTTAACTTTAGCTGCATTGAAACCCCAGCCCTGCGCCTTAACCCCTCTGCTTTATCCTGCTCCTATCCTTACCGCCTGCTTGGCTGTGATTTTGAAGGTGGACTCTGGAACCTAGCCTAGAGTTTGAATCATAGCTCTTCCACAGACGAGCTTTGACCTCCGGCAACTTGCTTAAGCTCTCTGAGCCTCACACTCTCATATTAAAATGGCAATAACAATAAGACCCACCTAAAAGGATTGTGGTGAGGATTAACTGAGTTAATATGTTTAAGCACTTAGAACAGTGCCCGGCACACTATAAATGCTGTATACGTTTGTATACATTTTATTGTTGCTCAGAGGGGAGCCTAATGGTGGCTGACCTCACCAGTTGCCTCAACTCCCCCACCCTTGCACTAATCCCACAATCTTTCTTCTCCAGCCCTAGAACCACGCCTCTGCACCCTGCTGAGAGAAGACCACAGAAACCCCATTTTCCCGCAGATTGGAACCACTGGACATGTGGGCTCTTCAACTGCACTGAGCTCGAGCCCTCTTTGACTTGTCCTTAGCCTTGTCCCTGCCTTGTGGCTGCAGTGACCCTTCCACATCTTCACCACTTTCCCCACTTACATGGTATGAAATTCAAAAGGCACAAAAGGGTGCAGAGAAGGGGCCCCCGGGTAAATTGATAAGATGGTGGCCGCCATATTCTGTAGCTGCTCACACTGACTGGGATGAGCCCTCAACTTGTCTCCCACACTCTTACCCTCCTAGCCCTGCACACCTTCTCCCCAGCCCGTCAGCGTCCTCCCTCCCTGCTCGTCAGTGCTTTCACCACTCCTCCCTCAAGCCCCTCAGCTTTGAATCTAATGTCCACGGACTATACCACCATGGTCCCTTTGCTGCCCATCCACCAGTCCCTCACTTCCTTTCATTTCCTGAAGGTTTGGCTCCTGCCTCACTGGCGCTCCTTCTGAATCAGCATTCTATCCTAGTTTTTAGATTTCAATGTCCACATAAATAGTCCTCCCAATACCCTGGCCTCTCGCTTCCACGATCTCTTCTCCTCCCATGACGCCCCCTCTCCTCTATCCTATCTGAACCCACCCCCCATAGTCAGTCCATCACCATGTCCTTGTCACTACCAGTGACTGCAGCCCTTCTGTACTAGTGTCCCAGGGCTGCTGTAACAAAGTATCACAGGTTAGGAGGCTAAAGCAATAGAGATTCGTCTCAAGAGTTCTGGAGCCCAGATGTCCGGGAACGAGGTGTCATCAGGGTCAGTTCCGTCTGAGGGCTGTGGAGAGTCTGTCCCCTCACTTCTGGTGGTTGCCTGACAGTCACTGGGTTCCTTGACTTGCAGATGCATCACTCTGGTTTCTGCCTTCACCTTCACATGGATTCTCCCTGAGAGCATGTTTGTCCCTGTGTCCAATTTTCTTTTTAAAAGGACACCAATCATATTGGATTACGGCCCATCCAAATGACCTCATTTTTTTACCTTGGTTACCTTTGTAAAGTGTCCAAATAAGGTCACACTTTGAGGTACTGGGGGTTAGGGCTTCAGCATCTTTTTTGGAAGGGGACACAGTTGAATCCATCGTACCTCCCATAATCTCAATTTCATGCATCCCACCCTCTGATACCACCTCTTTCTTCCCGGCATCTTTCCATTCAGGTACCTATCTCTAAACTCCTTTGATCCCACCAGGACCTACACTCTGCTGGTCCTGCCTCCTTCACGCCAGTCTCCTTTATTGTTCTCTCTTCCCTCTTTAACCAATGTAAAGCCCACAGCCAATTAACAGAATCCCTCCCTTGCATGTACCTTGACTTCCTCGCCCCTTTCCCTTTTGCTGCACTCATTTGGTAAATTGGCAGCCCTGGCTAATCTGACTCGCTGCCTAGTCTGTCTCTAACATGGCAGGAGAAAGCCCCCAACGCATTCTTGTTCCTCTCACTTTAAATTCCAAATCACCTCAAGTGGACCATTGGTGCTGCTTGGAGATCCTACTATGTTCCCAGGCTGTTCACCCTTTTAGCTCCTAGATGACTACTACTACTTCTTAAACCTCCAACACCTGTTTCTTCCATCCCTCCTCTTGGATGATGACCTTGATTATTTCCTTGAGAAAATACAAGCAATCAGAAGAGCACTTGTGTAAGTAGACATCACCACATACACTCAACTACCTGCCCCTGAACCTTCCTGTACCTATGGATGCTGCTTATGGCCACTTGTGCATGAGAGCCCGATTCCCTCTTCTCTCTCCTGCATCAAGGTGTCTCTATTTTATCATGCCTATAAGTATAAGAAAATGCTTTAATTTCTTCGATCTTTAAGAAACCCTCCTAAGAGTCTGGCAGCAGCAACTCCTCAATAGCAATGAGTCTACCCAGCCCCCCGATTTTGGCTTCTAAATATCACTCTCCATTAAAAGAAATCAGGACTCTTTGGGAAAGTGGCTGATTCCAGGGTTGGGTTGGGGAAAGTCCAAGCTGACTTGTGAGCATGTTATACCAGAAAGTATGTCCTCAAAGAGTGACAGGGATTTGTCAAAAAAGCAGATGCCAGCTTGAAGGGGCTCCTATGGCCAAATCATGGACAGTTTGAGCACCAGAGTAAATGGTGATAGTAATGACTTATAAACCATTGAATAGGAACCATGAGTTCATACTGATATAAATGAATATAGTTTGATGAAAATGAAATATTTACATAGTTTGAAAACACCTCCCCACTATGTTAATTATAAAGAGAAAAATTGTATAATGAGATGCCCAGCAAACACCAATTTAAGCGATGAAAGTGAACATCTTCAGTAATGAGACAAATAAAAATCACAGGGTATAAAGTTAAAAAGTTCCAAGGTCATGGCCGTCAAGGACAAATTGAAGAATTGTTCCAGATTTAAGGAGACTAAAGAAATATGACAACTAAACGCAATGTGTGGTTTTGAACTTCCTATAAAGGACATTATTTGGACAATTGGTGAAACTTGAACGTAGACTGAGGATTAGATTGTAGTTATATATTGATTCCTGACTTTGATGATGGTATTGGGGATATATAAGAGAATGCCCTTGTTTGCAGGAAATATTCAGTGAAGTATTATGATGGTGGAGCATCAAGTTGGTAACTTGTTTTGGAACAGTTCAGGAGAAAAAAGTTCTTTGTATTATATTTGAAACATTCATGTAAGTTTTATATAGTTTCAAAAATTAGACTTAAAAATATTAAAAATCTCATTTCTTGACCCCACTTCCAGCTCCCTCTCTGCTCCTCCTTGGAAAAGTTGTCTATATTCCAATTCCTTCTTTCCCATTTTTCTCTTGAACTGCCCCAAAGAGCTTTCATTTCCATCAATGCTCTTGCTAAGGCACCAATGACCTCTGTGTTGCTACATCTAGAAGACAATTTTCAATCCTTCCTTGCCAGACCACCAGCAGATTTTGACACTAACTGATCTTTCTTGAAATGTTTTCTTCACTTACACCCCAGAACCCCACCTTCTCTTGGCACTCCCTTTTCCATCTCCTGTGCTGTTTCTTCCTCATATCCTCTGACCTCTTAAGAAATGGGGTATCCTAGGGTTTAGGGCTCAGACCTTTCCTCTTCTTACTCCCTTGGTTATCTCCTCTAGTCCCCAGCTTTAAATAACATCCATATGCTAATGACTTACTAATTTATATTTCTGCCCCAGGCTTCTTTTCTAAACTCTGGATTTCTATAACCAACAGTTTACTCCACATTTTCCATTGGATGTTGCCCAACAGACATCTCAAATTTAACATGTCTAACACTTAACTCCTCATCTCTTCTCCCCCAAGTCTGCTCTATCCACAGACATCCCCGTATCAGTTAATGGAAATGTCTTCCTACCAACTGCTTCAAAAACCTTGGTGTTATCCTTGACTTCTTCTCTTTTTGTCACATCAGTTACATCAGCAAATCTTGTTGATAGTTATCTCCACCCTCGAACAGGCCGCCATCATCTCTCACTGGAGTCAACCAAGAGTCCTTACTGGTCTGCCCCCGTCCCTGTCCTCTGCAGTTGATTCTCATCACTCCCTAATGGCTCCCCGTTGCACTCGGAGTGAAAGCCAGAGCCCCTCCCTACATTGAGTTACAAGACTCTACATGATCACTTACTCCTACCAAATCTGCGAAAAATAAAAAGTTTGACAGCACTCAATGATGTGAAGATAGACCCACTTATACATTGTTGTTGAAGTGCAATTTGTTAATATCTATAAAAAATTTAAATGTACTTATACCCAGCAATTCCACTTACAGAAATCTACCCTATGGAAATACACAAATGGCCAAATATGTAGACACATGTGCTGTGTTCACTACAGCATTGTTTGTTCATAAGGACAAAACAAATGGCACATCCATACAATGGAAGAGCATGTACAATAATGGAGATTCCCGGGCTTTGGAAAGAACCTCAAGATGCATCATTAAGTGTAAAAAGATCAGTAAGTATAGAATAATCTTGTTGTTTAATAAAAGGTCACCAGAACAGATAGTGTGCAAGTGTATGTGTGTGCACATTTAAACAATTATTTGAAAGGATTACAATCAATTTGGACCGTTAACACCTGGGGAGCGGGCCTAAGAGTCAGAGTATGAAGGAGACTCTTCCTCTTCCTTGTATAACATTTTATTCAATTTCAGTTATCTTTAAAAAAAGATAAACATGAAATTTCACTTTAATAATATGTATGTCTTTAAGCTACAAAAAAGGTTATAAAAAAATTCTTCACCCCAAGGAGAAATGCTTACCCATATTTACTTCAAATTCACACTAAAAATTTTTTTATCTCCTTGAACTAACTCCCACAGGATTACAGAATGGGGGTATATATCTAGAGTTTGCTGCCCAGCATGATTAAGTTTCCTTAAAACTTTTTTTGCTAAAGAAAACAAAACATACTATTTGTAGAAAATCTAGAAAAGGGTAAAGAAAATAAAAGCCGCTGGCCACCCATAGAAAACCTATTATCATTTTGGGACATTTCCTACAAAAGGCCGGGTGGCCCTCGAGGTAGAACCTGAAACCTTTTCATAATCTTTTGCTGATGCCTTGACGCTATTTGGGAGGAGTAAGGAGGCTTTGGAAGTTTTGGCTTCCTCTGGGGGAAATTCAGCAGAAAGGGTCATACACAACAGTAAGCAAACATTCACCCGTTTTCATGGAGAAAAGTGAGGTCACCTTAATCTTACATGCAGATTTTGTAAACTGAAATATGAAGTGTCTGTCATAGTGAGGATCAAGTGGTCTTTTAGCCAAACCCTTCCTTGAAGTCTAAGGAGAAATTGGTCCCAATGAGTGTCTTTAACTCACCTGGGTGTCCTCCTGCACAGAATTACTGCTCATGGCATACACAGTCTGTGTGGGGGCACACGGTTACTGGTGTTTACCAGGGATGGCTGACCTGGGCCCCCTAACATGCTGGGGGATTAGGAATGAGCGCTGCCTACCTTGGGACAGTCAGCAGAGTTGCCTCGAGGCACCAGATGCGGCTGATGCTCTGACAGTGAGACATTTCCCCAGGCAGCCCACACTGCCCCAGGACCAGGGTGACACTGGGAATTTGCAAACACTGCAGCACAGAGCCTGGCAGCAGACTGGCCAGACCCTGGTGGCAGAAAAACATGGATGGACCCTTCAGTCTCAGCATGTAAGAGGTGGAGTCCAGAGTCAAACCCACCATGCCAAGTGCCTTCCTGGTAAGGAAACAGGATAATATCCTGCAGGCAAACAATTCTGTTTTAACAAGGAAATGAGGTAATACACCAGGTTCAAAGAGAAAGGGCTTGAAAACCCAAGAAATAAAAAGGAGAAGGATGTAGACTTTTTTGAGCTTGCCTGTCCAAGAGGCAGAGATTTGCAGCTTGGTAGTATCATATTTGAGCCCAAAAAGCAGAAGGGTCACTGGGATAGGAAGTAGAAGACGGAAGTAAGAAAATGGGATTCTGACCCTTAAAGAAAACCAAGACACCTGACTTGACCCCTCTCTAAATCTTGTTAATTTCTTCAGTGATGACATCAGCTAAGGGAAGCAGGAGGGAGAGGCTGGCTTGGGGAACGGTAGGAAGAACACAGAGCAAAGGAGAATTGGTTTGGCCATACCTCCTGATCCTCCTAGATTAGGAAAACCAAGGCCCAGAGGGATGCAAACTTCCCCCCAAACCAGACTCAATGGCTAAGACTCTTACCTGCCTGTCTAATGCTCTTAAACTCTTCCGATTAGGAGTGATCCACAGGCCAAAAAGGGAGGAGGGGATTAAAGTTCTGACAAAAGAAAGCAAAGCTACATACCCGAAAATGAGCCACTGCTACTAGGCTCCATCACTTCTCAGCCTTGGAAAACCACTGTTTCCAAGCCTTGGTATCTTCATCTGTGAAATGAGTTGAGGCTTCTTCCTCCAGCAGGGCTGTGGCGGGGGTTGGAGATCAGGAGGCTGGCAGCAGGGTGGATGTTTATTTTAACGGGGGACTCCTTTCACCACTCCCTGGAGCCCTGGGGGCTGGAGACACACTGCTGGAAGGAGCTGCCATAAAGGGGGTGCTGACATCCTCCCTGCCCCAAAGCTTCCTGGGGCTGGTTAGGGCACAGGACAAAGTCCAGCGGTATAACCAAACTGTGAATGGGCCCAGCACGGTCCCTGTCCAGGCAACCCGACCTCAGCTCAGCATAGGCCTGTGGTGCCAACACAGACCATGTGTCTACTCCGGGCCCCAACCCCAACGATGAACTCTCCCCACCCCTACCTGTGGCACCTCACAGTGTGGAGGTCTCTTGGGCAGTGTGCTTGCTCGGCACCCCAGGCTGTACGTCATGGGGTGGCAGCAAGCATAGGCTATGTTAAGTGGGTGTTCTGGGCAAGTCACTTCATACCGTGACCCAGGCACGAAGGAGGTTTTTCTGGGTCTAACTTGTCTGGTCAGTGTGAGATGGGCTGGCTGCCACCTGGTTCACCTTCAGCTCTCTGCTCAGCTCCATGTCCAAGGGCTGCAGGGCCACAACCACCCCATCTGGAGAGTCCGAAATAATTCTCAGAAGCCTACATAGACCCTCCCATACAGCTCATTCATGCCTGCCTCCCCTACCAACCCCCACCTGCCCTCCAAAAACACTCCTAAAGTGAGAATTTCAGAGCTAGGGGAACTTCTGGCTGAAATTTGAGGATACAAGCAGGGGCAGGAAGATCTGGGGAAAGCCCAAAGTCTGAGGAGAGATAAGAAGGTGGCCACAGTTTAAGGCCCACCAAGTCGTGCTTCACTTCACGGCAACAGGAGGCTGCAGACACCTGACACTGTCTACACTCCAGCCCCTGAAGCTTGGAGTTCGCATGTCCCAACCCACCTGGTACCAACGGGTTTGAGGGCATGCCCACAGCCCCCCCCCCCCATGGGGCAGCCCAGCCTTCCGCCCCACCCAAGGGGAATCTCCCAACCCCGGGTGCCATTCCAGGCCTAAGCCGGCCCACTCCCCCACCCCTTAGTTACCTTCTGGGGTGACCCTCTGTCGGGGGTGCTCCCTCATAAGGGCATCGGGGGCAGAGTCGAGGCCCCTAGGGCCATCTCCTCAGGGCCCATGCAGTCTCCACCCACCTGTCCATCCCTGAGTCCTCCCACAGAACAAGCTGAGTCGGGGCACAGACAGGCCTCCATGTTTTATTAGGGATACGGCAGAAGCAGAGGCTGGAAGTGGAACAGCCGCATTTTTAACAGATAAATTAACCGCAGCGTGGGGATGGCAGGGTGGGGGCTGAGCCAGGCGTTTTAATATAAAAAAAAAACCAACCAACAACAGAAAGACAAATCGGCCCCAAAACACAGGGCAAAGGAGGGCAGCACCGTCGGACAGCAGGGAGGATGGGGGCAGACAGGGAGAGAAGGCAGTTTGTCCCCTCGCCCCTCCGCCAGCACGGACCGGCCCCGGGGGTCCCGGGCCGGAAGCCGCCCCGCTGGGCGGAGACGGCACAGCCGGAGGGCAGGAAGCCCAGCACCACAAACGGCTCGGCCTGAAGTGGGGGCTGGGGGCCGGACGCAGCAGCCTCGGACCCCAGGCCCCAGAGGGGAGCCTGACCCTGCCGGGAGCAGGGTCTCTCCCTGAGCGGAGTGGTCATTTCCACAGCCGAGGCGGGCGCTAGGACGTGCCGGGGCCCCCGTCCACCTCCCTATCCGCCCGCCTCCCCGGGCCCTTCAGGGAGGGGCCCCAGCGTCCTCGAGGGGCGCCCGAGGAGAGCTGGTCCGACTGTGGCCTCCGGCCCTCAGCCCTGGCTCCCGCAGGAGGACAGCGAGTCGTAGAGCGAGTCGCTGAGAGACTCTGAGGTCTCTAGCCCCGGGGGCGCCCCGCTGGCCCCCCTCCCTTCCTCACCCATGTCGGATGTGCTTGGGGTCCGGCTACCCCCAAATGCCGGGCCCTGGGGTGCAGGGGCTGGGCGGCCGGGCTCCAGGCTCCGCTTCCGGTCCTCGGGCAGCACCTGGAAAAGCAGGGCAGCTGGGGAGGGGGCTCCTCTCGCCTCTTGGCCCAGCCTGAGAGGCACTGGGCTCTGCCCTCCGAGTGGGGGTGCTGCAGAGGGGCCCCCACCTCCCACCTCGAGTTGGGGTGCGCTGCAGAGGGAGCTGGCTGGAGGCATGGCCAGCAGAGCCCTACCGAGGTTCTAGGAAGGGAGAGAAGGCCTCTCCCCAGGAAGGCTCCGAGGAGGCAGGTGGGTAGGCTGCCCGGGGGGGGCACCCGGGGCACTGCGCCTTTAATCGCCCTCTAGACAGGGCTGTGCCTCGTTAGGAAAATGTCTTCCCATATCATCCCCTCCTGCCCTCCAGGCTTGTTCCCTTTCCCCTTCAGCCATGCTCACCACAGGGCTCCTGGGCAGCCCCTCCAATTGTCGGGGTGGGCACAGGAAAGGGTCAGTGGAGCTGCCGGCTGCCCTCGCATTGGGGAAGGTCCAGTTCTTGGTCAGCTGGACAGGAGGGAGAGGGCCTGGGTCTTCGCAGGGATCTGTCCAGGAATAAGGGAAACGTGGGTGGTGGTGGGTGGAGCTCCGGGTACGGCCCCCCTCTGCCTGGACACTCACCGTCAGGACAGGTCTGATGGCCTCGGTGGCCTGGAGCACAAGTGAGCAGTGCGGGGAAGGCTGGCATGCTGGGGTGCCGCCCGCTCACCAGCAGCTCCTCTAAGCCCGGCACCTCACGCTCCAGCGTGTGGGCACGACGGGGGACTTTGGTAAGGGGTGGGGGCCGAGCTGGGGGCACCCCGGGTGGGGGCTCCAGTCGTGGTGACTTGGTCTTGGGAAGGTTCTTGCTGGGGGTCCCACTGCTGCCATGGTCTGGGGGTGGGAAGGTCCCAATGCCACTGTCCAGGGTCCGAGTCAAAGAGCCACAGGCTGGGGAGCAGAGGACAAGTCAGGAGGGTAACTGTGGCTACAGGTGGCTCAGCCTTCCTGACTTCTTCAGGCTTCCTGCCCCAGCCCAGGCCCCGCCCCCGGCCAGGGCCCCTCTTGGCCTAACAGGCTGTTGTCCCTGCCCGTCTTCCCCTAGGCTTGGGGAGGGAGGGTGGGCAGGCCAGGTAGCCCTTGAGGACAGAGGGGGATTTCTGGGCAGCCCCAGTGCCCACCTGGTGCTTGGCATCAAGATGGCCCTCAGGGCCTGGTACTGGAAGCAGTGGGAAGGAATAAAGGGGGCAGGAGGTGAGGGGCAGGTCCCATTCTTGGCTTCTGACCCTGCTGACCTGTGAAGTGGGAGGTGGGCCCTGGTTCAGCCAGGTTGTCCTCTGAGGGCAGCTCTTCCCGCCTTCCTGGCTCACTGCTCAGCTGTGTGGGGTATAGGAGACCTCAGAGCCTGTCCCTCCCCAACTCCAAACTCCTCCCCAGGCTCTCCCCTGGACCATGGGTCCGAGTACCTGAGGCCTGCTAGCCCTGAAGAGGCCCTCTCCCCTTCCCAGTACCCCTCAAAGACCATGACTGCCTCCACCAGCTTCCAGGCCCAGGAAGGGGACCCCGCCAGCGCTAAGACCTGGCAGGTGCACAGAGCCAGAGCCTCTACCCAGCCCCTACCCCAAAACCTACCTTCCCAGGAGGTTTTCCACAGTCCTGAAGAGGGCCTACCAATCCATTTTGGGGCCCACAGGCTGGCCAGGGGCTCTTGGAGTCAGAGGACACTGGCTGGAAATCACCATACTCGGGTTTGGGCTCCTGCCAGCTCTTGGGTGGCAGTTCCTTGCCATCCACCCTAGGGGCAGCAGGGCAGAGAGAGGTGAGGAAGGCCCGAGTCTACCCAGACATTCTGGTCTCACTCCCTGCAATGGTGCTGGGCCACTGAGGTATCCACTGCCCCCAGCCCCCTGGCCCTGGGAGGGGGTCATATCCTTGGTGGCGGCTCCCACCAACCCTTCCTGACACTGGCAACAGGCAGAGAGCTTAGGGTGAACCCCAGAGGTACAGCAAAGGCAGGGGAGATGGGAAAGTTCCCAAAGCTACCCAGGGTAAAGGCTAGAGTCCTCCGCACAGTGTTGGCAGGTAGATGGCAGACCCGGTCTCAGTCTGGTCTACATGTGACTCGCCCTGCCTCTCAGCTGAACTTGAGTGGGCCCAATGCTTAGGGCATTCTGCTTTGTCTGACCCAGATGGAACAACCCCAAAGATGGGGTGGCCCCTTCTCTAAACCACAGCTCCCATGGTTGAGCCTGTGGCAGGAGTCAAAGTGCAAGATGGGAATGGAACTTTCCTTGTTCAGAGGACAGAAAATCCTCAAGGAAGACCTTTATCAGCCCACAGTTAGGACTAGCATTTCCTTAACTACTGAACACAGGCTCACAGACAGGCTGCCTCATCTGATGCTGGAGACAATCCAGGAAAAAGTGGACTGTTAACTCTTCTCAAATGAGAAATTGGGTCTCAGCAAGTTTGATAATCAGACAGCCAGAGTGGAGGGGTGCTGGGTACAAACCCCAAGGCTTTGGTTTGGAATCCCTGACCTTTGTGCCAGGCCACTAAGCCCAGATGCTTAGGTATTTTGACTTCCTACCTCTTTTGCCATCTGAGAAACCCAAGCCCCCAGGAAAGGCAGTCCTAGCCCCAAAGCCAGGCGGACCCACGGAGGGAAGGGCGTCCCCAGCCACCAAGCACTGCTGCCTGGTCCCCGGCCCTCACCTGTTGAGCAGCTGCTGCATGAAGGTGTCTGCGCCCTGGTACATGCCGGCCAGCTGGCCCTGCACCGGCCCCAGCCCTGCACTGGGCCCTGGCCCTGGGGCCCCGGGCCGCGGCCGCGCCCTGCTGCTCAAGTAGGCCTTCTCCTCCTCCAGGGCCCGGCGCAGGTCTTCTGCCTTAGCCATCAGCTTGGAGATGTTGAGGCTCTCAGCCTCCAGCTTCCGGGCTTCCATCTTGCCCTCCTTCCGGAGGGGAGAGCCCCCGCTGACCCCTTCCTTGCTCTTGGCGGCCTCTGTGCGGCGGTTCAGCGCTGGCAGCTTGCTCTTCCTCAGCCCGAACCAGCTGGCTATGCTGCTGGTGTTGCGGTGCCTGGCCTCGGTACTGGGCGCCCGCTCCTGGCCCTGGAGCCGCAGCACATTTTCCTCGATGCCCTTCATCACCTTCTCCTCGATGGCTGAGTGTGGGGCCCGCCCCTCGGGACCATGGCCGGGGTCTGCAGGGCCAGGTGCTGGGGGTGTGGGCTGGGCCGTGGTGCTGCCACAGTCGGCCCAAGGTGGACCTTTCCCCTTCTCAGGCTTCGGGGGCTCCTTGGTGGCTGGTGGGGCCACAGGTCGGGGCACCACCTTGGTTGGTGACTTGGAAGGTAGCTTTGTAGGGCTTCCGTGGGGGCTCTTATTGGGCTTGCTGAGGCTGGGCGTTGAGGTTGGCACTTTGGCAGGGGTTCGGGGTACCTGGGGGCACAGGGCCCCTGCCAGCCGGCTCTTGGCCAGCTCCACTTTGGTGAAGCAGCTCCTTGGTGAGACAGGCTCCAGGTCCACCCGGGCCCCCATGGAGTGGGAGGAATAGACTCGGGTTCCAGGGTCCCCTAGGAGCCCTGATTCCTGCTGTTTCAGGCTGCTTGTGCCTAAGGCCACTGTCCCCCGAAGAGACCCCTTGGCTTCAGGCTGCTCGGGAGGTCTTGGGGGAGGAGGGGCCACATCTCCAGTGCTCTCCCCTGACCTCCCTGCTCCCCGGGCCTTCTCCATGCTAGGTCTGGCTGGCACCCCATTCTTCTCTGGCCCCTCAGGGCCAGTCTTTAGTTTGCCTAGTGCTGCCAGCCTGTCTCGCAGAGGGGTGAAGCCAGGATCCCCAGGTCGCCGCCCTGCCCCCTGGCCAGGCTTCTTGGATGAGCCTGGGGTCCTGCGGCCAGGATGGGGAGACTCGGAGACTGCCTTGTCCAAACTCTTCTCCTGGGAGCTCCCATAGGAGCAAGATTCTGAGAGGCAAGGACTGAGGGGAACTCCAGGGCTTCTGAGGCCCTCAGGGGCCTGTGGCACCTCCAGAGTTAATTGTGGGTAGGTGGGCGCCTGCAGTGCAGATGGAGGTGGGTCTGGGGAAGGCCCCCTAAAGGTGCTCCGGGAAAGGTCCAGGATGTTCTCATGGCAGGGAGATACCACTGGTCCTGGGGACAGTGTGGTGGACAAAGCTGGCTGGGGAGGTCTGAGCTGTGCAAGGTCTGGGGTTGTGGAACAGGGTGAAGGGCTGGTGGGCAAGCCCTGTGCCCCCTCCGGGGACAACTCTCCTCCACCCAGACCCCTGCGGGCCAGCAATGGGGAGGGGCTGCCGTCTGAGCCACTGTTCCGACAGGGGATTCGGGAATTCCGGGGGAGCTGGGGGCTGAGCTGGGGGCCTCCTGGGCTAGGGACCTTCTCTGAGGCTGGAGGCAGCTTCAGAAACTTGAGACCTCTGGCAGGACAGGGCAGAAGGGGTCCCTGGCTTTCCCCAGGAGAAGGGGGGCCAATTTGGAGCTTGCTTTTCACCTGAGATGAGGAGTAGGGGTGGCCTGGCCGCGAGCCCAGGGGGGCATCCCCTGCACCCATGAACATGCTGAGGAAGGAGAGGGGCCCCTGGCCCTCTGAGGTAGCACCAAAGCCTGGCCTGGGGGCCTCTGGGGTACTCCCATCCCAAGCTGACTTGGGGAGGCCTTTGGACTTGGACAGCTGTGGGGGCCCCTGGCCTGGGGAGGATGGCTGCCCAGGACCTGGGTGGTCCCCATTGAGTGGGCCTGCAGTCCCGGCCAAAAAGGCCTGTAGATAAGACTCAGTGTCCTCAAGGAGCTGGCCCAGGTTCAGCTGTTTGTGGGCCAGGGCCCCGAGCAGGGTGTCGGGACTGGGGGCCTCGTTAGGATCACCTGCCTCATCAGAAGAGGAGGAGGAGCTGCTGCCTGGGGCACAGGGCGGCCCCGCTCCACTGCCCTGGGCCTGTGGGGAGCCCCTACTAGCACCCTCTTCCACCCCCAGGCTTCCTAAGAGGCGCTCCCAGTGTAGCAGGCCTCCTAGGCTGCCAGGGCCTAATAGCAGGTAGTGGGCCCAGGTTGAGGGTTCGGGCTGTGGTGGGCCACACAGCTCACCATTGATAGGCTCTGGGGAGCCAGGACCCTCGCCTGGAGGCCGCCAGGGGGTGGCAGGTGAGCACAAAAGCAAGGGGTCAGTTTCTTCCAGGGCTCTCAGCACCTCCAGGATCCGGGCTTTCTTTTGAAGGAAAGGGGATAGGGCGTCCAGTACGGGGGGGGGGGGCAGCTGGGGGTCCTGGGCCTCCTGGTCGCAGCTGCTGCTCCCAACATACCTTGGGGAAGAAATAGCATGAGAAGACCAAGTATAGGCCTGGGACCTAAGCTGGGCAAAACTAAGCATGTCAGGCACAAGGATGGCCTGGTTTTGTTGTATCCCCAAAAGGAACTGACAGCTTCTGGGATGTGACAGCTCAGCTTCCTCAAGAATCATGGAGCCCTGGTTACCTCAACTCTTCTTCCTGGGACACCTGGGGTTGGATGGGCACCCCACTCCCTTCTTAGTTATCCCAGCCACACCACACCCCCGCCATTACTCACTACTGTTTGAGTTAGCAGGGCTGACCACCTACAGCCCTGACACCTATGTTTGCTCTAGGGGAAGGAGGCCTGGCCATTTTTCAGGCTCCAGAAAGAACACAGACACTCAAGAAAGGGATGGGATGTGGTCAAGGACCAAGGGATGCGGGTCCTAAGTCAGACACTGCAGGCAAGTGCAGGCCTTCCCAGGTCAGACAGCCATCCTGACAGCCTGGCCCTCGTGGAGAACACGACTGGGAACCACTACATGGCAAGCTATTCTCTGCTTCTGCCTGGCCCCTTCTTAGGCCCAGCTCAGACTGGTATAGTGGTTAACTGTGTGGGCTCTGGAGCCAGAAAGTGTAGGTTCAAGTCCCAGGTCTACCACCTAAACTAGTTATATGAATTTCACCAAGTTATTTAACCTCTAAGCTTCATTGTGTCATCTGTAAAATGGGATTGCAGTTAGGTTTAGCCTCATAAAATAAATGCAGAAGAATGAATGAATAATAGTTCTGGACTTGGATAAATAAATATGTATGCAGTCATCAATTTATGCCAAAAACTACAAAAAAAAAAATAAAACAAAACTAAACAGAATGAGATCCAGGTGTTCAGTGCAGTGCCTGGCCAGAGTAAGAGGGTGGCAAACATTAACTTTTGAGACTTTACTGCAATACTAATGACTTTGCTCGCAAGGCCAGTGGTTGCGGGTGGGGATGTTTTTCTTGGTATGAGGCTGATAGCTGAGGGCTCACCCTCAGACTGGACAAGAATCTGTGCACTGGGAAGCAGACCTTCCCTCGGGTCTCGTTAGGAAACAGCAATGGAGTACTGATCAAGGAGGCCATAACCAGCAAAGCCACAGACCACCCTGCCTAGTCCTCCTACCTCTCTCTGCCCAGCACAATGCCCCAGAGGCAACAAGGCAGCTGGTCCTTCAGTGGAGCTCAGGGACGGGGAGGCTGGTGGCTCTGATGGTGGCTGGAGAGGAGTGAGCGGGGTCTGCAGGGAGAGGCAAGGTTAGCACAGGTGCTGCCTGTCCCAGGTCCCTACTGCCTCTTGAAGCTACAGCTTCCATCCAGGGGCAGGAAAATTCTCCCAAGTTGCTCCTTCAGGGACATCTCCTGGCCCAAGACGTGGCTTTCACCACTGTCCCCACCACTTTCAGAAAAGCCTCGGGTGTCGCTGGCACAGAGAGACTGAAGAAGTGCAAACCTAGGTGGCAGGGAAGTAGGACAGTCAAGGGGCTTTGGAGAAAGGAGTGCCCCTTGGCCAGAGGGCAGTGATTAGAGCCAGGGGAGGATGGCTGCCCAGGACCTGGGTGGTCCCCATTGAGTGGGCCTGCAGCTGCAGCCAAAAAGGCCTGTAGATAAGACTCAGTGTCCTCAAGGAGCTGGCCCAGGTTCAGCTGTTTGTGGGCCAGGGCCCCGAGCAGGGTGTCGGGACTGGGGGCCTTGTTAGGATCACCTGCCTCATCAGAAGAGGAGGAGAAGCTGCTGCCTGGGGCACAGGGCGGCCCCGCTCCACTGCCCTGGGCCTGTGGGGAGCCTCTACTATCACCCTCTTCCCTAACTGCTCCCAAGTGAAATTTCTCCTCTGAGGATTACAAAGGTAATCTTTAATCATGGGTCACTTCTCTTGGTCCCTGTGAATGTCATTTCCTTCTCCTAGGCATTTCGACTAGATACGGGTCAGCCTCAACTCCTCCCTCTCTCATTTGCCACAGCTTTTAAAGCCTGTCTCTGTGGGTCCCTCTGCCTCGCCTCTGGCCCGGACGGACACCTGTGGCCCTCCTTCAGCCCAGATCCTCCCTCTTCGGGCCTGGATGCTGCTCAGCACTTCAGTCTCCCTGACCTGGTTCGGTGGCTTTTCAAGCTCCTGTGCTCAAGGCATCCTAAAACATCTTTTTCTTTTTCTTCTAAAGCATCTTTGTGCTCAAAGCCTCCTGTGCCTGCCCAGTGTCTAAGGACACAGGTCTGAACTCCTCTGCCGGCATTCTGGGGCGGCCTGCTGGTTCCGTCCTAATGCCATCTCTAGCCCTGTTGCACTCACAGCTCCTTCACACATCCTTTGTCCAGCCCAGATGAACAGTGAGCTGCTCCCTAGGCTTCCCTGCTCTGCTTCCCTTCTTCCCAACCCTTACTCCACTCTTTTTACTTCTATCCATCAAGACCCAGCTTAAGGCAACAGTCCTTGGCCCGTCTCTGATGGCCTCTCTCCCCTCTGGGCCCTTGGACAGCACCGTCACGCTCTGCTTTGCACTGTGGCTCTCAGTAGACCTGCAGTCTCAGTTCCCAGCAGTCCCAGCCTGCAGGGGTTACGTTTGCTCTGCACAGGCCACAGACACATCCAATTCCACATGTGTTGGCAAAGGCACTCACCCTAAGAGCTTAATTAGCATTTGCTCAATAGAGCTCTCATCTTAGCAAAGCACAACTTGGGAATAACATTAATAATGATAAATAGCTGCCAATTAATGACTACTATGGGGCAAGCACTATATATTACCTCATTTAATCCTCACAACCTGTAATTTAGGTATTTTAATCCTCATTTATAAGGCAAAACTGTGGTTCATAAGGCTGAGTAATTTGCACATGGTCACACAACAAAGAATTAGTTAAATTAGGGACCCAACCCCAATATATCTGAGGCCAAGGTTCATACTCTTTCCATTACATCATGTCACCTCTGGAGAAGATAAATCTATTGCCCCCAAACCCCAAAAGGTCCCGGAATTCATTAAGGAAAAAAACCAACGATCTAAGGATGATCTGCACCTCTGTCCTCTGTTATCACCAGTTACTGAGAAGGGTGGACAGGATGAGCTCAGCCAATGTGGGAAGGCCCCTGGGGGCCTAGGGTGAGCACCTACAGCAGGGACAGGCCCAGGGCAGGGAGGGCTGTAGAGTGCCACTGATGCAGACCCAGCTCTGCACCGGCTTGGAGGACAGGGGCTCCAGGGGGCTGGGGGACATCCTGCTCATGTCTGGGGGCCAAGGGCTGCCTAGACTGCATCAGAAAGACACACAAGTTCAGACACACATACACATACACATTCTTGTCAAGGTCATGGTGGACTGGGGTGTGCTGGCTGACCTCAGAACTCACTGTTCATTCCAGATCCTTGGAGCTGCTCATGATTCTCCCCCAGCCATCTCACTCCATCTTGGGGGCTTCCTGACACAGTGACCCCAAGTGACATCTTAACTGAGCCCCAGATTCACTCCCAGTGGCCTCCTGCTTCTCCAAGGTAAAGCAGGTGACAGGGCTAGAAGCCAGAACTAGTGTCTGAGGACATGTCAGCGGGCTAGCATCTGCGGCACGCACACAGTTATCTGGCTGAAGTGCCTTTTCTGACCGCTCTGTGGTGCCAAGCACTGGGTGCCTTACCCCCAGCCCCACCCCCGCCCCCAGCAAGAAGAGGCAATGTGGTGGCCAAAGGTGCCCCTTGGGTGCTTGAAATAATTGCATTTTCAACCACCGCCCACCTCCCCACACACAGCAGGAGCAAGCAAGAGCCTTCTCCGTCAACAGGCAGGGATGCCATCCAGCTAGGCGGGGAGCACCTGGGAGGTGAGGACAGCCAAGCTCGAGGGGTCTCAGAGAGCCTTCCCCCATCTGAGGCTCAGGTCTATCAGGCTAGGTGGGCCTCCCCTGGATGGTCATGGACCCTAGAGCAGAGGGGCATGGCTAGTGACCCGCTTCTGCAGGTGTCTGGGAGAAAAGAGGGTGAGGATGATGATGCGCCAGGCCAGGCAAGCGAGAAACTGAGGTAAGAGGAGGGAAGGAGAATGGCTTGTGCCTACCTGCGGGAGGGAGCCCGTCGTGAGCTGGAGCTTCTGCTGAAACAGGGCGCTCAGCACCTGGTTCTGCCGTTCTAGGTCAAACACCCTCTTCTTCAGTTTGATGCACTCCTCCCGCAGGTCCTGGTGCCGCCCAGGAGGAGGAGCAGGAAGACGGGAGAGGATGGCAGGGAGAGGGAGTGGATGAGCACAGTCCCCTTCATCCCAGCAGCGCCACTCCTGCCGGGCATGCCCTTCGCCTGCGACCTCCTTCTACGCCTGCGACCTCCTTCTACGCCTGCAACCTCCTTCTATGAGGGAGCTGAGCCTGCCTCTGTTTGTAGCTATTGCATTTTCTGGGGATGATAAATTCTCTAAGTTTACCACCCCTGGTGGGAGGGAAATCCCATGCCCTCTGGCACCTTTCCCATCCCTGGAGCCAAACCCCTGCTTCTCAGAAACCACACATCAAAGAAGGGTCCATATCAGGCAGAAGAAGACCTCAGGGGTCAGAATGGCCCAAATGTCAAGAAATTACCCACAGTACTTGAGTGAATATTTAGATGCCACCTTATGCCCACAACACCAACATTGCTATCAGGGCCATCACAACCTGGAGAAACCAGGTAAGGCCAGTGTAAGGGAGGAATTCAAGCCCAAATCAAAGTTACCATAGCTCAGAGACCTGGTCCAATCCAGCCCACTCCTGCCTCCAGATAGGACTGTACGGAGGAGGAGGAGAGAGGGGGCTTCTTTGGAGGCCATTTCCACCAAGCCTCCTCCTCTAGCCTACAGCTGAGCAGGCTCAGGGGGCCCCAGGAAAGACCTCCCTTTCGGTACCAGGGCCTCTCCCCAGGGCTTCCAGGCTTTGGGGTGAGAATGTCTCCTGCGGCCACTTACCTTTTGGTTTAACAGCGCCTGTACCACATGGTTGGCAACCTGGGGACAGAAATGCCCAAGGCAGAGCTGTTAGCTGACTCAGCCTCTACCTGGAGCAGACGAACCCTGCTTCTCTACCCGTCCCAAAATCAGTCCTGCTGTAGACCCCACAGACCTCATCCAGACAGCGCTCATAGGTCTCCCGCTGGTTTTCATTGGCCTGGGCAAGTGCAGAGTTCTCTGCCTGCAGGAGAAAGAAGGGGGCAGAAAGGAGGCTGTGGGCTCATTCCTCTCCCAGGGCCAATTCCTTCTGGGGAAGGAGAAGCAAGGAGCCTACTATATACCCCTGCCCCAGCTCTTGGCTTTAGTCAGCTTCTGCCACGGGGAGGCAGGCAGAGGTGGACTGAGGGCATCAAGCTCCACTGAGATGGCTGGTTTTCTGAAGTCTCAACCTTGGCCAAAGAGGTTGGAGGCACTGGGGAGACCCAGTGGCCAGGAGGACCTAAGGTGGGAGGTGCCCAAAGTCAACTTCCTGGGGGAGAGGGCAGAGAAGGCTGGAGGAAAGAGAGTAGGGTTTTGAGAATGTAGTGAAGGTCCTCATTTAAGGATCCATGTCCTATTCCTCGACTCCTGAGTCCCAGATCATCCAACTCTTCTTCCTGTGGCCTCTGTGACCACCCCTTTCCCAACCTGCAGGTGCATGAAAGTTGGTGAGGGGGTAAAGAAGGGAGACATTTGGGGGGAGGACAGCCCCACTCCTGTGCATGCCCCTTGTCCCAAATGGCACCTGGGCTAGAGAGCAAAGCATAAGGGAAGGGCTTCTCAGAGGAGCTCTGCTAAAGAAATGCTCAGCTCTGCTCCAGCCTGGCAAGCTGGCTGAGAGGAAGGTCCACCCACACCCAAAAAACCCACACCAAAATCCCTAGGCCAGCACACCACCCCTACCTTGCCCCATGCCCCACCTCCAGCTCCCGCAGTCGGTGCAGGAGCTCCTGGCAGGTGCCTGGCTCCATGCTGCCATCACCATCCTCCCTTGGCCTCAGGTTTTCAGGACTCCTGGCTGGCTGGTCCATGGCCTCTGATATCAGGCCCTGGGAACAAGTGGAGAAGCCCCAGCAGGCTACTCCTGGGCACAGGGAAGAGGTGAATGGGGGAGGAGGACAGATACAACTGGTCAGAATTCTTGGAGTTTAGATCAGTGTGACCCCTGTGCCTAGGACCTTGTAATAACTCAGGGCCAGGCTGAGACTCTCCTGGTCACAGGACAGACCTGCAGATACACTCTTCCCATCTTAAGAGCAGGGACCATTATTTTATAAACCCCTATAATTGCACTCACCCTATCAAAGGTCACAGACACTGGCCAGGAGCTGAGAAACCTACATTCTCTGCTGACATTGGCTTCAAATTGGCACACATCCGCTTAAATATAGTACAAGGCTCCCTGCTTTCCATGAGGCCCCAGCAGACCAGCCTCTTTGTGCATACTGGTCCCTCTGCGGGAGCCTCTTGACACACCCCCACCAACCTTTTCACTTGGCTACCTCCTTCTTATTCATTCTCCAGGGCTCCCACTCTAAGTCTAGGTCAGGGACCACTGCTGCACAGTTCTGGAACTGTCAACTAACACGAGGGCAGGGACATATTCGCTTCACTGTCCAAACTCACACTTCTTGGTGTGACACCTGGCATGTAAGAGACAGACTGATGCCTAGATAGGCTAACATCACCTGAATACAACACAGCCAGGGTTCTGACCTGCATCAGGTTACCTTATACCCCACACAAAGTGCTGCCACAGTGATTGGCTCTACCTGACTAGTCATCTTCCATTTGAGTTTCAATTTCTCTGCTAGAGGAAAGCACTAATTTCCTTCTTTTGCACAAATATTATAGACATTTCCAGTGGATAGAGATCCATTCCTAAAGTAAAAGGGTGGAGGCTCCCAGCTCACCACCAACTACTTGCCTCCCTGACCCACTGAAGTCCCCACAAAAGGGCCTTAGAGCTCTTGGACCAAAGAAGAGAGAAGCCTTCAGCCACACCCAACCAGGCATCTGAATGCTCTCTCCTCTGTCCTCCGAGGGGGTACAGGGGATGCTCCCCCAGCCCCCCACCAGCATGCACCGGCTCCAAAGCCCCTCACCTGGCTCTGCCTCCTCACCCAGGCTGGCACACTCACTCTAGCAGCCGGAATTGTCACCTTGCCTGTGGAGTAAAGGGAGACAATGTCAGCCATGCATTTCACCAGCATTTACTTGGTCCTGCTGTGTGCCAGGCACTGGTCACTGAGCTGTAGGGATGAACAAGTTTCGGGGAAGTCCTGCCTTTATGAAGCTTCCATTCTATTGCGGGAGGCAGATGATACACAGATAAATCAATAAACACATGTTGGGTCCTGACAAGGCACAGAGAGATGCCAGTGAAGCAGAGGCCTGAATGAAGTCTGGATGAAATCCTGGAATGGGAAAAGCATTCCAGGCAGAGGAAAGAGCCAGGGCACAAGGTCCCCAGCTTTCAGTGAGAAATCACTTAGATAAACAATGGGAATGAGCAAGTAACACAAGGTGTTGTCTCCTTGAATCCACACAACCACAAAGGGAGTTAATACTACTACCTACACCTGTGTTTGAGATGAGGAAACTGAGGCACTGGAAGGGACACTCACATACACTGAGTGCAGCCCATGTGCCAACTGCAGGCTGGCACCCTGTCGTGTGCCACCGCATCTGATTCTCCCCCAGCCTTGTAAAGGGGACACCAGCCTGGGGGAGGAAGCGACACTGCCCAGGTCACATGGCTGGTTCACAAAGCAGCCTGGACAGGCTTGGGTTCCCCTTCCTACGGTGGCCTCTCTGTGCACACACACTGTGCTGTAAGCTCCTTAGATTCTGTAGCTCCATTCAGCCCTGGGGCTCCTGGAGCTTTGCCCGGGACAGATCTGGGTTAGCATCCTGACTCTACGAAATGTTTCCTCACCTGTAAAATGGGGATAAGAATACTTAGCCCAAAGGGCTGTTGGAAGAGGAAATGAGATCACATATGTGGGGTGTTTTACATGAATTCACTAAGTGGAGAAGTGTTATATTATCACACCCCGTCCAGGCACAATGCAAAGTTCTGCCCAGGAGCCTCTGCTCCTAGGTCAGTTCACCTGTAAGAAGACCTGAAGCCCAGGCCCTCCCCCAGGGTTGGGGTCAGCAGGAGGGGCACACGCAGATCAGAGAGGGCTGGCCCACCTGCTCTGCCCTCAGGGGCCTTCTCACCCCCAGCCCCACCCCACCAGCTCTCCAGCCTTCACTCTTGGCCTGATGCCCTAGGAAGAGAAAAGGTGACAGCAGAAGGGAAAGTTTCTTTTCTGAAGGACAGAGAGTGTGTATGTATGTATGTACAACAGTGGGAAAGGGGCTTCTGTAAACTAGAGACAAGGGAAAACTATGTAATGCTTTTTTTTTTTTAACACTCCACAACAATCTGAAGTCCATTGTTATCTTAACATTATAAAAATGTACAGAGTATAACTTCATTTGCTCATGTTATCACGTTTGATATATTTGGAAAGACAGGCCTGGGGAAAAAAAAAAGAAAAAGAATTCAGGAAATATCCTCTTTCCCAC
>JAQQAC010003639.1:5145745-5204434 GCA_029783875.1 Phataginus tricuspis | reverse complement strand
AGTTTTTGTGGTTGCCCCCCGGCTCCTGTCCCAGCATGCCTAGCTCTGGACCACGTCCTCCTGCCACTCAGAAGCTCTTGCTACTCTAAGAGAGGCCGGCCCCCGTGGGTCACTCTAGCTTTCTGCATCCCACCACCCCTCACTTCCACGGACTCTTCCAGGGAATGGTGGGGTTCAGGAGGGCCAGGGAGGGCAGGAGCGGGAGGGAGTGGGGTAACAGGGCAACGTCCAGGGGCCAGAGAAGGAGAAAGAGCTTGGGAAAGCCCATCTTTGTCTTCTTTACTCAACCACAAAAACTAAACTGAGAGGGCAGGTGGTTTAGGACAGACAGTATCTTTTCCTAAAAAAATACCCCCAAAAAATCCAGTTTAGGCATGAGGCCCAGATTGTGAGGGCTGGCTGTGGATGACGTACTTGTGGCTTTACATATGTTGAGGAGGGTAGGGACCCAACACACCTCACAGAACCAACCACTGCCACCCTCCCCTCTGAGCCCCTGTGGATCCCTCGGCAGGGAGGCCTGAGTCCCTCTGCGATCTGGGGCATACTGTCCAATCCACAAACCATCCAAGAGCAATAGCTCAGTCACGCGGGTTGATCTCTGCATCCCCAGCAGGGCCTAGGAGGGGCTCCAGAAATGCCAGCTGGAGGCAGGCTGTGACTCAGCCCCACTTGGGGGAGAAGTTTTCTGCCCTCAGTCGAGTTGGTCTGGCCAACTCAGGATGAGGAGCCATCTGCGCCTGCAGGGACACAAGCAGAGGCAGGAAGCCGTGCAAGTCTCAGGTAAGAGGCCTGCATTTAAACTGGGGAAGAGCACACGCGGTCAGTAGAGCCACAGTTTGGGTTCAAGATTTCTACGGTGAAAAGAAAACTTCCTGTATCTCTACCTTCCTCTAGGAAATATTAAGATCCAGAGAAATACTTCCACCTCCAGCTCCCAATCTGAGCTTAATTAGGAATTTGGCCCTGCAGAATCTGGGTTTTCAGCCTCAGTCTCGTGAAAAAAGGTCCATTCCCCAGTGGCTGTCCCTGCTGGGTGTCGGTGGGACCCTCTTCCCGGGGGCCCGGCTCCCCCTTCCCCCCTTGGGCTCCGTAACTCCTACTCACAGCTTCTGTGCCAGGGCAACGGGGGCTCAGGAAAACCCCCACCTGGGTTGTTCAGGATGGCCCCAGTTTCACACACATTCCTCCGGGGGTCCCACAACACAGCCCCCCGATGTTGGATGTCGGGTCTGGAACATGCTGCTGGGCAGGCTGGGCAGGAATGGAGCTGCAGGGTAGTCGGGGGAGCTCTAACAATGGAGGCTTCTGCCGACAGAACTGCTATGGGGCAGTCCCACCCCCCCCCAAAAGCCTGATTCCCAATGAGGTGGCCTCAGTGCTGAGGGAGGGAGGGAGGGGAGAAAGATTAGAGACTCTCTGCCTCCTCCAGAGGGGGAGGGGCCAGTGCTCAAGCAGCCAGGAACGCCGAAGGGGGAACCCCTGCCTAGGGGTCCCTGGGTCTCTGGCCCACAGCTGGGTGAACGTGGGTGACCACTATCTCTTCAGCTTAGTCAGTCGTGTAGGAACCCAGAGAGATCTGGCCCGGCCTCTCAGCAGCCACATCAGAGGAGTGTGGTCTGCAGCTCCCACGCCCTCTTCAACCAGGCCACAGGCAAGACCCGCCTTGTCCCAACTCAGAGTCCAGGCCTCAGAGGAAGGAACCAGAGAGGTGGCAGCAGTCCTGTCCTCCACGCCATGTTCCCTCACCCTGGCCCTTGGCCAAGGCCGCTGGGGCCAGATAAGCCCCTCACTCACCAGCTGTTCCTCCCGGAGTCCCTAGGGAGAGAAGCAGGGACCGGCAGCTGGGGGAGGGGTGGGCAGCTGTGGGAAGGCAGGGATGGAGCGGCTCACTTTAATAACAGAATCATCTGTGACACCAACCATTTCCCCCTCTGCTCCCCCCAACCCCAGCTGCTTTCTGGAATCCCCGTCACACCCAAAAGTCTATTTGTAAACAGCAACTTCTGCACCCACAGCAAAACACTCCTTTCCAGACAAGATCAGCCCTGGGGCGTGGGAAGAGAGAGAGGGACTTTCAAATATTCCTGGCTTGAAAGTGGCCACCTTAATCCCTGGCAGAGAGCATCCTTTAGCCCTAAGAATTCCAACTGGTCTCCCCCCTTAGGGAAAGAGGGCAGACAAGAATTTCCTCCCCTCCTCCTGACAACTGGCCCCAAGACACAATAGCTCTTCTGAGAATCCTGTGTCCAAGGGGAAGGGGCCCACCGTAACCCCTTTCCGACGTCCTCTTCTCTGGCACTCCATTCTATGGGGCGAGTTCTTTCGAATCCACAGCAGGATCAGTCCCTGCCCTTCCAGGCAGGGCAGGAGAAAGGCAGGTATGTTATGAGTCCAAAGGCTTACAGATCTCAATACCTCTTATCTTTCCTCCATAGCATAACCCAACAATGAAAAAAGCAGCTGCTGGGGATGGGGAGAGGGAAGGGGCTCAGACACAAGACACAATGGGTTTGTTTATAGGGTGGCACACCAGGGGCTCTGCAGCCAAGAAGCCTAGGCCCAGCCCAGCCCAGGGTACCAGAAAAAGCCCTGAACCAGAAGGCGGATTTAGAGTCTAGTCACAACACTGCAATTTACTTGCTGTGTGACTTAAGGCAAAGCACTCAGTCTCTCGGGGACAAGTTCTTTCATGCCAAGTGGAGACTTTTCTAGAACAGCAGTTCTCAAATTGTGGTCTAGGAACCCGGAGGCCTTCTCAAGGAGTTTACAAGGTCAAAACTATTTTTGTAATATTATTAAGATATTATTTGCTTTTTTAACTCTCGTTCTCTTGCATATACAACGGCACTTTTCAGAGACTCCAGGATGCATGTTATCACAACAGACTTGAATACAGAAGCAGATAGGAGAACCAGCTGCCTTCTATTAAGTCAGACATGACAAATTTGCAAAAATGAGGGACAAAGCCATACTTTTCACTATTTTTCTGTTTTGGAAAATAAATATTTTTCATAAACTATGTTAACATTTAATAAGTTTATTACTGTTATTTTAAGTGAATTAAGTGTTTAAAACTCTCAGTTCTAATTTTTGACAGTAAATGTCATTAAGTATAACCTATATAGCCTCATTTCCCCAGGACTAAAGCCAGCAGAGGGAAAACCCCTCAAATCTTCTGCCACCATCCTCCAGCCCCCTTGGGATCCTCCGTTCCTCCCCACTCTCCTCCTGCTACAGTGGAGGGGCTGCCCTCTCCCCAGGCCAGGCCTTCCTGACCCAGACCACCCCTCCCCATCTTTATCTCCGGTATACACCTGCTGACAGAATCTTTCCCATCCCACCTTTAAGACTACTCAGGTGTCTTGCATCTTAGAAATAATTTCCCCCAACATTTCTCCAAATATAGCCCACTTATGTCTTCCACTGCCAAGCCTCTCAAATAAAGCCTCTCTCCCTCTCACTCCTTCCATAGCCTGGTCCAGCTTCAGCAGTGAGTGTCACAATACTAAATCCAAACAATTTTTTTCAGTCCCCACTGTATTCTCTGGTGGCCACGTCCTCCTGGACATTTTAAAGCTCTGAGTCATAACTCATATTCCATACAACTCATGCATCTAAAGTGTACAATTCAGTGGTTTGTAGTATAGTCAGAGATGTATGCAGTCATGATTCCAGTCAATTTTAGAACATTTTCATTACCCTTTAGTTAGTAGCCCCCACCCCCAGCCCCACGCAACTGACCTATTTTCTGTCTCTGTAGATTTCCCCATTTGGACACTTCACATGATGGAATTATAGGTGGTCTTTTGTGACTGGCTTCTTTCACTTGGCATGTTTTCAAGGTTCATCCACATTAAAGCATGTATCAGTACTATATTCCTTTTTTGTGGCCAAATAATATCCCATTGTATGGATATGCCTCTATTTATCCATTCAGATGCTGATGGACATGTAGTTGCTTCCACCTTTTGGCTATTGTGAATAATGCTAACTTCTTTGTACAAGCTTTTGTTGGATATGTTTTCATTCCTCTTGGGTATAAACCTAGGAGTAGAAGTGCTGGGTCACATAGTAATGTTAAATTTTTGGGGATTGCCAAACTGTTCTCCAAAGTGCATGCACCAGTTTACATTCCCAAACAGTGTAAGGGGGCTCCAATTTCTCCACACCTTCACCACTTGGTCTTCTGATTTTCTGATTCTAGTTACCCTAGTTAAGTGCAAAGTGGTATCTCATTATGGTTTTGACTTATATTTCCCTGATTAATGATGTTGAGCATCTTTTCATGTGTTCATTGGCCATCTGTAGAGCTTCCCTGAAGAAATATCTGTTCAGGTCCTTTGCCCATTTATTATGTGTCTTTTTATTATTGAATCGTAAAAATTCTTTATATAGTCTCAATACAAGTCCCATATCAGGCAAATGATGTGCACATTTTTTCCCACCATTCTGCAGGTTGGTCTTCACTTCCTTGATGTCGCTCACTTCCTCCTGGACAACTTTTCCCTTGTCTGCTATGCACTTCCTCTACCCCAAGCCATCTTCCATCTCTACTTCTGTGTTATTTGTGTGTGTGTACTTAAAAACAAAACAAAACAGACATAGCAACATGTTCTCCTTCCTCACTGCTCTCCATCTTTCCTTAGCAGAACAATTTTTAAAAAACAAAACCACCCACTTCATTTGGATCTTACCAGTTTTTCCACCAATGTCCTTTCCACTGATATTCTCTTCTGAGACCCAGCCTTCCAGAATCCCACATCGTACTTAATCCCCATGTCTCCTTAGTCTCTACGACTCAGGACAGTTCCTCAGTCTGTCTTTCATGACCACGATACTTTGGAAGGGAACTGTTCAGTGTATTAGAGTCTGGTCCCTACTTTGGGTTTGTTTGGTGTTTTCTCCAAATAGATTGAGGCTATGGATTTTTGGAACGAATCCACAGAGGTGATGTGCCTCTTCAGGCATTATCAGGGAGTATATATGATGTTGAGAGGTCTTATTACTGGTGATGTTAACCTTGGTAAGTTGGTTAGGTGGTATCTACCACTGGGTTTCTCCACTGTAACATCATTGTTTTTCTTTTTGTAATTAATATGTATTTTGGGGGGGGCAATACTTTGTGACCATGCAAATACCCTGTTTCTGTTTAAATTTTCACCCACAACTTTAGAAGTCATTAATGGATCTTGCCTGCAGCAATTACTATGGTGTTCTAATGATACAATGCCTGTCATTCTGTGTACATTTATTAACTGGAAGTTTTCTGTAAGGAAGGGCTGTCCCTTCACTCTTTATTTACTTAACTACATATTTACATTAGTATGAACTTGTGGATATTTATTTTATTCTTTGGATTATAATCCAGTATTTTCAACACTTATGTTGTTGCTTAAATTGTAGCTTTTTAATCACTGAGATTCCTTCAGGTTGGCTCCTGTATCCCTTCAACATGCCTCCATTTAAAAAAAGTTTGTCTTAACATTTGCTTGTTTGCTGGTACTGTAAGATGTTCTAGGCTTACCTTGTATTTTCCCTGCCATGATCATTTTTCTAAGGAGCTTTACCAGAGCAATCTTCTTTCTAAAACTGTAAATCTGATTGTGCCCCTCCTGCTTCAAATCTTTCATGACCTCCTACTGGTGTGGGGAAAGACCAAAGGCCTCAACATAACCCTGGACGCCCTGCCCTGGTCTGGCCCCAGAGCAATTCTTCTGGAAAGCTGTCCAGACTGATACAGCCTACACTGACCTCTCTTTTTAAAGTGCCTCCTGCAGAATGAGTATTTCACACTGTCCTGTGTCCTGTTCTCTAGTGGCCCCCTGTGAAAAAGGGGGGACCTCCCGTGGTTAGAAGGGGAGGCCCCTGAGGAGGCAGCCCACCTGTATTTCTGTACTCTCCCCATGCTTTCTGCCACTGTACTGCTCCTGCCAACGAAGCCCTGAGCCTGGTTGTCTTGTCTCATTCCTGACAAAGAGACAGGTGGGAATGTACAGTAGGCCCATCAGCTTCCCTTGCAAATGGCTCTGAGGGTCCATATGACAAACCACACTGCGAGGTAACCAAGGGATACCTGCAGATTCGTCCCTGGCATTGATACGACCTTTTCCAGACTCTCAACCCACACCCCATCCTCAGTGACTCCCTCTGGCAAATGGGACTAATCCATTCATTCTGCAGGTATTTGTGGACAGATCACTCAGTATAAGGCACACTGCTGGGTACTGGTGGGCAGTTCAGCGATGGGCCAGCTCTTCTCAAAACTTCTTGGAGTTTTCAGTTTACTAGGTGATGTAGGACATGCAGGTAAATAGTTGTACTGTGAAGGAAGCTCCACAAGAGAGTATGTTGAAGAACTTTAAATATCAGGAGAGAAATATTAAGCTGGAGCTGGAACAGTTTCTCAGAATTTGAGGCACTAAGTGAACTGAACCTTTATAGACAAGTAGGGTTTAGGTGTAAGAAAAAGGGAAGGGGTCATTCCAGGCAGAAGGAAGCAGAAATCTCAGGTAGTGTATAGGAACAGAATGACTCAGTGCAGCTGGACTGAAGGGCATCTGAAGGTATTTTCTGATCCCCTGGCCCATGCCAGTTACTAACTCCTCTCCTGTCTCCTCACCGAATAGGAGAGTCAGCATCTTTTCAATATCCTGGGTGCAACCAGAGACATATGCTGGGTCCCATAGGAAGAACTGAGGCAGAGAGGCTCCTGGAGATGATGGTGGAGGCAACAGCAGAGTTGACTTCTGGAACGTCACCTATCTGTTCTCAGGTCTGGGAAGAAAAGGGCCCAGGAGGCTGGCTGCACAGGCTTTCAGGCCACACCTACAGGCCAGGGAGAGCTGTACATACACCCTCCCAGGCCCCATGCTCAGCCCCAACTTCATATCCTGGCCTCTTTCTTCAAAGGGAACAGGCTCTGGCCGGCCAAGTACCTTTCACATTCAGGCAGCTTCAGTGTTGACTCAGTGGGTGCCATCTGGCCAGAGCCCAGAGGTGACCTTCTTAGCTGCCAGCTCTGCTCTGGGAAGAGAAAGTAGCTTTGGTTTGCCCACAAGCCCCCACTGGGCTCTGCTCTTGTCTGTGCCCACGAATGGGATTCAGGCTTCCCGGATTCTGGTCCTGGCTTAGCCATATTGCATGACCCTAGGTGAAGCCTTAGAACCCCTCTGGGACTCAGTTTTCGTATCTGTAAAATGGGACTCCTCTCTGACTCTTTTTTTCCCTGCAGGGTATAGAAAGATGAAATCATGTCTGGGAAAGGACTTCAGCTGAGAAGACAGGTCCCCTTATGTGGGGTGGGGGATGGGGGTGAAGAGTCTGGCAGCACCTTTAGGGAGAGGCTATTGGCTTTGATGCTGTCAAACTCCTACAGGCTTCTCAGAAAGGAGGGGTAGGGCATGGAGAGGAAGGGACTGCAAAGCCTAGAGCTTTAGCCTTCTTCTAGCCCCAGGGACAGGAAGTGAGGTGCTGTCTACAAAGGAAGTGAGAAGCAAACACCCCCCAACTTCCCCTCAGTCTACAGTGGAAAGGAAGTCTCCAGCTTCAGGAACCTGTAGGCCCAGAGGTGAAACAGAAGGCAGTGGGGTGAGGGTGGGGAGGAGACATTATCACATCATCTCACAGTGAAGGGGTTTTCTTGTCTTGGCCCCAATAAAATTCAAGGGGCCCAGGCCATCCTGGAGACTAGAGGAGGGGGAAGAAGAGAAGCCACTGAAGTCAAGTCAAGAAACCCAGCTTTCCAGGCCATGTGGTCCTATATCTGCAGTCCCAGCCCCAGACTCCTGCCCCCAGCTTCGTGCTGTGCCACACCATGTACCTCTCCCCCAACATGTGCACATTCCCCCACACACCAAGGTGGGCCAGGCCCTCTGATACCCACTCTTACAGTCCTTTCTTTGCAGCCTTCACCACAGCTGTAATTCTGTAACCGTAATTATCTGACTAACATGGACTTTTTGGATCATCACTGTACCCCCCAAGTCTGGGACACAGTAAGAGCTGGCTAGAGCTTGAGAATTCCTCAGAGGCTGGTTAGCATCTGAATAAAGTTCAGTATATTCAGCACATTCATTCACCTGAATGCTGCCCATGGCCTGGTCAACTAGGGGACCCTGGGGTAAGTAGTAAAAAGTCAGAAGCTGGAGACCTGACAGCGTGGCAGAAGAAATCTATGCCCACCCAGATACAGCTAACCAGGTGACAGATATGCTATGTGCTATGTGCTAGGTAAGGGCCAAAAAAACATATATATGTATTTGTATTTGATTTTGAGTAAAAAAACTTGTGGGATATGTAAGAAACTAATATTGATTATCCATGGAGGTGGGAGTAAGATTTCTCAAAGTATGCCTTTTTGTATCATTCTGATTTTTGGACTACATAAAAAAATCCAATGGAAAAAATAAAATAAAAATCCTTAAAAAAAAATGTTAGAAGGAACAACCACTTGACCAGGTGATTTCTAAAGCCCCTCCCAGCTGGGGCCATCTACTCTCCTCCCATGTTAGCAAGTAGGGACCAGGCCCCTGGGACAAGGCAGAGGTGAGGAGGTATGGCTAATGAATGCGGGGACTCTGACCAAGGGATGCCAATGTCTTATCCCCCTTTCTTCCCAGAAATCTCTCCCTGGGCTAGTGGTGAGGCCCTCCCACCCCAAGTTGTGGTATGACATGGTAGCACCAAATGATTCAGAAGAAGGTCGGGGCCACTTCCACCTGGGTAAGAGCTGGGTTCATTCTAGATCCCTGGGATGGCAGGGGAAGGTCTGGCCAAGAGCAGATGCAGAGATGGGAGGCTGGGCAGGGGGACAGCGTGAAACAGCTGCTGGGGCTGCTGTGGGCAGGTTTTGCGGGTGTCTCAACAGATCCTCACACAAAGGGCCAATTACAGCCCCTACATCAAGCCAGCAGGGATGAAATGAATCAGCCCCTGGGAAATGCAGCTGCTGAGAGCCCTCGGGCCACACCTCAGAAGTTCCCAGGGCCCCTCACAGGAAAAGCCTCATTATTCTCCTACCCAGAGGGTCTTCGGGAGGGAAAATTTCAAGCCCTGCATGAGAATGAGCGCTACAGACCGATGTTCCGAGCAGTACCCACCATGCGAGCCTCACAGGCAACAGCCTAAGCAGCAGAATGGGGCTGTCTCTCCTTTTAAAATTTCTACACTTTTTTTTTAAGCTTAGTGAGTACTGGAGATCTCCCAGAGCTCAAAGACCAGCATAAAGTTCAGGGAGCTGTGCTGACTGGGCTCTTCTCAGCAGATGCTGGATTTTTAGAAATCAGTAATAAGAGCAGTGATAATTCACCTTAATAACAGCCTGGCCTCCTCAGGCATCTTTCATCTATGCAACTCCCAGAGCCAGGAAAATGGTAATTATCAAGCAGATGCCACACCCCACTGAGAATGTGCTATTAATCCATCGGCACAGGCTGGGAAACTGAGGCCCAGGGAGAAAGATTCCCCCTCATATGGCTAAGGATGCAGGTGCGAAGTGCCGCTGGGCCATGGGGAACTGAAGGCACTGGCTCCATACCTGCCGTGTTTTGGGAGATGCTGAGATAAGGGCATTCCTTTTAGAGTCACCAGATCTGGGTTTGGAGTGAAGGTGAGGAAGACCTGGTAGGTCTCCTGAGCACCCCCCAGGCGCTGCAGCAGAGCTTGGTGGTAGCCGTGGCTGGGAGTCAGGGCCTCTGCTCTTGAGCCCTCACACTCACTCCCAATGGCTGCTTTGAGCGGGTCCCGCCATCCCTGTAAAACGTGCAAGCACTACAGGGTGAGGGAGGGCTCAGCTCTCCAAACAGTCCCAGGCCCCAGGTGCAGTCATGAGGTGGGAGCAGTGGCACCCTGAAGCTGGGTGAGTGGATGTATCAGAAACATGGGAGACCGCTTCTTGAGATGCAAGCCCATCTCCACAACCCCCTTCCATCTTTGGCACTGATCTCAAAATAATGAGATCTTTCCTCCAGCAAGGCCTGCCTGGTCTGTCACTGCTGCAGAAACCTGCAGAAGCAGCCCAGCTGGCCTGTGCCCTCCTGCCTCAGGAGGCCAGGAGAGGGTGGGCAAAGAGCCACAGAAGACAAAGATCCTTTCCCACTGTGGCCATGGAGGGAAGCAGCGAGACTCAAACAAGAATGGAAGGGTAAGAGAGAGGTCTGCTGTGCAGATCCATCCACAGCCTATTATGTGCCTGGTGCTGTGAGAGACACTGGGAACAACAAAACCTCAGCCCCAACAAAACCATAAGGGCCAAGCCCGGCAGCCACCAGGAACCCTGTCTTCCAACTCTTAGGGCAGGGCCTGCAGAAAAATATTAAGGCTGTTGTTGTAAGGGATTTGAAGTTGTTTTTCTTCAGCATGTTAGAGAGCTGCCTAGAGCCCCTGGGGCCTTGAGGTAACACTCTGACCCTCCAAAGGCCCAGCTCTCTGCAATCTCAGGTTCAAGAACCTCCCTGCTTTAAATTTGGCAAAGGTCCCCTTGTGCCTAATAAATTAAGGCAGAATGGTGCCATGTAAAACACCGGACCAGTGCAGGAGCCCTGCCTCTGACACTCATCATCGTATGAATCACTTCTCCCTCTGGACTTCAGTTTCCCCATTTTTAACATGAGGGCGTTGGACTAGACCGTCTCTAGGACTCCTTCCAGCCTATGACTCTATGTTGTTTGGATGTGGTGGCAGATCCCAGGTTGATTTACATAAATTTGCATGTTCAATCATAAATCCCAAACTCCAAGTAGACAAAATTGAATCAGTCCGTTAGTGTAGCCAGACTGGGGTTGGAGGAGCCTGCCAGTTCGGATAAGGCCTGTCAAAGCAGACGGTGGTAGTGGTGGGGGCCTGGGGGAGGAGCTGGGGACATGGGGGTCAGAAGCAGCATTTGTTCTGAGATGCAGTTCTGGTGACCCAGGGCTGATCGGGGGCCAGGGACCCTTCTTCAGCTATGAAGCAAGGGACCTTTCTCCTCCTGCTTCCTCATGTGGATGGCCAGCCTCAGAGCCACACCCCAGGAGGAAACAGCAGCCTCTGCCTAGCAACAGCCGCATCCTTCACTCTGACAGGGACTCAACAATTAACCACTTTCTGGGAAACTGACCTCCCTGGGAGCTTCCATTCTCCATTCCAGGGGCTCTGAGCAGTGAGGAGGGTTTCCTCGGTGTCTAACCTAAATACCTCCTGCTCCAGCTTCACTCCCATGGGCAGCAGGGCCCAGGGAAGAAGGCTGCGCGGGCCCGGGGCAGCTCTGAGTGAAAAGCAATGCAGAAGAATGTGCTGCACATCCAACCCATCGCACGGCCTCTCTAATCACCACTCTCCTGCACCATACCCCCTGGTGGCTGGGAGGCCAAGGGTGTACACCAAGATGCCCATGAAGGCCTTTAGCTCTTGGGCTGCAGAGCAAGTCCCAACCTGGAGAGCCTGACTCCTGAGAAACCCTACTCCCAGCAGGGAAGGAGGCTGGGAATGTGGGGTTGGAGTAGCAGCTCCCTGCTGCCACCTGGCTGGTAAGGCAGGGCCTGGAGGTTGGCTGGGTGAGGACAGCAGGGAAGTTTCCTCAAAGCCTGGGAGCTGGGGTGTGAAAGCAGAGGTGAGGTAAGTAGGGCTGAGGGGTGGAATGGGTGACAGCAGGGGGGGCTCTCCTCATTCTCTTCCCACAAGAGGGAAGATGAGTGTGCTCCCTGCCCAGATCCTAAAACAAGCTCCGACAGCTGAGATGCAAACTGTCTCCTGGGAATCAGCTTACCTCCGCTGGCTCTTAGCTACCTCCTCCTCTCAACTCTTTCCCAAAGGCCCAACTCAAAGACTGGCCTGCTGGGAAGTCTCATCGGATGCCCTCATGAGTGGGCCATACCCCAAGCCACAAGGGGTGAGCTGGACAGTGCTATTCTTAGGCAGGAAAAGGGATTATGCTCTCCTCCACCCAAGGTTCTAATCCTAAGTAACTTTGACTTAGAACAGCATCACCCAACACCTACCTCCAAACTGCGCCACCTTGCCAGAAGACCTTTCTCCCCTCTAGATTCACTCATCAGTGGAACCACACATGTCAAAAAGTGGAAGGGAATTTAGAGCTTTCTAGTCCAACTACTAAGTTTACAGATGGGGGACAGAGCCCCACCCCAGAGAGGCAAACTGTCTCAACCAAGGTCACAAAGCCAATAAGGAAGAACAGGGACCAGAGCTCTGATTCCCAGCCCACAATGATAGCAGCTTGATCCTAATATACACTGGTTTCTGCTTGCTTATGGTGGAAGCACTTCTTCCCTGCAGCCCCAGCCATCTCCCTCACCAGGTTCTCACTCTCCTTCAAAAGCCTGAGCTGGAGAAAGATGCTGGAGGGCCCAAGCCACTGCCTGCATGAGGGCAGACACCACTGCAAGCACAGACCACAGACAATGAAAACAAAGCTGAACTTTTCGAGAATCTCTCCCCAGACAGGAACACATGTGTTTCTCTGAAGTAGAAAACCCACTAACCCCAGGTTGCTCTCAGAAAGACAGTGAGCCAATATGAGAAGTGAATTTTGTCACCCTTCTTGAAAGACAAGGAGTCTCATAGTCAACTGGCACAGTATCTTGCAAGTGAGGGTCTGCAACGAGACAACTGGGCTAGATTCATTTTCCCCAAAAGTACTGAACACAGAATGGTTAGGCACTGACCTCCTCTCTACCGTCCCCCAGGACCACCCCTGTCCCAAACCTCTGCCTCCAACCACTACCTCTGGAAGGCAATTGTGCTTAGGCAGGAGGACCCTTGGGGAAGGCAGAGCAGTGGTAGAATGGGAATAGGACTGCCTTTACAGCCAGAGAACGGGTCAGCCTAAGACCCCTGGTTTCTCAGGCAGAATGAGCATTTAAGAAGTAGCAGCTGGACGGGCTGGGTAGATGGCGTTGAGACACCCGGAAAACCAGGCCTGTGGGAGGTGAGGGCCCTCCGTGGCCTTGGGGCAGTGCCAGGGCTGGAGAGACCACGGGGCCTTAGACCCAAGTTAGGGCGAGGGGGATGGGGTTCGGACTGCCGCTTTCTTAGCCGACCTAAGCTACGGGAGCTACGGGAGTGTCTCTGCATCTTCTGGCACCGCAACCAAGACCCAGAGAGACTTTTCTAAAGGCGCTGACCTGGCCCCGTTCCCTGCCCAGCCCTTCTCCCTTTCTCAGGCTCTCTGGAGGGTTCAGCCCGCCGGGCTCTCCTGCCTCCTTCCTCTCAAAGCCACCGAAGGTGTTCTCGGAGACCCTGATCTCTCTGCCTCTCTCCATCTCCTCCACGCCCTACCGCCCCAGGGCACGGGGACTGCAAAAAGGGCAAAGAGGAGCAACGGGCTCGTCTCCGCGCCTGCGCTTCGGGGAGAGCTCCCCCCAGCCCCCGCAACGACCCGGCACAGCTAAACTACCCGGACGGTGGGATGCGGGTGGGGTGGGGTGGGCAGCTGGCGCAAGGTCAGTGCTTTAAAAGAGGGAGGGAGACCAGTCCCCGGAACATCCCCCTCTGCCGAAAGTTTCCCTTCCGGGGCCACGGAGTGTGCGCGAGAATGGCGTGGGGGGCGGGAGGGGGTGGGGTGCGGGTGGACAGAGTCGCAGCCGGACCCCCAGGGGAGAGTGCGGCCGGAGAGAGGGGCAGGCGGCGAGGCCCCGGCAGGAAACAGCGCCGCACTGCCCCCTCCGGTCCAAGGCTGCCACGAGAGCCTTACCCTCCACACCCCCACCCCCAGCCGGGAGATTACAACCCCCACTCGCCGCCCTGTAAACCCCAAGTAGAAACCGAACTCACCGAAATCAGGTGTTGAACTGAGCCAGGGCAGGCCGGAGCCACTGGGTCCATGGCCGAAGTTCGGGTACAGGGGGCATAGAAAGGGAGGTGCTGGGGCCGCCTCTTGATGTCAAGGCTTTAAAGGGGCCAATGAGCCCCGCCCCTCACCCAGGCCCCGCCTTCCCCTCCCGAGCAAGCCAATCCACGTTCACCCTGGATGCGCACCCCCAACCCCTCCAGATGTTCCCAGGACAAGAGCTAGGGCTGCCCGACCCGAATGCGCCGCTTCCGCCGGGGTGGGAAGGGCCTCCCCTCCCCCATAGGAAAACACTCTTACTAGGCCCGGCCGGGTCTTGCCTGCTAAACCACCCTAGGGCCGGGGTAAAAGCCTGGCTGGGCGGAGCGGTGGATGGAAGAGGGAGCATCTGTAGCAGAGAAAACTAAGTAGGTGCGCGCGGAGCCACGGGCATGCGCACCTGCTTCGGTGGAGCTGGGCGTGCACGTGTATATGTGGTTGTGGGCGTTTGTGTTTGTAGTTTGTCTTCCTGTTTACGTTTTGGGCATAAATCTATGGGTACAGGCTTGAGTGCTTCCTTGGCCTTAAACGATCCCGCCTCCGGGATCGGGTCCTCCCAGTAACATGGAAAACGGTGCTGGGTACAGGATCTGCTCCACTCAGAATTGTGCGGGCCGAGTCCTCAATGGTTTAGCAGGAGCGAAGGGTGAGCAGAAAAGGGATACAACCTTGTTCTCAGCCACTTGCTGTCTTAGTAGGGAGGAGTTCCTGCCCTGTTGAACTACCGAGTGCTTAAAAGAGGAAAAGCAAACAGCCCACCTAAGAGGCCCCTGCAGAGCCTCAGACCTCCCTTTAATGCAATTTTCATTGGCCCTTGCCCTTGACTGGGTACCGTATAATCATCGCAGTCTGCACTGTACCGACTGGCCAGTTAATACAGGTTCCGTACGGGGTTCTGCAGAGAAATTCGAAGGGATCCCTAGCCACAGTCTCTCCCATTTTATTAAAATTGCTTCTGTTGTGGGTATACACGAGATGTATCAAAGTATCTTATTAGTCCAAAAAAGAAATAGAAGCTGAGAGAACACAGTGTTTAAATTGGCTAGGATTAGTCAAGAGTTCCTCTCTGAAGGAAGCTTCTTAATTTAAAATGGCATTGGAAGGGCAGAGAGAACTTGAGTAGAAACCAGGCAGGTCAGGACACAAGGAGACTCAGGTAGGAATGAGCAAATTATCTGCATCAGACAGTATGCAGATCACCTTGGTAGGGTGGGAAATGGGTGAAGTAGAGGAGGATGATTGAGTAAGATCACAATGAGAATGTGGATTTGACAAATAAGTCGTTTTGCTTCTTGAGCATTGGGGTAACTTGATGAAAACAGTGCCTGAGGACTGTTGTTACTGGAGCTAAAAGATGTCATCATGATGGTTACTCCCACCAGCTTTCTCATCTTTGCTTTAAAACAAAAATTTTAATTGATTTATCCTTAATATACAATAAAATGCACAGACCTAAGGTGTTCTGTGGTGAATTTCAACAATAACATATACCTATGTAACCCCCCAAACAAGCTACTGAGCCATCACCCCAGAAAATTCCCTCATACCCCTTTATAGTTGACAACCCTGCACCTACCTCACCACCCACCCCCTGCAACTTGCTGAATTCTGTCACCATAATTTTATCTGTTCCTTGGATTTCATGTAAGTGGAATCACACAGTATGTACTCTTTTGTGTCCATATTCATTAGTTTAGTAATGGTTTTGAGATCCAGCCATGTGTAGTCTTTTTCTGGATAAATATATCACAATTTGTTTATTCATTTCTCCATTTGATGGATATTTGGGTGTTTACAGTTTAGAGCTATTATGAATAAGGCGGCTATAAACATTCTTCTGCAAATCACTTTGTGAACTTGTTTTCATTTCTGAGAAAGCTCACCTTATTTCTTGATGATAGGTACTGGCATCTTTGGAACCCTGAAGCATTATTATTCAATCACCCAACATTTATTGAATAGGGATCAGTGGGTTACAAACAAAAACAGATGTGAAACATTCCTCAAAGGACTTTAAAAATCCAGTAAAACTCCACGTATCTGTTGCATTCCAAAACCATGGGATGAAAAAACCTTAAGAGTCAGCCAGGCATCTCTATTTGTGGATGTTTCCAAATAACTAAATTTTTGGAAGCTAAAAGACCACCTACATGATTTTTTACTTTTCATTCAGATGCTTCCCTTGTTCAACAAACACAGCCAGAACATCTGGTTGTCAGACAAGTACCTGCCTTTACTTAAAGGCTCTTGCAAACTTCAAAGTGGAGGCATTCAGACTTTGGCAGGTTCTCTATGCCTTCATCTTCACTGACATGAGGTGGAAGAAATAAAGCTACCATTGCTCCATGATCTCTGTCTTTGATGAAGGATTAGGACACTTCAATTCTCAATGGATTTATTCACTTAAATTATTAAAAATTATACAGAAGTCCCAAAGTTGATTTTATTCCTTTGTTATATATACCCACTGATCATACAGTGTTCTTTTTTGAAGCATCTGTTACAAAACAAACTAGGCTTTTAGGTTTCTTGTTGCTGCAAGGTGTTGGTAACAAACCAGTTTGGTGCGTGATCTAACTGTGCATATAGTGCTGATGACTGATAGGCAGATGGCATCTCCGAGAACACCCTCTCACTGCTCACATCAGGACTTTGGATGGAGTCCTCTGCTTCAGTACTATGTGGTCATTCAGTGTTGCACCATCTTCATTCCTCAGTTTGGCACTGTAGTCATTTGGCCATTATATTATACTGGTTGATAAACTGACCCCAGTTTAGGATTTCTGACACCAGGAGGTAGTCAGGATGGTAACTGGCTTCTCAAAAGATCCGAACAATCTGGCTATTCTCTAGGTTGGACTGACTCAGAGTGCAATCTTGATGTCTTTCCTACTCAGTGAGAGGAAGAAAGAAGCTGGGGATAGGCTGTTTGGTCCATTTGCTGAACAGACCTTTGCTATTGCTGCTTAATTCTACATGAAACAATCATGTTCCTTGGGTTCTGACAGAATTGCCAATATATGCTTTGAAACCTCCTACCTGGCACAGATATGATGGATCCGCTCAGGTCTTTGACTGCCTTTTTCCATATTTTCCTTACTCAAAAATTCTTATTGCATCTCTACTGTATGCCAGGCACTGTGCATATAGAATTAGATAACCAGTATGGAATTGAAAAGGTAAGCAATGGGGAGAGCGTACTTTATCCCAAGAGCAATGCAGAGCCTTTGGGTGGCTTTCAGCAAGGGGATGGCATAACCAGGACTGCATTTTAGAAAGATCACTGTGGTTGTAGTGTGGAAAATAGGGTGTAAGAATGAAATCAGGAAGACCAGAGAGAACATTTTTGTAGTTGTTCTACAAATGAGAAACAAGGTGCCGTCGACTAGGAACTGATAGTGGTGGAGAGGAGATGACTTCAAGAAATAAGTAGCAGTAGGGTCAAGCAGTTGCTGGGATTGGAAGGGGCAGGAAGCAGAGAGCTAAGTCAAGACCTCTAGACTAAGTAACTTGCAGATAGTAGGCCCACTCACTGCAACAGAAAACACCAGAGGCAAGAGCAGATTTGGGAGATGATATGCTCACTCCCAAACATGCTGATATTGACGTGCCTGGGGGATGTGCAAGTGGAAATGTCTATGCAAGAGGTCAGAGCTTCCCCACTGTTATGCCTCACAAAGAGGTTCAGATGTGCTGCACGTTGATCTTCGAAGCAGCACGCGCTCCCTCTGACAGAGAACAGTTTCAGTAAGGTGTGTTACCATGAAATCACCATCATCTTCTGTGTTCCATGAAATGGAAAAGCTTGGGAAGTACTGATTGCATACTGCTATTGGATAAATAATTCTGAAACTCAGGCAAGAGATCTGGACTTGAGATAAGAGATTTGTGAGTCACCAGGACATAGGAACATAGGTGGTAAATGAAGCCATGGAGTGTAAGAGATTAAGCAAGGAGAGAAGAGACTGGAACAGAACTCTGAGAACATCATTAGAGAGGGGACTCCAGAGAAGGAGGGGGACAACTGGCTGAGAGCCTCCAGGAGGCTTCCAAGACAAGACCAAATAGTTACTGATATCGCTGCTGTCACGTTGGATCAGGACTGAGACATACTGGCTGATTTTAGCCCTATGTCCCTGGTGACTTTGGCAAAACCAGACTCTAAAGGGTTCAAGAAGGTGTACAAAGTAAGGGATGGAGGCAAGAAGTGTTTAAAACTCTTTAAAAAAATTTGGCTGTGCTTTGAGGGAAAAGCTAGATAGGTGGGTGAGGCAAGGGGGGGTGAAAGTTAGTTTAGGAAGCTATTTTTAGAAAGACACTGCTTAATTTCATTTTAAAAATAATTTAAAGCTAGTTATTTAAAAAAAGCATTATGTGCATATGGTTTGAAAAAATCAAATAACACAGAAGCAACTTTTTTGCTGCATTTTCCATCCCCAACTGTGAGGCACTTTAATTTCTGGCTGATTCTTTAATATGATTAAAATATATTTATACTGTTATCCTTTAATTTTTCACTTTTAGATAATTTATTACCTTCTATGTGTATATTCTTCTGAAAAGGTACAGAAGTGGGAGCTTTCTATTTATACTTACTACATTTAAAACATCTTGGAGACCTTTCTACATTAGCATATATTGACCTACCTTGTTCCTTTTAACAATTGCATAGTAATCCATTTATGGCTGTACCATAGTTTCCTAGTGATGGGTTGTTTCCAGCTTTCACTTTTACCAACCAACTACAATATACACATCCTTACATAGTTATGTTTGTATTATAAGGACACTTGCCCTTTGTCATATATATTTCAAACAATTTCCCTAATTGGTAGTTTGTCATGTGACTTTATTAGATTTTTTTTTTCCTTTGCCTTAGTCAAATTTATCAATCTTTTCTTTTATGACTTTTGGGTTTATGTTTAGAAAGTACTCCAATTTTTAAAATTATCTTTTTTCCCTAGTATGTTTACAGTTTTCTTTTCACTTAAAATATTCCATCTAAAATCTACTTAAATGACAAAGACCACTGTTATTTCTCACTACTGCTCAGAGGACATCTTCATTCTAAACCAGCCAATCCTGTTTGTTCATGATATGTAAATACCCAGTCCTGTATACTCCTGATGAGAGGTTCCTTTCTCCACGCTCATCACTGCAAAAGCCATGTTTCCTTAGGGGACAGCTCCAACCCCACATCTTCAGAAAGTCTTCCATGCGCACTGTAGGCCACAAAGATTTTTCTTTTTCTGGTGCTCACATGATTGCCTGCTGCCTTGTACAAGCCTCTCCTTTTCTCAACTGTAACATATTTGCTGAATGAATCAAATCCAACTTTTGGAAGTCTTGGTTGGTTAATCTACTTTTCCCTACCGCCCACAGCAGCTAAAAGCATGCTAGGTGTAAGGAAGGAATTGATAAAATACTTCTTGATTTGCCATATAAGTATGTACTTCGCTAATGGGCATCTGAAATGTGGCTCCTCCAAACTGAGATGAGCTGTAAATGTAAAATACTCGTCAGACTTTGAAAATGGTGCATGTTAAAATGATAATTTTTTGATATATTGGATTACATAAATTTAAAAAAGTATATCCAGAATCATTTTCTACTCTTCCTCAAGAAGTCTCATCATGCTTGGTGTTGGCTCCTAAATTAGGCTGGTTTGAAAGACGGATCTTTTCTTGGAATCAAAGATCATCTGTCCTCAGGGCTGCTCATAGGCCATTATGCAATCATTACCATCTTGGTACCAGGGCCTCATAGTTATGAGTACTATTTATACATCTTTGAAAATAACTGCTACAGAGTTGAAATACAATGGTCCTCCCAACAGCTCAGCCAATAGAAATGTTAGGAGGGAACAGGTCAGGCTCAGATGCTGAAGCGTCACCTATAGTTTTAATGACTGAAGATTACTCAGTTAACCATGCAGATGGAACCCCTGCCATCTCTGGTCACTGGGGCCATTTTCTGCCATCAAGGAGTTATCTGGGACAGGTACCACTTGGCTTGTACCTTGTCTCTTTGTAGTCAGAGCCCCTATATTAGTTTCCTGTTCCTGCTGTAACAACGCATCACAAACTTAATGGTTTAAAACAACACAAATTTATTCTCTCACAGGTCTGGAGGTCAGAAGTCTAAAATCAAGGTGTTGGCACAGCTCTATTCCTTCCGGAGGCTTCAGGGACCATCCATTTCCTTGCCTTTTCTAACGGCATTTCTTGGCTCACAGCCCTTTCTTCCATCACTCCAACCTCTTGCTTCTGTCACATCTCCTACTGTGGTCAAATCTCCCTTTGCCTTCCTTTTTATAAGGATACTTATGATTAACTTAGGGTCCATCTTAGTTACCCAGATTAATCTCCTGATCTCAAAATCATTAGTCAAGGTCTTTAATCTACATAATTTACATATTTGTACACATCTACAAAGTCCCTTTTGCTATCTAAGGTAGCATTCACAGGTTCCAGGGATTAGGATGTGGCCATCTCGGGGGACCATCATTCAGCCTGCCACAGTCCCATGTAGATTTCTTTGTATTGCACTGGCGAAGGGCAAGAGCACCAGCAGGATCACGAGGTCTCCAAGTATTCTTAAATTAAGATCTACAGAGAAGTAGGTAAATTCACATCTGTAACGATGTGATCACTCTGAGACCACCATACACTGGCCTCATTTCCATTAGCAGTGAGCATTCCCTCCCAGCATTGCTTCCTTTAAAATGCTCTGTAGTACTCATTACTTCCTCACCCTAAAAAATAAATTACTGGAGATAGTAAGATGTGTGTTTTCTACAGAGATGAGATGTTTTTCTCATAAGCCTTTGACCTAACAAGCACAGTCATGGTCTGTGGCATGCTTAGAGTATAACAGCTCCTTTTTTTTGTTTAACACTCTGCATTCTGCAAAATACCTTAATATCGTTAAGCTCATTTGGACACAGATGAGTAAACTGAGGCTTAGAGTAGTTAAATGACCTGAACAGGGTGGTCACAATGAATTACTGGCAGGCATTGATTCCAAACCTGATGTTCTTTCCACCTCAGGTTCCCTGGCCAAACTCAATCCCAGGGGGCTGAGAAGGAACTGCTGGATCTTGGGATCTTGGGATATTAATGCATCCTGGAGTTGGCCTTGGAATCCCTAACTTCTGAGAAGATAGGACTGAAACCCACTTTTATGAGTTTTGACTTACCTACCCAGGGGTCAAAGCTAGAGGCAGAATGGGAATTTCAGGAATTCAGAGGAAGGTTAGGGTTGCTGGCAAGGGAGAGGGTACAGTGAGAGGGTAGTTAGGACTGAGGGGGACTTAAGAGTGTCTGTGTCTGCTGTATGGCTGCCAACTGTGTTCTGAAACACCTGTGAGAGCCAAGCCTGTTTAAACGGTAGGGTGCAGCAGGGGCACTCCCAGGCACTCCACCTAGAATTAGGCCTGACTTCAGAGGGGAATTCTAAGAACCTCAGGGATAGCCAAGAGTGCCTGGCTGGCTCCCTTATTCCCAGGCCTGAACACGTAATTTGAGGAAGCACAGTAAATCCAAAGCCCTTGATTTTACACTGGATCTCTGGAGTCTCTTCCCAGTCTTGATTTCTGTGACATCTCAAGGCATGGCAGCCAAGACCCACACTTGGCCACTACACTGCCAAGGTTCAAGCTCTGCTGCTTACCAGGTGTGTGACCTTGGGAAAGTCACAACCTGTGTGTGCTTCAGTTCCCACACCAGCAAAATGGGGATAATAATAGTTATCCGCCCACAGGATTGTTTCAAGGATTTAAAAAGTTGTCTGGCACATGGTACTGTATTATCATCTTTTTTTTTTCTTTTTCCCTATTTCTAACTAGATCGCTTTTGGTTCCTCTTTCCCCTCACTTAATAACTATTAGCAGCCCTCAGACCTAGGACCTGGTCCCTATCATATCCACATATTTTGGGGATTTATTACTCATTAAATCTCAATCAATCTGCATGAATGACTTCCAAATTCTTATTTCTAGTCTTCATCTACTATTCTCTCCCAAACCATCAATAATGAAGGTCTTGAAATGTGTATTTTATCTCAATGATATTTGGGCACATACACCTCCAACTTCCATGCCAAAGGCTAAGCTTATCCCCCTCTCAATTTACTAATTTCTCTCCATTTTCAGTTTCCTGGACAGTCTTTTGCCCAATCACAGATCTCTCTTTTATTCTCAATACTTGAATCCAGGTGCCATTTCTCTTTTGTCCATTCATGTATTCATTCAACAAGTAATTCTCAGCTGCCTGCCTTGTGTCAGACATTGTTCAAGGCCTAGGTTTACAAGGATAAGTTGGGCTTGAGGACATCAGTCTTGTGGTGCTGGGAAAGAGGCATATAAACGATTATACTATACTAGAGGCTTCCATGCAAAGTCTCCACTAGACTGTAGTAACAAATGCAAAGTGCTACAGGAGTTAGGGAAGATTTCTGAGAAAATATAATACCTGAGTCATCTTTTAGGACAAATAGTTCATCCAAGCTGCAAGGTAGGAGAGTTGGATGAGACAGATGAGAAGCAGAGGGGACTTGTGCTAAATCTCAGAGGTATGAAAGGATATGACCAATCTGGGGGGGAGGTGCAGGGCAGTTGGTGAGAAGTTCAGTGTGGCTCATGTGAGGATGAAAGGCATGAAGACCAGCACTGTCCAACACAAACTCCTGTAAGAATAGAAATGTTCTATATCTGTGCTGTCCAATAAGGTAGCCACTACTTACATATGGCTACTGAATGCTAGAAATGTGGCTGGCATAACTGAGGAGCTGAATTTTAAATTTTATTTCATTTTGCTTAATTTAAATAGCAAGCAACTACCGTACTGAACACCATTGATTTAGGAACTGGCTAAAGGACATGACTCTAGGCACAAGAAAACCACTAAGGTTTTTAAGCATGATATCAGCATAGGTAGATATCACTGGCGGTAGGAAAGAGAATGGATTGTATGGTAATGACTTTACACAGAAACCCCTGGTAGGTACCAGCCCCGTGGATGGAATAAATGAAGCTTACATATCACTGGCAGGATTTACTGGACCTTGTGACCATTTCCACGAGGGGAGTGTAAGCAAGGAGAGTTAACTGAAGTTTGTAGCTTGGGCAAAGGATGAGTGTCAACAACTGAGATAGGATTAGGTTTGGAATGAGGGAAAAGAGTTTGCTTTGGGGATATGCTAAATTTGAGGTGTTTAAGAACTATCTAGGGGGATTTGACTACAAAACAGGAAAAATATTAATCTGCAACTGCAGAGGCTGGGCTACCAATATATTTGGGAGTTATTGGCAGATAGGTAGTTGTTAAAGGCACGGAAGTGGAGGAACTCACCCCAGGACAAGTATGTAGAAGAGGACTGGACAGACCCTAAAGAACCCTAAGCAATCAAAGTGTGGTCTATTTCTGCTTGCATCAGAATCACCTGGGTGCTGTTAAAAATAAAATTGTGAATGTATTTAATGCCATGGAATTGTACATTAGAAGTAGTTAAAATAGTAAATTCTATGTTACATGTATTTTACCACAACAAAAAAATGCAAAAAACCAAGTCAAAACAAAAAGATTCCTAAGCCCCATTCCCAATCTGAATCACTGCTTCTGGAGATGGATCCAGGACTCTTCCAAGTAATTCTTATGCAAATAGACAGGAAGAGAATAAAGGGAGAGAGTTTTTTGGGGAGAAACCAAGAGTGATAGGTTCAAGAAAGAAAAAAGGGTCAGTGGTGCCATGGCCCAGGAGGAACACTGCAAAGAGGCTTCAGAATTTGGTGTTCAGGTGGTCACTGATGATGGGCACTGAGGGAACAGAGGCTGTGCGGTCTTTTCTTTCAAGGACTTTGCTCATGTTTGGTGGGGAAGAGATGGCAGGAAAGATTGCATAAGCCTGAGGAGGAGATAGGACACAGGGCAAACTGGTAGTTTTGAAGTTAGGAGAGAATTGAGCATGCTGGCAGGTGGACAGGAGGAGGCAATGAAGCCAAAGTGACACCAAGGGGATCTTCAATAAAGCACAATTTGGGAGAGGCAGTAGAGGTTGGGATCAGGAACTTAAGCAGAGGTTATTTGGGTAAAAGCTCCCTGGTAAGTTTAGAAGTGAAAAGGAGGGAAGATGAAGAAGTTCAAAACAAGAAGGCAAGAAAAGACCTCCTGGCACAGCAACCAAGAATGGTACCAGTTGGTGGTTAGGTCATCTGCTTAGATTAACAGAGCAGAGATGTAGGGTCAAAAGCCTGCAAAAGGGTAAAAGTCTGGAAGAGACACTAGAATAGAAGTGATCCAGAGCAGCAATATAAAATGATTGAAAAGTAGCAGTGGAGTCTAATTGAGATTGGAATGGCACCAACCACACAATTATCCTGCACAAAGTAGAAAAAAATAAAGGTTTTGGTTCCATCTCCTATTGTTTAGGGAATGCACTAGCTTCTGCTCTCTCACGCATAAACTTCAAATTCCTTAGCAGGAACTTTTACTAAAACTTCTCTATTAATAGGTCCAACCTCTCATTGCTGGCTGATTCTCTTATTCCCTACTGCTCCTTCTATAACTTCAATTTCTAAAATAATAGACCCTTAGGGATTCTGAAACTCATCAATTCAATCTCCCTTCTTAGCTGGGTATATTTTGTTTTTCCGTCTTCTCTCCAACAAACAAATCTTTTTCCATCTTCCACTTTCCTTTGTACTCAACTCACAGTTGTTTTAACAATCAAAACCTGACAGACATCAGTGACACCCACCCTACCACATTTATGCTGTAGTCATCCAACTGCAGATGAAACTGTGCTTCCTTCCCATGCATATTCCCATCCCCACACTGGTGTGCTCTGGCAGAGGATGTGGACAAAAAAGTCCTGAATTAACTTACTTGCTGGCATGTGTTCTGTTCTGAGCTTGAGCGAGTTTCTTTTTCTTGAGCTGAACCTCCCTGGACAGAGTGGTTAAAGATGAAGTTCTATTTCAGATTCAGAGGGTGCTCTCAACCATACTCAAGGCACTTTTAATAATTAACATACAGTTATATATTGTATACAATCCCATTTCATTTGATTTGTGCCAGTTGAATTTAATTTAAAATTTTTAAACATCTTTTAAATGTTAGTCAATGCATCTTGGCTAGTATAACTGCTAAGATGTAACTGCTGTGCTGAGCTTGGGAATGTTGGGAAACTTGACCTTCTCTGCAAAGATAAAACGTTTTTCCTACTAACCCTCTTTTAGCCAAGCTGATGACTTCTCATTCCAGGTTGTGTTGTGAGGTTTTGGCCAAAGGCAGAAACGAATAAATCCAGAAGAGGCCTGATCAGATTCAAGGAGCCCAGGGAACTGACACATTCTAAGGCTAGCCTGGCCTAAGTCTGTAAATAACCACCTAAAACAAACCTTTCCATATCCCAGAATCAGGACCCCTTTCTCTAGGCCATCTCAGTCCAGACAGTACAGCTTACTGCTCCACAGATGTATTCTCCTCGGGGATCATCCTAAACAATGAGGAACAGGCACTGATTCTTTCAACTGCATGTCTTAGACATTTTGCTAAAAGCTTTTGCCAGGTTTTGAGGCTGATTAACTATTAGGAGTTAAAGAGAGAGAACTTAATTCCTAGTATGAAACCATTTCAATATCTCTTTTGGTTTTTCAGCCCTTTCATCTTACTGTCTCCAGAATCTTAACCTGTTCCTTTCTTTCCCTTATTCTGTCAGTAATCCAGAGATTGGATATGTCTCTGTGGTTTGTTTTGTCCTGAAGAGCAGAAGGCTTCGGTCCCAGCTGGTGTTGCCAAAGCAACATACTAATTCCATGCCATGGTCCTGGGTCAGGATCTGCACAATCTGATTGGCCATATCACCTCGGATGGCAAGGGAGTGGAAGTGGTCAAAATCATGGAAGCCCAGCTTCCGGAGACGCCTTGCAGCTGCCCGGTAACACTTCCAGGGCTGTGGCTCCACAAGGAGGTAGCAGCAGAGGGAGGAAAGGTGGGCCAGGAACTCCCATAGGCCATGGTCCCCATGGTTCAGATGAATCCACATGGTTATTGACATGCAGAAGCCAATGTCAAAAACTGAGCATCCAAACTGGCTTAAGAAAGAACTCAAGAGAACTTTCCGGGTCCTTTGGTTCATGAAGTCCAGGGTGATAAAAGTCAAGGCATCAGGAAAAGGGCATTCTTTTTCAGCTCTCTCTATCAGGACTGGATCTATGTCACAGCAGAGGAGATGGAGTTTGCTTGAGGCATCTGAGCAGGTCTCCCCATCTCGTAGGGAAAGGAAGTGTTTGTAAAGAGCCACACTCAGATCCTAGAGGAATCCAAAAGAGCTTTGTCATTGCAGCTCTCATACAGTGAATGGAAGAGAAACCTGTATCTCTTATCTTCACATTGAACTGTCATTTACTCCTGGCTTTATAGGATAGGAGGCTCCTAAACTCTCAAGAGGCTGCCTGAAGTTTTCCACAAAGCAGGCTCTCAGCGCCCTCCAGGGGCCTCAGGCTGTAATGTGTCATCTCTACACTTTCCCGACATTTATGGTAGATTGGTTGTATGGGTGATAAAGCTACTGCCTAGTGGATGCAGCACAGGTGCCTAGAGCAGTATTTTCCAGCTGAAATAATATGCAGGTAAAGTCACTAACTTTTTCCTTTTTTGGGTATCTCATACCCAGGGAGGAGAAAGGGGTTCCTGGGGCATAACCAGTATTCCTTACTAAGAAGGGGGGGAACAGAGCAGGTACTATCTTGTAAAAACCTGCTTCTCAAACCTGTGGTTGGGAAAGTCTGGATTCCAGAAAGTCCTCATTCAGCCTTCACTTTCCAGCTTCAATTTTACTACCAGTCTTAGGCTTTGCTACCCTCTTCTGAGACTTACTCTGCTTTCTGCACCTGTTTCTCTCAAAAGTCACTGCTGACCTCCTTCTAGAAGTCAGAAAGATCTCCAGCCAAATCCAGTGACTCATGATTTTCACTATCTTAGCACCTTTTTGACTCTTAAACAAGTCACCATCTCCGTTTTCTAACTTTGACTTCTACAGCGATTATAAGTAACTCAAATTTGTGTTACTCTAATCCATTTTTTCAAGGCATTTTTCTATTCACTACCTCGTTTGCTCTGTGCAACAATCCTGTGAGGAAAATATTCATACTCTTTGTGCAGGTTACAAAAGTGTGGCTGGCAACAACCCAGATGTCCAGTGAAAGTAGCATGGATAAATAAATGTGGTATATTCGTTAAGAAGGAATACTAAATAGTAGTTTCAAATGAAGGGGTTCAGCTCAGTGCAGCAACATGGATGACTCTCACAAATACATAATGCTGTGTAAAAAGCAGGACACAAAAGAAAATACATGGCATGCTTCCACTTATATGAAGTTCAAAGATGAGTAAAATTAAATTACATTGTTTAGAGATACAAAAATAGTAAGCTACAAAGAAAAACTAGGGAACAATACTTTATAAAAGTCAGGCTTGTTGTTCTCTCTGGGTGAGGGGGGTTTATGAAGAGGAAAAGGCATCTGGGTGAGTTCTGGAGTGTTGATAATGGTCTACTCTAGATCTGGACAGTTGAAACAAAGGTGTCTGCTTTAAAATAATTCATTAAGTATAAATTTACGTTTTAAGCACTTTTCTGAATGTGGCATAGTTCACAAGAAAACCTGTATTTTAAAAATTATGGTTCAGAGATCAGTGATTTGTCCAATTTCATAAAGTTAATACATGGCAAGATATAGGCTACAATACGTTCTTTCCTCTCTACCAGGCTTATCATACTTTAATATGCATACACATCACCTAAGGACCTTTTTAAAATAAAGATGCTGATTTAATAGATTTGGGGTGGGGGCTGAGTTCCTATATTTCTAATAAGCTTCCAAGTCATGCTGTAGTTCAAGGGCCACGCTTTGAGTAGGAAGTTCATATACCATGCTGCTCAATTTTCTCCCCATCTATTTACTTCTTTGCTGTCTCCTTCCTATCTGATCTGGGGTGTGCCCCATGTTTGACCAGTCATTTCATCATGTCAGTCAGTCCCTCCACCTCCATATCTCTCCATCATCAGTTCCCCAATTCTAGAGTGCCCTGGAGGCATAAAAAAGAAAATAGAGGCTTAAGGGCTCAGTTCCCCAAGATCCTGATTCAGTAGGCCTAGAGTGGGGCCTGGGAAATTAAAAAATTTAAACAAACACCCCATAAATTATGGCACATCTATATAATAAAATATAATGAAGCTGCTAAAAAAGAATGTAGTGACGAGTGATCTCCAAACTATTAAATGAAAAGCAAGTTGCAAAACAGCATGCTACTATTTATAAAACTAAAAGAAGTGGGATGTTTATACATACATAAATGCTTGTGTATACACCCCCAAGAAATTATAAACAAGGGCTGCCATTGTGTAAAAAGGAGGATTTAGGGTCAGGGTAAAGACCTAACCTTTGTTGTATTTTATGCCCTTTTGTATTTTTTCTGTTTTATCAAGGGCATTTTTTCTCAAGTGCAAAGTAAAAAGCACCCTAAATGTATAGCCAGGTTTGGGAACCACTGCCCTAGTTAATTGCAAGTATGGCCTTGCTTCTAATGTGTATATATACTACTCTCATCTTTAAAATCTCGTGGGATTTCCTAATGTCCTGCATGAAATTTAAGTCTTAAGCCCAGTCTCTCTTTTCTGTTGTTTCCCCCTCTGATTTCCTGTATCACCACAGTGGAGAAATGTTTGCAAGGGATATCCAGACACTCCCTCATCTGCTCATTCCAATTTTGAGCCTGTATCCAAATGTCCCCCCTCCCCTTTATCAGCTTTGTCCCAATAGCCTTCAACCCTCCACCCAAGTCTCTGCCCCTCAGGCGAGCAACACAATAAAATTCTCCTCAGCCCCTTCAGCTCCTGGTCTGGAATGGACTGAGGGTACTAACTTTTGAAGCATTTGCAACCATGGGGTCGGAATGCCTGCTCCTCTAGGATATCCTGGTGGCTACAAATGGGTGTCACAGAAACATCTAGCTATTTTGCATACGGTTTGGCAATAATCATTATATGCCTAAGAATACTTTCCGGTAAGAAGATTGGCAGTGCCTTCCTCCAGCACGATGCAGTATTTCCTTCTCGATCTTCTCCACTGTATCCAGTCAACTTAATGCTTTTTAAATAAATATCCACTTGGTTCCAGGGTCCGTCCTGCACTCTGTGGCACAAGATTCTTAATTCCAGGCGTGATTCTGTCACCCCTGGCTCATCTTTCTCAGTAAACCAATCCCAACCCTACAATCCCAAATGTGGGTCTCCGGAAGCCCCTCTCCCCAGCCAGTTCGCCAGCCACACCGTGGGTCAACGCTACGCCTTTAAACTCACTTTGGGAAAGTTACGATGGGTGTGATGTCACGCCCAAGCCAGAGCCCCAGGGAACACGGAGGAAGCCAACCGCTCGACATCCCGACCTCCGATCTCTCCCTCGTCACTCACCCCAGAGTTACACCCCACGTCGAGCCCCAGGATCGGCCTTGTCTCGGGACTCTGGGGGAAGAGCCGGCGAAGCAGGTCCGAGGGCAGGAGGCGGAGCCGCTGTTCTGGAGGGTGGAAGCGCGAGTAATGGGGGAAATTTCCAAACGGGGCGGCCCCGGGCTCCAGAATTCGTGGTTCCTTTTCAGCCGTGGCCTCCTCAACGCCCCGGGTGGCCTGTTTCGCGGACGCCGCCATTAGCCTCGGTCTGGCGTCCGGGCCCCACGGAACCGGAAGTGCGAAGCCTGCGGCCGGGCGAGCGGGGCACCACGCTAACGCGCTTGCGCGGATTGGCCAGGCGGAGCCGGTGCTCTCTGAGCGAGCGCAGATGCCACGGGTTTCAGTTACCTTACTGAACCCTTGCTGCAACGAAGGCGGTGGTTAGTACTATTATCCCATTTTACAGGTGAGCAGGTGAGCGCAGAAAGGTCTGACTTGCCCAGGTCGACGTAATTTCAACGTGGGCTACCCAGAACCGGGAGTTTGTTGGGAGGTTGGAAATCAATTTTGGTCCAGCTTCCTCCCTTTACAAACGCACTGAGGTCCAGAGAATAAGAAATTACTTGTCCAGGGTCACAAAGAGAATCTGCGAGACCGGGACTTGTACCTTGTTCATCACGTGTTCCAGGAAAGGGTAGCCAGAAGCTTTGGGTCACTTGAAATGCCAGGAGACTCAGATGGCCTTGCCAGCCAGGTGGGACAGGGGTTGGGGCAACTGTAGTCTGTGAGCCCCTTGAGAGGCAAGGACTATGCCTTAAGAGCCAGCATTTAGGAATGCTTACTGGATGCCAGATACTTTTCTAAGCCCTTTACAGATATTAATTCTTTAAATCCTCACATCAGTCCTGTGAGGAAAACACCATAATCATTATCCCTTTTATGCTGACAACATTGGGGCACAATGAAGTTAGTAACCTGCCCGAGGCCATGCAGTTAGCAATGATGGTACCGGGATTTGAACTCAGGCAGTTTGGCTCTGGAGGGTGTACCTGCAACCATTGCTATTCTCAGCCTTGAATCCCCTATGCCTATCATAATGCCTGGCCCAAAGATGTTTAATAAAATATTTGTTGAATGAAAACTCAGTATCAACAAAATTCTGTTGGGAAAACTGGATATTCATATGCGAAAGGATGAAAGGCGGCCTTAATCTCATGCAAAAACCAACTCAAAATAGGTTAAGGACTTAAATGGTTAAGACCTGAAACTGTAAACTTCCAAGAAAAAAACATAGGGAAAGGCTTGTAACATTGATCTTATTAATGATTTCATAGCTACGACAACAAAAACAAAAATGAACAAGTGGGACTACATAAAACTAAAAAGCTTTTGCATAGCAGTGGAAACCATCAATAGAGTAAAAAGGCAACCCAGAGAATGGGAGAATTATTTGCAAGCCATGTATCTGATAAAGGATTAATTTCCAAAATATATAAGGAATTCCTACAACTCAATAGCAAAAGAACTAATAACATTTAAAAATGGACAAAGGAATTAAATAGCTATTTCTCCAAAGAATGCCATACAAATGGCCAATGGGTATATGAAAAGATGCTCACCATCACTAATCATTAAAGCAATGTAAATAAAAAAGATGTCACCTCACACCTGTTAGGATGCCTCTTATAAAAAAACAAAAGACAATTATGTAAATTTGAGGGAGGGACTAAACAATTCCCAGACAAGGGAAAGTTGAGGGAATTTGCCTCCCACAAACCACCTCTACAGGATATATATTTTTAATAATTTATTTTGGTATCATTAATCTACAATTACATGTGCAATATTATGGTGATTAAACTACCCCCTTCATCAGGTCCCCCCCACCAACCCTATTACAGGCACTGTCCATCAGCATAGTGAGATGCTATAGAATCACTACTTGTCTTCTCTGAGTTCTACAGGATATTTGAAAGGGACTGCTCTAGATGGAAGCACTCCTAAGGCTAAAATGATGTCACCAGAGGAAATAAAATCATAGCAAAGAAAGCTGACCATCCAAATACCAACTAAAGGCCAAAAAAAAAAAAAAAAAATCAACTATCCACAAAAACACTCAAAGGAAAGGCAAAAGAGTCCAGAATAAAAAACACTGACATATAAAGAATGGAGGAGGAAGAATAAGAAGGGAGAGAAATAAAGAATCATCAGACTGTGTTTATAATAGCTTAACAAGAGAGTTAAGTTAGACTGTTAGATAGTAAAGAAGCTACCCTTGAACCTTTGGTAACCACGAATCTAAAGCCAGCAATGGCAATAAGTACATATCTATCGATAATCACCCTAAATGTAAATGGACTGAATGCACCAATCAAAAGACAAAGAGTAATAGAATGGATAAAAAAGCAAGACCCATCTATATGATACTTACAAGAGACTCAACCTCAAACCCAAAGATATACACAGACTAAAAGTGAAGGGATGGAAAAAGATATTTCATGCAAACAACAAGGAGAAAAAAGCAGATGTTGCAGTACTTGTATTAGACAAAATAGACTTCAAAACAAAGAAAGTAGCAAGAGATAAAGAAGGACATTACATAATGATAAAGGGGGCAGTCCAACAAGAGGATATAACCATTATAAATATATATACACCCAACACAGGAGCGCTGACATATGTGAAACAGATACTAACAGAATTAAAGGAGGAAATAGAAAGCAATGCATTCATTTTAGGAGACTTCAACACACCACTCACTCCAAAGGACAGATCAACCAGACATAAATAAATAAAGACACAGAGGCTCTGAACAACACACTAGAACAGATGGACTTAACAGGCATCTACAGAACTCTACACCCAAAAGCAGCAGGATACACACATTCTTCTCAAGTACACATGGAACATTCTCCAGAATAGACCACATACTAGGCCACAAAAAGAACCTCAGTATATTCAGAAACATTGAATTGTACCAAACGACTTCTCAGATCACAAAGGTATAAAACTAGAAATAAATTTTAGAAGGAAATCAAAAAGGCTCACAAATACATGGAGACTTAACAACATTTTCCTAAATAATCAATGGATCAATGACCAAATTAAAAGAGAGATCAAACAATATATGGAGACAAATGACAACAATATCACAAAGCCACAACTTCTGTGGGACGCAGCAAAGGCAGTTCTAAGAGGAAAGTATATTGCACTCCAGGCCTATTTAAAGAAGGAAGAACAATCCCAAATGAATAGTCTAAAGACACAATTACTGAAATTGAAAAAAGAAGAACAAATGAGGCGCAGTCACCAGAAGGAGAGACATAATAAAGATTAGAGAAGAAATAAATAAAATTGAGAAGAATAAAACAATAGAAAAAATCAATGAAACCAAGAGCTGGTTCTTTGAAAAAATAAACAAAATAGATAAACCCCTAGCCAGATTTATTAAGAGAAAAAGAGAATCTACACATATAAACAGAATCAGAAATGAGAAAGGAGAAATCATGATGGACCCCACAGAAATACAAAGAATTATAAGAGAATACAATGAAAATCTATATGCTTACAAACTGGAAAACCTAGAAGAAATGGACAACTTCTTAGAAAAATACAACCTCCCAAGACTGACCAAGGAAGAAACAGAAAACCTAAACAGACCAATCACCAGCAACGAAATTGAATCGGTAATCAAAAAACTACCCAAGAACAAAACCCCCAGGCCAGATGGATTCACCTCTGAATTTTACCAGACATATAGAGAAGAAATGATACCAATTTTCCTTAAAGTTTTCCAAAAAATAGAAGAGGAGGGAATACTTCCAAACTCTTTCTATGAAGCCAGCATCACTCTAATACCAAAACCAGGCAAAGACCTCACCAAAAAAGAAAATTACAGACCTATATCCCTGATGAACGTAGATGCAAAAATACTCAACAAAATATTAGCAAACCAAATTCAAAAATACATCAAGAGGATAATACACCATGATCAAGTGGGATTCATTCCAGGGATGCAAGGATGGTACAACATTCGAAAATTCATCAACATCATCCACCACATCAACAAAAAGAAGAACAAAAACCACATGATCATCTCCATAGATGCTGAAAAAGCATTTGACAAAATTCAACATCCATTCATGATAAAAACTGTCAACAAAATGGGTATAGAGGGCAAGTATCTCAACATAATAAAGGCCATATATGACAAGCCCACAGCCAACATCATACTTAACAGCGAGAAGCTGAAAACTTTTCATCTAAGATGGGGAACAAGACAGTGATGCCCACTCGCCCCACTGTTATTCAACATAGTACTGGAGGTCCTAGCCACAGCAATCAGACAAAACAAAGAAATACAAGGCATCCAGATTGGTAAAGAAGAAGTCAAATTGTCACTATTTGCAGATGACATGATACTGTACATAAAAAACCCTAAAGACTCCACTCCAAAACTACTAGAACTAATATCTGAATTCAGCAAAGTTGCAGGATACAAAATTAACACACAGAAATCTGTTGCTTTCCTATACACTAACGAAAAGCTAACAGAAAGAGAAATCAGGAAAACAATTCCATTCACAATTGCATCAAAAAGAATAAAATACTTAGGAATAAACCTAATGAAGGAAGTGAAAGACCTATACCCTGAAAACTACAAGACACTCCTAAGAGAAATTAAAGAGGACACTAACAAATGTAAATTCATCCCATGCTCTTGGCTAGGAAGAATAAATATTGTCAAAATGGCTAAACTACCTAAAGCAATCTACAGATTCAATGCAATCCCTATCAAAATGCCGACAGCATTCTTCAATGATCTGGAACACATAGTTATAAAATTTATATGGAAACACAAAAGACCCCGAATAGCCAAAGCAATCTTGAGAAGGAAGAATAAAACAGGGGGAATTATGCTCCCAGACTTGAAGCTGTACTACAAAGCTACAGTAATCAAGACAATCTGGTATTGGCACAAAAAACAGACCCACAGACCAGTGGAACAGAATAGAAAATCCAAACATTAACCCAAACATATACAGTCAATTAATATTTGATAAAGGAGCCTTGGATATACAATGGGGAATGACAGCCTCTTCAGCAGCTGGTGTTGGAAAAACTGGACAGCTACATGTAAGAGAATTAAACTGGACTACTGTCTAACCCCATACACAAAGGTAAACTTAAGGTGGATCAAAGACCTGAATGTAAGTCATGAAACCATAAAACTCTTAGAAAAAACATAGGCAAAAATCTCTTGGACATAAACATGAGTGACTTCTTCATGAACATATCTCCCCAGGCAAGGGAAACAAAAGCAAAAATGAACAAGTGGGACTATATCAAGCTGAAAAGCTTCTGTACAGCAAAGGACACCATCAGTAAAACAAAAAGACATCCTACAGTATGGGAGCCTATATTCATAAATGACATATCCGATAAGGGGTTGACATCCAAAATATACAAAGAACTCACACACCTCAACAAACAAAAAGCAAATAATCCAATTAAAAAATGGGCAGAAGATATGAATAGACACTTCTCTAAAGAAGAAATTCATATGGCCAACAGGCATATGAAAAGGTGCTCCACATCGCTAATCATCAGAGAAATGCAAATTAAAACCACAATGAGGTATCGCCTCACACCAGTAAGGATGGCCAACATCCAAAACACAAACAACAAATGTTGGTGAGGATGTGGAGAAAGGGGAACCCTCCTAGACTGCTGGTGGGAATGCAAATTAGTTCAACCATTGTGGAAAGCAATATGGAGGGTCCTCAAAAAACTCAAAATAGAAATACCATTTGACCCAGGAATCCCACTCCTAGGAATTTACCCTAAGAATGCAGCAGCCCGGTTTGAAAAAGACATATGCACCCCTATGTTTATCGCAGCACTGTTTACAATAGCCAAGAAATGGAAGCAACCTAAGTGTCCATCAGTAGATGAATGGATAAAGAAGATGTGGTACATATACACAATGGAATATTATTCAGCCATAAGAAGAAAACAAATCCTACCATTTGCAACAACATGGATGGAGCTAGAGGGTATTATACTCAGTGAAATAAGCCATGCGGAAAAGACAAATATCAAATGATTTCACTCATATGTGAAATATAAGAACAAAGAAAAAAAACCTGAAGGAACAGAACAGTTGCAGACTCACAGCACCCAAGAATGGACTAACAGTTACCAAAGGGAAAGGGACTGGGAGGATGGGTGGGAAGGGAGGGACAAGGGGGAAAAAGGGGCATTATGATCAGCAGACATAATGTGGGTGGGGGGTCACAGGGAAGGCTGTACAACTCAGTGAAGACAAATAGTGATTCTATAGCATCCCTGACTTCAAGCTCTACTACAAAGCCACAGTAATCAAGACAATTTGGTACTGGCACAAGAACAGACCCACAGACCAGTGGAACAAAATAGAGTCCAGATATTAACCCAAACATATACGGTCAATTAATATTCGATAAAGGATAATAAAGGACTATGCTGATGGACAGTGACTGTAATGGGGTATGTGGGGGGAACTGGATGATGTGGGGAGTCTATTAACCATAATGTTGCACATGTAATTGTAGATTAACGGTACCAAAACAAACAAACAAACAAAAGACAAGTGTTGGCAAGGATGTGGAGAAATTGCAATCATTGTACCCTGTTGGTCGAATGATAAATAGTACAGCCTCTATGAAAAACAGCATGACTGTTCTTCAAAAAATTAAAATAGAACTCCCATAAGATTCAGCAATCCCATTTCTAGGTACTTAAAGAATTGAAATCAGGATCTCAAAGAGATATTAGCATTCCCATGTTCATTGTGACACTATTCACAATAGTCAAGATGTTGAAAAATAATTTAAATGTCCATCCCCAGATGAACAGACAAAACAAATGTGGTATACACATACAATGGAGTATTATTCATCTTAAAAAAGGAGGAAATTTTGCCATATGTGACAACATAGAATAACCTTGAGGATGGTACACTAAATGAAAATACCCAGTCACTGAAGGACAAATGCGGCAGGATTTTACTTACATAAGGTACCTAAAATAGTCAAACTCACAGAAGCAAAGAACAGAATGGTAGTTGCCAGAGGAGGTGGGAGAGAGAAAGGTGAAGTTGCTAATACAAAGTTCCAGTTAATGCAAGATGAATAAGGGCTAGAGATCTGCTGTACAACATTGTGCTGGCAGATAACAATACTGTATTGTACACTTAAAAATGTTAAGAGGGTAGATCTATTAAGTGTTAACACAATGAAGTAAAAAACAAAAAATCCCAAACTTAAAAGAGCATGCAAGTGGGTGACTAAAGCCCTGTCTCTTTGGGAGAACTAAAATAGAAGGAAGAAAGGACCGGACTGGAACAGATGTGGTGGAATGGAGTGAGGCAAAATGTGGGCTGAGCCAGAGAGAGAAAAAAAATAGAGCTGGTAAGAGAGAAACTGAGGGGTCAGCCTAGGTAGCAGGTTCAAAGTACAAACCAGGATGGTCTAGAATATCCAACAGGTTCAGCCAGGAATCACCAGAGTTGTGCTGACCTTTTCTCTCCCCATCTGGCCCGTCCTCTTAAAGGGACCTCCTGCTACATGAGGCCAGCGATTTGCTGAATTTCTTCCAAGGGATTGAAGTATATGACCCCTGCAGACAAGTGCCATCAGAGTTAAAATGGACTCTGTTTCTTTTCCTTCCCATTTTCACTTTATACTTTCATCTCCACCTAGTCTATTTGGAGAGATAAGTTAATGACCAAAAGTCACAGTGGAATTGAGTAAAATAGTATTTTGGGCAACTTCCAGAAAGGGGATGGGGGTCTGAAACAACAAACAGGTACCATTTCTTGCCCTAGTGTTGACAAATTTTGGTGAGCCAAGCTTACCTCTTTCTGTAACTAGCACTAAACACCTGATAACCCCTTCATTTTCAAGGAGCTGAAATCACCATGCTTTTGTAAACATCTTTTGTTTGTTTAAACACGGTATATATTTTTTACCAATAGTTAAATTTGATGAGGGACATGGGCATGCTTTTGAGTTCTCAAAACACTCTTCACCAGAAAGGAATTAAGCACCAGGCCTAGGTGGTGAATAATAGGCTCCTCCTGATCCTGGGATCCTTGAGAACCAAAGATAAGAGTGGGCCTGATAATGTTACTGGGGACTTAAAATGCCCCAGAGGTGACCCTATAAAATGCCCATAAAGAGGCATTTTAGTTTGACCCACTCTTGTGACTGAACCTCTGTCCATTTTTCAGAGTCTGATCAGTACTGACCCTACAATACTCAACTCCTAGGCCTGGAGCCTGAGTATCCAGCCCCAGCACTTCAAAGAGGCATAGCAGCACCAAAGAGCATGCTCTGCACTGCATCACTGCATTGGCCAGGCTGTGGGACTGGGGTGCTTGAAAGAAAAAAAATTCTAAATACAAAAATAGATGTAAAAGTGAATATTTCTTTACAATGGGACCATCACAACAAATTACAAATTTTTAAAAGCTCTGGAATCTTATAGCTCATAGATGACAGAAAGTTGATCAAGGTTTGTCCCCAATTTGACAACACACCTAAATGTTTATATGACACTGATAATAACAAACCAGGAACCTGAAAGTTTTCCAAGTTATCAAATAATAAAAGACAAATTTGATCTGCCATACTAAGAAAAGACTGAATTATCTCTCTAGTCCTCTCTACAAAATGGTATTATTAAATTGTTGCCTTATGAAGAAGCAATCAGAGTGTGCAGCCAAAAATGTACAAAAAAATATTCAAGTTTGATTGACATTTAATTCATCAAACTATTACGGGATTTTTTTGTGATACTTGTGGTATTCATCATCTTTCAAATTTTTCCTTGTTTAGACACTAATCTTAGATGTGTTCTTCAAATTGCCTACATTTACTAGCCAATGTGTCTGTGAAAACCTCATTATAATTGGTGTATTATGAGTTTTTTATTATCTAAGTTAACATCAGTCATTTGTGTCATCAAAAATGTAAAATAGGAATTCTGATAAATTGTATTTAAAAAAATTTTACTAAGGTATTATTGATATACACTCTTATGAAAGTTTCACATGAAAAAACAATGCGGTTACTACATTTACCCATATTATCAAGTCCCCACCCATACCCCAATGCAATCACTGTCCATCAGTGTAGTAAGATGCCACAGTTCACTATTTACCTTCTCTGTGCTACACTGTTTTCCCCGTGATCCCCCACACCATGTGCACTCAACATAATATCTCTCAATCCCCTTCTCCTTCCCTCCCCACCTGCCCTCCCACACCCTCTCCTTTGGTAACCACTAGTCCCTTCTTGGAGTCTGTGAGTCTGCTGCTGTTTTGTTCCTTCGTTTTGCTTCGTTGTTATACTCCACAGATGAGTGAAATCATTTGGCACTTGTCTTTCTCTGCCTGGCTTATTTCACTGAGCATAATATCCTCCAGCTCCATCCATGTTGTTGCAAATGGTAGGATTTGTTTCTTTCTTATGGCGGAATAGTATTCCATTGTGTATATGTACCACATCTTCTTTATCTATTCATCCATTGATGGACACTTAGGTTGCTTCCATATCTTGGCTATTGTAAATAGTGCTGCGATAAACATAGGGGTGCATATGTCTTTTTGAATCTGAGAAGTTGTATTCTTTGGGTAAATTCCAAGGAGTGGGATTCCTGGATCAAATGGTATTTCTATTTTTAGTTTTTGAGGAACCTCCATATTGCTTTCCACAATGGTTGAACTAGCTTACATTTCCACCAGCAGTGTAGGAGGGTTCCCCTTTCTCCGCATCCTCGCCAGCATTTGTTGTTCTTAGTCTTTTGGATGCTGGCCATCCTTACTGGTGTGAGGTGATATCTCATTGTGGTTTTAATTTGCATTTCCCTGATGATTAGTGATGTGGAGCATCTTTTCATGTGTCTGTTGGCCATATGAATTTCTTCTCTGGAGAACTGTCTCTTCATATCCTCTGCCCATTTTTTAATCGGGTTATTTGTTTTTTTGGGTGTTGAGGTGTGTAAGTTCTTTATCTATTTTGGATATAGATCCTGTGTCGGATATATCATTTACAAATATATTCTCCCATACTGTAGGATGCCTTTTTGTTCTGTTGATGATGTCCTTTGCCGTACAGAAACTTTTTAGTTTGATGTAGTCCCATGAGTTCATTTTGCTTTTGTTTCCCTTGCTTGAGGAGAGGAGATGTGTTCAGGAAGAAGTTGCTCATGCTTATACTCAGGAGATTTTTGCCTATGTTGTCTTCTAAGAGTTTTATGGTTTCATGACTTACATTCAGGTCTTTGATCCATTTTGAGTTTACTTTTGTGTATGGGGTGAAACAGTAATCCAGTTTCATTCTGTTGCATGTAGCTGTCCAGTTTTGCCAACACCAGTTGTTGAAGAGGCTGTCATTTCCCCATTGTATGTCCATGGCTCCTTTATCATATATTAATTGACCATATATGGTTGGGTTTATATCAGGGCTCTCTAGTCTGTTCCATTGGTCTATGGGTCTGTTCTTGTGCCAGTACGAAATTGTCTTGATTACTGTGGCTTTGTAGTAGAGCTTGAAGTTGGGGAGCATAATCCCCCCAGCTTTATTCTTCCTTCTCAGGATTGCTTTGGGTATTTGGGGTCTTTTGTGGTTCTATATGAATTTTAGAATGATTTTCTCTAGTTAGTTGAAGAATGCTGTTGGTATTTTGACAGGAATTGCATTGAATCTGTAGATTGCTTTAGGTAGGATGGCCATTTTGACAATATTAGTTCTTCCTATCCATGAGCACGGGGTGTGTTTCCATTTATTGGTATCTTCTTTAATTTCTCTGAGTGTCTTGTAGTTTTCAGCATATAGGTCTTTCACTCCCTTGGTTAGGTTTATTCCTAGGTATTTTATTCTTTTTGATGCAACTGTGAATGGAATTGTTTACCTGATTTCTCTCTCTGCTAGTTCATTGTTAGTGTATAGGAATGCCACCGATTTCTGTGTATTAATTTTGTATCCTGCAAATTTGTTGAATTCAGATATTAGATCTAGTAGTTTTGGAGTGGATTCTTTAGGGTTTTTTATGTACAATATCATGTCATCTGCAAACAGGGCCAGTTTTAACTTCTTTCTTGCCAGTCTGGATGCCTTTATTTCTTTGTGTTGTCTGATTGCCATGGCTAGGACCTCCAGTACGATGTTGAATAGAAGTGGGAGAGTGGGCATCCTTGTCTTGTTCCCAATCTTAAAGAAAAAGCTTTCAGCTTCTCGCTGTTAAGTATAATGCTGACTGTGGGTTTGTCATATATGGCCTTTATTATGTTGAGGTTCTTGCCCTCTATACCCATTTTGTTGACAGTTTTTATCGTGAATGGATGTTGAATTTTGTCAAATGCTTTTTCAGCATCTATGAAGATGATCATGTGGTTTTTGTTCTTTTTGTTGATGTGGTGGATGGTGTTGATGGATTTTCGAATGTTGTACCATCCTTGCGTCCCTGGAATAAATCCTACTTGATCATGATGGATGATCCTTTTCATGTATTTTTGAATTTGGTTTGTTAATATTCTGTTGAGCATTTTTTCATCTATCTTCATCAGGGATATTGGTCTGTAATTTTCTGTTTTTGTGGTGTCTTTGCCTGGTTTTGGTATTACAGTGATGCTGGCCTCATAGAATGAGTTTGGAAGTATTCCCTCCTCTTCTACTTTTTGGGAAACTTTAAGGAGGATGGGTATTAGGTCTTCACTAAATGTTTGATAAAATTCAGTGGTGAAGCCATCTGGTCCAGGTGTTTTGTTCTTAGGTAGTTTTTTGATTACCAATTCAATTTCGTTGTTGGTAATTGGTCTGTTCAGGTTTTCTGTTTCTTTCTGGGTTAGCCTTGGAAAGTTGTATTTTTCTAGAAAGTTGTCCATTTCTTCTAGGTTATCTAGTTTGTTAGCATATAATTTTTCATAGTATTCTCTCATAATTCTTTGTATTACTGTGGTTTCTCTAGTGATTTTTTCTTTCTCATTTCTGATTCTGTTTATGTGAGTAGACTCTCTTTTTTTCTTGATGAGTCTGGCTAGGGGTTTATCTATTTTGTTTATTTTCTCAAAGAACCAGCTCTTGCTTTCATTGATTCTTTCTATTGTTTTATTCTTCTCAATTTTATTTACTTATGCTCTAATCTTTATTGTGTCCCTCCTTCTACTGACTTTGGGCCTCATTTGTTCCTCTTTTTGTGAGTTTAGACTGCTCATATGGGATTGTTCTTCTTTCCTGAGGTAGGCCTGTATTGCAGTATACTTTCCTCTTAGCATGGCCTTCGCTGAGTCCCACAGATTTTGCGGTGTTGAATTATTGTTGTCATTTGTCTCCATATATTGCTTGATCTCTGTTTTTATTTGGTCATTGATACATTGGTTATTTCGGAGCATGTTGTGAAGCCTCCATGTGTTTGTGAGCTTTTCATTTTCTTTGAGTAATTTATTTCTAGTTTCATACCTTTGTGGTCTGAGAAACTGGTTGGTACAATTTCAATCTTTCTGAATTTACCGAGGCTCTTTCTGTGGCTTACTATATGATCTATTCTTGAAAATGTTCCATGTGTACTTGAGAAGAATGTGTATTCTGCTGCATTTGGGTGTAGAGTTCTGTAGATGTCTCTTAGGTCCATCTGTTCTAATGTGTTGTTCAGTGCCTCTGTCTCCTTACTTATTTTCTGTCTGGTTGCTCTGTCCTTCAGAGTGAGTGGAGTGTTGAAGTTTCCTAGAATGAATGCATTACATTCTATTTTCCCTTTTAATTCTGTTAGTATTTGTTTCACATATGTAGCTGCTCCTGTGTTGGGTGCATGGATATTTATAATGGTTATATCTTCTTGTTGGATTGACCCTTTTATCATTATGTAATGTCCTTCTTTGTTTCTTGTGACTTTCTTTGCTTTAAAGTCTATTTTAACTGATATAAGTACTGCAACTCCTGCTTTTTTCTCCCTATTCGTTGCATGAAATATCTTTTTCCATCCCTTCACTTTAGTCTGTGTATGTGTTTGGGTTTAAAGTGAGTCTCTTGTAGACAGCATATAGATGGGTCTTGCTTTTTATCCAGTCAGTGACTCTATTTCTTTTGATTGGTGCATTCAGTCCATTTACATTTAGGGTGATTATCGATAGGTATGTACTTATTGGCATTGCAGGCTTTAGATTCATGGTTACCAAAGGTTCAAGGTTAACTTCCTTACTATCTAAGAATCTAACTTAACTCACTTAATATGCTATTACAAACACAATCTAAGGTTCTCTCTTTTTTTTTCTCCTGCTTTTTCTTCTCTTCCATTCTTTATATATTAGGTATCATATTCTGTACTCTTTGTCTATCCTTTGATTGACTTTGGGGATAGTTATTTTAATTTTTGCATTTGTTTAGTAATTAGCTGTTTTACTTTCTTTACTGTGGTTTTACTACCTCTGGTGACAGCTATTAAACCTTAGGAACACTTCCATCTATAGCAGTCCCTCCAAAATACACTGTAGAGATGGTTTGTGGGAGGTAAATTCTCTCAGCTTTTGCTTATCTAAAAATTGTTTAATCCCTCCTTCAAATTTAAATGATAATCTTGCTGGATAAAGTAATCTTGGTTGAGGCCCTTGTGTTTCATTGTGTTAAATACATCATACCATTCCCTTCTGGCCTGTAAGGTTTCTGCTGAGAAGTCTGATGATAGCCTGATGGGCTTTCCTTTGTATGTGATCATATTTCTCTCTCTGGCTGCTTTTAATAGTTTGTCCTTATCCTTGATCTTTGCCATTTTCTTGGTGTTGTCTTCCTTGGGTCCCTTGTGTTGGGAGATCTGTGCATCTCCATGTCCTGAGAGACTATCTCCTTCCCCAGACTGGGGAAGTTTTCAGCAATCACCTCCTCAAAGACACTTTCTATCCCTTTTTCTCCCTCTTCTTCTTCTGGTACCCCTATAATGCGAATATTGTTCCGTTTGGATTGGTCACACAGTTCTCTCAATATTCTTTCATTATCAGAGATCCTTTTTTCTCTCAGTGCCTCAGCTTCTTTGTATTCCTCTTCTCTAGTTTCTATTTCATTTATTGTCTCCTCCACTGTATCTAATCTGCTTTTAATACCATCCATTGTGCTCTTCAATGATTGGATCTCCAGCCAGAATTCATTTCTGAGTTCTTCAATATCTTTCTGTGGCTCCATGAGCATGTTAATGATTTTTATTTTGAACTCTCTTTCAGGAAGATTCATGAAGTCAGTGTCATTTAAATCTTTCTCAGGAGTTGTATTAATAATTTTACATTGAACCAGGTTCCTTTGCCGTTTCATATTTGTATATGGCACCCTCTAGTGCCCAGAAGCTCTACTCTCTGGAGCTGCTCAGCCCTTGAAGCAATGTCGGGGGTCACAGGGGCATGGTGTTGGTGCCTGGGGGGATGAAAGAGCTGTTTCCTGCTCCCTGCTTGCTATGCCTAACTCCACTGCCTGAACCAGTGGGACAAGCACACAGGTATAAGCCTCTATGCTTTGCATTTGTAGTTGCTGTAACAGATCTTCCCACTGGCTGGCCTAATGCCAGGGTAGGGTTTGCCGATTTGCGAGCCAGGTGGGGCTGGCCAGGAGAAAGGCGCAGTAAGCTGCATATCATGGAGGGGGCCCTTGGAGCCGTTTAGCCATCCAGGGAGCTGGAGCACCTGAAGATTGTGAAAGCTCCCAACCTGCTGGGCAGAGTGCACCTGGACAATTTTGTCTACCTGTCCTTTCTCCTGAGCAGTAAGCTCTGTGCAATCCTTGCCCCTTTAGCAGCCCTCTTGCTAAGGGCTTTCGTTTGTCCCAGAGCAGCCAGATATGGATTCCTGCTTTCCACAAGTGGCTGGAATCTCAGTCTGTCCAGGAATTCTGCCTGTCTTAGCTTTCCAACCTCCTACTCACGAGAGTACCATGCAAACACCATGAAATGTAGATTTGTGCTCCCAGAGCAGACCTCCGGAGTTAGGTATTCAGCAGTCCCAGACCTCCACTCCTTCCCCACTCCGTTTCTCTTCCTTCTGCTGGTGACTGGGGTGGGGGAAGGGCTTGGGTCCCGCTGGGCCACAGCTTTGGTATGTTACCCTGTTCCGTGAAGTCTGCTCTTTTCTCCAGGTGTATGCAGTCTGGCACAGTCCTCTTTCCTGTTGTTCTTTCAGGAGTAGTCGTATTAATTATAATTTCGTATTATATGCGGTTTTAGGAGGAAGCCTCTGTCTCACCTCTCACACTGCCATCTTTTTTTTTTTTTTAACAATTTATTTTATTTTAGTATCATTAACCTACAGTTACATGGGCAATATTGTGATGATTAAACTACCCACTTCATCAGGTCCCCCCCACCAACCCTATTACAGTCACTGTCCATCAGTGTAGTGAGATGCACACTGCCATCTTTTGATAAATTGTATTTTGAAAAGTTCCCATCAAAGAAGAAAAGAATGCATGGTATGTCTATAATGATATTCACTGTGTTATTGAGTATGTTGCTAATAGGACAAATTTGGTTTTGACTGGGTATCAATCAATAAGACAGAATCCTCTGCCTACATTTTTACACAGCTGACAATTGGAAGAATTTTCTTCAGACTAGCTTCTGGCTTCATACATCTTTATAACTTGATTCTCCTCCACTCCCACACACACTTCTGGTGCTAGATGCTATAGGACATGTTAAGATTTTGATCTGAACTCTGGTCTTGAGACCTACAGGTCACAGCATCAGGTGAGTCAGCATGGTGGGTGGATAAGAGACTTTTGGAGTTGTTTCTTCATCTAGGCAGCAGGTAATAGCTCAGTTATTCATGGGAGTAACTATAAACCATGAGACTACATCCCAAGTGGAGTGTATTCCCAACTAAACTTCCCCTTAACTGGATTCCAAAAATGCCTATTGCCATTCCAGTGCCATCTAACACAAGGGGAAAGGTACAAGAGGGAGAGTCAGAGTGGAAGCAGAAAGCAGTCTTAACCAACTACAGTTAAAATATCTTATTTTTCCAAATTTTACAAAAAAGTATTAAAATTTACAGGAAGTAGTTAATAGCTACTTAGGGATGGGGGTGGTATGTGGAGTGAGAGCAGTAAGAATTGACTGTTAATGGATGCAGGGTGTGTTTGGGGGGAACAAAAATGTTATAAAATTAGATAGTGGTGATGGTACATTCACATCCCCTGAATATACTAAAAATATTAAATTGTACACTTTAAATAGTTGAACTGTATGGTATGTAAATTATATCTTAACACATTTGTTTTAAAAAGACAAAATGAATATACACTTACCATTTGACCCAAGCAGTCACATTCGTGGGCATTTATCCTAGAGAAATGAAAACTTAATCCACCTAAAACCTTTACATGAATATTCATAGTGCCTTTATTTGTAATAGCTTCAAATTGTAAACAACCAAAATTTCCTCCAATAGGTGAATGGTTAAGCAACCTGTGGAACATCCATACCGTGGACTATTACTCAACAATACAAAGGAGCAATACTGATACATGCAACAAATTGGATGGAAGTCAAAGGCATTATGCTGAGTGGAAAAAAAAACTCTCAAAAAGATAAAAACTATATGATTCCATTTATAAAATATTTTCAAAATGCAAAAGTTATAGAAATGGAAAACAAATTGATAGTTGCTAGGGTTAGGGAGAGTAGGGAGTGGATGTGACCAGCTATGTTTGTGATGATGGATAGTTCTGTATCTTGATAGTAGCGATAGTTCCATTAATCCACATGTATGATAAAATGTCATAGACTTCTAGACACACACCATACCAGTATTAATTTCCAAGTTTGGGTAGTGTGCTATAATTTTATAAGATGCAACCATTGAGGGAAACTGGGTAAAGGGTATGCAGGACCATGCTATTTTGTGGCTTCCTATGCACATAAAATTATTTCATAGAGTTTTTTAAAAGAAGAGGCGTTATTAGAGAATCAATATGAGAAGTTATACACTCATTCCCTTCACCACCCAATGTAGCCATCCCCAGCAGCAGAGTGGAGAAGGTAAAAATAGAAGATCTCTGGTGTGGGGGTTACCAGCACACCAGAGACAAGAATAATCTAGTGAAAATGTAAACACTGAACATTGAAAACTTCAGATTTCTTCCTAACCACTTTCCAGATAACTGGTGGCCAGGATTATAGCCTTAAAGTTGTTGCTTTGGAGAGCCTTCTTGAGGAAACTGAAGATACTAACATCAGTGGTTCTCTAGGGAAGTGGCTTGGCCAAAACATGGGCTAGTGAAGCCCACAGAGACAAGCCCCATCACAGCTCAGAGCTTTGAATCAGCTTTTTAGTGCCCTACTCATTCTTTTTGAAATAGAAAATTTCAAGCTTATGTGAAAATAGAATGGTATAATGATCTCCATGCACTTATTACCCAACTTCAAAAATTATCAACATGTAGCCAATCTTATTTCTTCCATACTTCTACCCACTGTGCCTCCACCTCAGTTATTTTGAAGCAAATCCTAGACATCATGTATTATCTGTAAATACTTTCATATCTCTCTACCCATAGGGGCTCTTCTTTTTAATATAACTGCAATACTGTAATCACTTAAGACACTTTAGCAATGATTTCTTAATATCAAATGTAAGTGGTAAATTTTCCCTAATTGTCTCATAAATATATATTTTTTCACAGATGGTTTGTTCAAATATATTTTTCTCATAGTTGATTTGTTCAAAGCACATCATATTTTGGTTAATACATTGTTCGATGCCTCCCTCTTTTTCTTTTTAAGCCTTAGATGTTAGATATATTGTTCTGTAGAGTTTCCCATATTCTGGATTGTGAAAGTTATTTAAGTTTCTCAACCTCTGTATTCCATAGAAACTGTTGGTTAGCTCTAGAGTCTTGATCAGATTCAGATTTGGGTTTGGGCAGGAAAACTGCCTGGATGGGGATGCCCTTCCTATTTGATCACGTCAGAAGGGCCCACTCCTAAGCAGATAACCTTAGGTCATCAGACATTTGAAGAAATTCTCTAACATGAAAGACATAGTCCAAACAGCCTAGAAACAAGCAAGTCAGAGGAACAAAGACTACACAGGGAGGAGAAAGCATAAAAAAATCCTAAAATATTAATCATTTCTAAGAAATAAGAGAGATATTGCCTCTATGAAACAAGCTATAAAAAGAACATACAATCCAGATTACAGTTATGGGGATATTTGCCATATAATTATTTCAGTTTTTCTGTATGTTTGGAAAATGTCATAATAAAATATGGGGAAAAAACAACACTTAAAGAACAAAATGAAGTCTTGCTAATTAAAAATATAATAGCAGAAATAAAACACTCCATAGAACAGAACAGTTGGAAGGTAATGTTGAGGCAGTCTTCCATAAGGCACGGACAGAGATGGAAAACTGATGGCAAAAAATAAAGTCCAGCCTAGGAAGTCTGATATCCAAATAATAGGAGTTCCAGAAAGAGAAAGCAGAGAGAGCTATCAATCTCTCAAAGACCTAATCAAAGAGATCAAAGAACTATCAAAGAAACAATTCAAGAAAGTTTCCCAGAACTGAAGAGCCTAGCAGGTTGTCAAGTATAATGGATAAAAATAGTTTTATAACAAGACGCAATATGGTAAAATTTCAGAACATGAGGACAGAGAAGAAATCGTACATGTTTAAAAGATTAAAAATAACAAAACAAAAGATTTCAAACAAGAGATTGAGAATCATACTAACAATGGATTTCTCAACACTAGCAGCTAGAAGGCAATGAAACAACACCTTGAAAGTTCTGACGGAAAGTCTTTTCTAATCTTTCATTCTATACACAGCCAAATAGTGTGAAGACATTTCCGGGCATACAAGCCACAATATTATAGGAAGCCAAAAATGTTATCTTCCATGAACTCCTCCTCAGGAAGCTGTTGGAAAATGTTCTCCACCAAAATGAGGTAGAAAACTAAGAAAGGGAAGTTCATAGAATCCACTGTGCAAGTTTCCAACAGAGAGAATGGTGAAGGGGGTCCCCAGGATGGAGATGAAGGAAGGTTCCTGGACAATAGCTGAGCAGTACATCTTCAGAACGACCCATGCAGGTTAGAGAAGTCAGAAGATTCCAGAAGAGAAGGTGGTGTCCACAAGATGAAATTGATAGAACAGCTAATGTATTCGAACATATTGAGGTGCTGTTTACCCACTTAGGGGAGTTAAGAAATAAGTCATTAATAAGGACATAGAAAATGAAACAAATGAACAAACAGCTAGCAACAATAACCATTAACCTCCAGAAAAACAAAAAGTTGTGCAAGAAAGACAAAGTGATCATTGTATACTATATAGTTCAGTGGTCAGTACAGCTTACAGTCTTAATAAAGGAAACATTGAATATTGATTAATGCACAATTATGGATATACCAAATCAGAAAGACCCAGAGGATGGGTGAAAGAGGAAGAAGTGTGTGTGTGTGTGTGTGTTTGCTTTTAATCCTTGGTTTTTTTTCTGACTGCCCTTTTATTTTCTTCTTCAAATGAATGTGCTCCCCAAGCTTTCAATAATGCACGTTTTGTAGCCAGAAAAAAAACAACAATCTATTATATATCAAAGAAAAGGTTTGGAAACATGTCTCCAAGCATCCTCAGCTCCCCTTCTTAATTCACTATGGACTTAGCATCTGTAAATTTTCCTAAGTGTTATTTGAGCCTACTTATGTTTTCAGCATGTACCACTGCTCAGGCATAATGAGTTCCACAAGGTCACCTTGCAGTGCAAATTATTCTTTCATAGATTCATAGAGGGCCACATGTTCATTTATCATGTCTCAAACCCAAAGGGTTCCCTGCATTCAGGAATTTAGTAAAGTGTGTTCAGGACAATGTGGCTGAGGCAAGGTCTGTGAAGGGAAGCAATGGGTGGAGGGCTGGAATGCTTTGGAGTTAGTGGAGGCAGAGGAGCTGCTGGGGAAACTGGGAAGGAGTGGACTGGGAGGAGAAGCTGAGGAAGGATGCCAAGGGAGGCTGGAACTGACTGTGTCAGACTCTCTAATGCCTACAGAATAAAGCCCAAAGTCCTTTAATAAGGGCTTCTTGAACTTGAATATGCAAATGAATGACCTGAACCTCTTGCTAAAATGCAGGTTCTGGTTCAGGAGGTATGGATCTGCATTTCTGACAAGCTGCCAGGTAATACCAAGGCTGCTGGCCCATGTCCTCTAAAACTGACCTCCTGTCTGTTTCTTGAGCTTCACCTCTTCCACCCACACCTCACCCCATTCCAACATGTCTATTCCTCTCTTCCAGCCTTGCTGAACCACTCACAGTCCCCTGAATGCGCTGGGTGGTGACTACATGTCCTTGTACATGCTGTTCCCTGTGCCTGGAATCTACCCTGCCTCCCTCCCCTCCTCTACAATGCCCACTTTCCTGAGACCCAGCTCATGCGTGTCCTCTTCTGAGAAGACACCACCCACTCTCCTTCCAAAAGAGTGAATATTTTCCTCCCTCTACTTAGATCTGTGTACTACTGCCTTTTTTGCACCATATTGCAATTTTTGATTTACTATGAACTCTTGAAGGAAGTGACCTTGTCCCATTTTTGTATCCCCAGCATCTGCACGGCACTGAAAACTAAATAAATACCTAAATGAATGAATGGTGCTCGTTTTATAAAGGAAGAGTAGGTTCTCAGCAATGGACAGTTTCACAAAGAGGACAAAAGAAGTTAGACTCAGGAAAGGATCCTTGATGCGCCAAGTAGGTGGTACTTAGTAACTGAGCATCACTACTGCCGGGTTCTTTCCATTCACCTTCCCTTTCTCTTCCTTTCTTATCATCCTCCCCTCCTTCCTTCCTTTTTTTTCTCTGTTTATTTTTTAACTTCCCTTTACAGTATATTTTATTGCACAAGTTATGTAATGTTTCAGTACAGAAAGATTAGTAAATCTAGATAAAGAGAAAAGACCTGAAGTCTTAACTTGCCACCCAGAGATAACCATATTAGCATTTTTATGTATATCCATCTAGATTTTTTCCTATTCATAAGTATACATAAAATGTATGTGTGTATCTATGTATCTAATCACCATTAAATAAATTGATGTCTTTAATATTGCTTACTTAAACACAACTGTGGATACAACCTTCTTTGGAGATGACACCAAAATGCCTACATTTCAGAACATTTTTGAGGAATACAGGCCAGATAAGTTTGTAGAATATCTCTCAATTTGGTTTTGTGTAATGTATCCTCATGGTAAGATTCAGGCTTTGCACTTTAGGTTTACATTGTCTGAATAGAGTGTGTCCTTGTTTCAGTACATCACATCAGAAGGCACATGTGCCGATTATTCAGCCCTCCCCACCCAAACACACAGAGCCCCTGCCCAAGGCCTTTGTTCCAGCTGTTCCCTTTGTCTGAAATGCTCTCTTCTCTCTTGTCTGCTTGACTAAAATTTGTTCGTCCTTTAAGATCCAGCTCAAAGGTCTCCAAGAAGACTTTTCTAACTCCCTGTCTAACTATCCAGTGTGGCACTTACCACATTATAGTTAATTCTTATGATGGTGGACATGTGTTTGACATTCAGCTTTCTCCTGGGAAGTATAGCTTTTCCTCTGGGGAACTCTCCCTCCCCTCCCCTCCTCCCGTCAGTGAGTGCATCTCTAGGGCTGAATATATGACCTAGGTCCAGTTAGTCAGGGCATCCACCCCCGAGCCGGAGAGAATGGTCCAACAGAGAGCTTCTGAATCACAGAGGACCTGTTAGGGTCATCCAGGAATTCTGAAAGACTTGCTGGGCCAGGGAACTCTTGAACTCACACACAAGTACTTTCATCACATCCCACTGGTCAGAGAACTTGTGGTCATTGTTTTAAACTGCTCCATTGTATCCTCATGCCTCAGGCAAAATAGAGAGTCACTGCACCTGCCCCTTCGTTTCCTCTCAGGTAAAATAAAAGGATCAGATTGGATTCATTCATTCAGTCCTCCGTTCATTCAAAAGCTGTTTATTCAGACTATTTGCCATAAGTCCTATAAATTCAAGGGTGGACAAGACACAGTTCATGCCTTCAAGGAGCTCACGTTTTATAGAAAGAGACAGAAGGAGCAGTTAAAACACGGCTAGCATGGTGCTCTGAGGAGGGAGTGGCCAGGGCCCTGGCAAGGGACTGAGAAAGGCTTCATGGGAGAGGCTTACCCTGAAAGCCTCTGCTTCAGGGGGTCCTCCCAGGTGCAGCATAGGCTTTCCTTCTAGGGAAACACATTTTGGGTCAAAATGAGGCAGAATCTTCTAACAGAACTGTACACGACAGAACAGGCTTCTGTGGAAGTCCCTGCAGGGAGGAGCCTCTAGAAGGGTTGTGACAGATCTGAGGACCCAAAGACCATCTACCAAGGGTGTATATCCACAGGAGGACCAGTGTCCCTTTCCCACGCAAAGATAACTGTGGAGACTTAATTCACACGTAGCTATGCTGGGAGAAGCAGCTCTGGTGTGAGCCCGACACACTGGATCTGAGTTAAACCTCACACAGACTCCCCGGGACACCTTCGGTGACAAGCAAAGGCAGGCAAAGGAAACGGTTCGGGTGTCATAGTTACTTTTATTCTCATCTCCTGCCAGTCATGGACTGGGAAGGTGAGGCCAGTGATGGGACGGGTGCAGAACCTGGGAAACTTAGAGGAGCTGAGGCCACAGGGACTCGTGTCTGGGGGTGTGTCTCTGCCTTCAGACACTGGGAAGAAAGCTCTGGGGCCCCGCAGTGCAGGGGTGGCTTCCAGCAGACAAGTAAACAGTGTCCAAGAGATGTGACAATGGTTGGATTGAAGGGAACCAGAGGCTGATGAGGAGAGAGGCCTGGGGAGGTCTGAGAAGAGACAGGAATGAAAGCCAGGGGCCAGGACCTGCCCACAACCTCAGGCCAGGCAGCGCCTCTGCTTCTCCCTGGGGAACCAGGACCTGCTTTTCCTCAGGCAGCCACCCAGGGGCAGCAAAGCACTTGGATGAAATCCAGTCCCCCGGGATTGGTGACACACCCAGGCCTGGCCACAGCTGGGCAGGGAGGGGAAGCAGGAACCTTTTGGAATAAGGGTATCTGTCTGATCCTGACTCCCCTAGTGACCAGAGTCCTAGGGCTTCCCCAGGCTCCCTAGAGCTGCATGTGCACCTGGGAATCGGTGTTGGAGTCCAGGGACTTGCATGTGCCTCCGTGGCCCCCAACCTGCAATCCCCAGAAGGGGATCTCCTGATCTTTCAGCAGAGCTTCAGCCTCACATCACAGATGGTCAGATTCCTGGCTGCCTCTAGCTTTATAAAATCCAGTCTTTTCAGGGCCCAGCCACACCCCTGCCAAAAATGTAAGGGGCCAGCAGGCTCTCCTCCCCCTCAGCAGCTTGTGGCACCTGCCCAGCTTCGGTTTCTCGTAATCCTGTGTTCCTGTTCTCTGCCTTTCCTTCTCCCAAGACCCACCCAGGTGTTCCTGGGGCTCCTCATGCCTCAGCACAGGGGCGATGCAGGGACCTCAGCTCTGGCTCTGCTGCTGGCTCAGTGTGTCCGGGACCCCTCTTAGGATCTCGAGTAAGAGACTGTGGCATATTCTGCTTTAAGATGGCTCCGCGTTGTCCCTGTCACATTTTTATTGCTGAGGGCTTGCCTCATCCCCCAAGCTTTTGGAGCTCAGCCTTGGATAGGCACCTCAATCCCCAGTTTCTGCATGAACTGTCCCACGAGGAGGACAAGTGGATTTCTGGGATGCACAACCAAGGCCCAGGCTGTGAGTAGCAGGACAGGGGTTGGGGGAACTTAGAACTGGGACCAAAGACTAGAAGAGCCGAAGGGACACTGGAGGAGAGGTGGTGACTGGATAAGGCAGTCAGTGGGCATATGGATTCTGGTGCCTCTCCCTGCACCACCCGGGCCATGGTCTTCCATCTCGCTGATAGGAAAACTGGATCATAGATAGCAGGAAACACTGCTTAATACCATGAGCCTGTTGGCAGGGAGGCTGGGAATCGGATACAAGAATCTTGCCTCCCAGCTTGTGTCTAGAAGGTGGAAACTACAGAGTGCAAAATCTGGTGGTGGTAATGGTGGGGAGATGGAAGGCCAGGGGTGGCACCGAGGACAACAAATCAGAGGCTTCAGGGCCTCACCACCCAGTCTCCTGCCAGCTCCCACCAGTCTGTGAGCTGTATGACCTTGGACTCCTTACCAGGCCTCTCAATCAATCACTGGCTTTTCCCTCTGCAGTGGGGATGCACAGAGTACTGCCGTTGTAGGATTGCTGTAATGGATTGATTTAGACCAGCACGCAGTAGGCATGCCACCATGCTCCCCGCTGCCTTTGTCTCACCCACAAACACCACCACCTGCTGTTGGTTCCCTCTCTCCTCAAATACCCAGGATGCAACAAAACTTCAGATGCTTCTGCAATATTTCTTGAGAGCTGGAAATAGGAATGATGGAGAGGGAGGGGTAGAGAACAGATAGATAACGTATCTAGTCACCCTTCTCAGAGGCAAAGAGAGTCCTAGCATAGTGGGAGAGAGGCAGCCCTGGAGGGTGAGGCCAAGGAGGATCCAGGTATCCACTCTGAACCTCCCTGACTCCACCCAGTAACTTTCCACTGGCCCAGAGTTGGCTGCTGGCTGCCTGCTTCCCCCAGGTGTGGCCCCCTAATCCCCTCCCCAGCAGGGCCTGCAGGGGGCTGGCTGGCTGACGCACACACTGCCCAAGATCTCAGCCGCCTGGAGGCTGATAAGGAGACTTGACCTCATCACGTGGGACCAGCTGGAAGGAATGGCCCAGGCTGTTAGCATCAGCTGAACAGCTTCCAAGTTGGAGAGATGAGATAAGGAGTGGGGGGAGGCTTAGGACTCTGGGCTCAGGGGCCAGAGAAGCTAGGGAAAGGGACACGGGCACTGCCAACTGAGGCCTCAGGAGGCTTCGCTGGGGATAAGCCAGCAAATGGCGGCAGGTGGGGGAGGTTTCAGAAATAAGATGCTCAGAAAGGCCTTGGGGCAGGGTTGAGGCAAGGCAGGATTCCCTCCAAGTGGGGCTGGCTCAGCAGCTAGAATGACCCTCCCTCCCTCAGAACATCCAGTCCTCTAGGGCCCAAGTGCTCTACTCAGCCTCAGGCCTGTGGGAGCACCTGGGGCATGAAGAGAAGAGGGTGAGAGGACGTAGGTCTCAGGCCTGCAGACCTCAAATGCCCCCAGGTGAATGCAGGTTTAGGTGAACTGGCAGCACGGCAGAGCCCAGGCTTCCCAGGGCTGCCTGCTGCCACCTCCCTTGGAGCCTTAGGACAGGACCCCACTTAGTGGCAGGGCCCCGTGTCCCCACCTCCTGCCTCAGCAGTGCTCTGTCATGACCCAGGAGGGTAAGCCGAGGCACTGGCTTCCTGCCCCTCTTCCATAATTCTTGACCCCAGGGTTCAAGTGCTTAGAACAAGCCACTGGCCCCAGAGCTAAGACAGGATGGGCAGCCTGGGACAGCCATGCCATCCCCCTACATCCCCTGACCTGCAGAAAACCTTCACCTCATCTCCCAGCTGTCCCTTACCCCCTTCCTTACAGCGTCAATGCCTGGCCTGGAAGGAGAGAGAGGAGGGGTGGACTGGACACGCGGCAGTGTGCCCCAAGGTCACACAGTAGTGGCAGCCTTAGAAGGAAGATTTGTGGGGGCGTAGGCCTCGGCCAGGCTTCCTAGGGTCTTGTTCCCACATCTGAAATCCTGCCGGGCTCCTCCCACTCATCCCTGGATCCTCAAACCCAGAGGGGCCTCCAGCCTTGACTGTCCCAGTTTGGGAGATGAGGCCGGGGGCAAGGGCTGTGCACAGGATGGTGTGACCCGGGTTCCGCAGGGCCCTGACGGCATGGGTACAAGCTGCAGAGGGGGAGGATGAGGGTCAGGCTTGGGAGAGGCCACAGGCTGAGCCGGCAGCTAGTTTTATATCCGGGCTGGCAGGAGGACAGGGAAGGTCAGAGGAACAGCAAGGGGGCATTCTCTGAAGGAAGGAGGGGGTGGCAAGGGCTCCTTATTCCCTGTTGGTGCCAAAAAGCTGCAGGAAAAAGGTGAAGATATAGATGATGTCTAGGTAAATGTTGAGGGCTCCAAAAATATACTCCTCGGGGCTCAGCGAATGGCGTCGGTTACCCATCAGCAACTGGGTGTCAAATGCCAGGAACTGAGGGAAGGGGCAACAGAGAGAGAAGTCAGAAGGTCCAGTCCCTGAGACACGGACCAGGGCCCGGTGTTCCCGTCCAGGCCCACCCTGGATCTCAGGCTTTCCGGTTGCTCAGTGACCCTGCTATGACAGTCTGGAATCTGGACTGGAACTTCCCCAACACCTTCTAGCACCAATTCAATACCTATTTACTGAGCACCTACTATGTATCAGGCACAGGGTTACAGCAAAGAACAAAACAGACAAGAACCCCAACCTCATAAATGTTAAGGGTTTGCCCAAGGTTACACAGCTGGGATACAGCAGAGCCAGGATTTGAACCCTACAGGGATGTAATTATTAGTATGGTGAATGTAACCAAAGAGAAATATGAACTGTAACAGGGTGCTGCTAACAGAGTTAGAACTGCAGAGAGTTAGGGAAGGCTTCCTGGAGGAGGGAACCTTCAAGCTGAGCCCTAGTCTTCCTGCCATTCCCTTAGGGCCTTGCTCTTAGAGGATAAACAACAGCTTCCTGTGATAGTGAGCAAGGAATAAGCACTCCTTCTGTGCTTTACGGACATTAGCCCACTTAATCCTACTGACATCCCTACCAAGGAAGGATTGTATTATCCTAGAGGAAACCAAGGCCCAGAGATGTTAAGGACTTGCCTAAGGTTACACAGCCCAAGGATGCCAAAAAGGCAGGATCTGACCCCAAGCAGGCCAGCTCCAGAGCCTCCATGCCTAACCATCCTGCCCTGCCGCTTATAGGCAGCACCCAGGGTTAATGCATCTCCTGCCAGAAAATAGGCTCCCCCCAGGGAGCCTTCTTGGCCTAATGGACTGTGAACATTCATTCCTTTAGAGACAGCCCCTCTCTGCCTCCCTGCTGCTCCCTGCAAGGCTCCCCAATGTCTACACTCCTACCTCCCACTTGGCTTTCCTCTGGGGTCCAAGCATAAGGAGTGGAACCCCCATCCCCACCCCCAGAGGGAGCATATGACTCTTGACAGGCATGGTGTATTTTTCTGGGAGAAAGAAGCCAAAAAATTCCACCAGGGTCTCAAAGGTTATGAACCACTGGTCCACATGGGATTGGAATTTATTAAATCAATTCACATTCTTATTAACTGGGCTGTGCCCAGCTCAGTCATTTGTGTATGAAAGACCTGTGTTCCTTGGGTGTCCAAAACATTTGTTGAACAGTAAATATGTGCGGGGCAAGAGCTGGTGCCAGTGACTTGCTGAGAGCCGCAGAGACAATGAGGAACACCATGCTGTGCCTGCCTTTGGGGCTCACTGTTTAGTTGGGGACGCTTAGAGATGATCACAACAAAACCTGATAAATACCATAAGTGGGGCAGGAGAAAGGTGGCCTTGGAGGGGTGACACTTTACCAGGGGCTTGAAGGAGGTGTAGGAGTTTTCTAGCCTGAGAACGGTTAGGTAAGTCCTAGAGGTGAGGGGCATGGTGTGGAGAGAGAGGGGTTCAGTGTGGCGGAGCACTGAGGCAAGGGGAACAGAGGGAGCAGGGCTGGAGCCCAGGAGGGCCAGAGGCACCAGTAGGGAATAACTCCAGCAGGTGGGACATCCATGTGTGTTACCCTCCAATGTGGAGAAGGGGGGTGATTATAGTAACGGCTTGTAAGTCAGGCCAACTTGGATTCCAGTCTCAGCTTCACTATTTACCAGCTCGGGGGCCCTGGGCCAGGTACTTAGTCCCTCTGTGCCTATGAGTCCACATCTGTGAAAGAGAGCTGAGTGTGCTTGCCTCCTGGGGTTGTCATAAGAGTGAGATAATGTGTGCAAAGCACCTGGCACGGCGCCTGACACATGGTAAGCACTTAATGAATGGTAGCTATTAATGTGGTTTTATTGTTATCATCTGCAGAAGGAGAGGTGCCCTCTTGAGAACAAGCGTCCCTGCTGCTGAGACTCAGGTGTCCCCTGCAGCTCATCAAGGAGGCAGAAATGTCACTAGGCAAAGCCGTGTGGCCTCATGGAAGGAAAGTGGAGGCGCCCTGGGTAGGGCCTGTCAGGCTGTCTGAGCTCAGCGGCATTGAGGGAGGGGTGCATGAGAACACAGAGCTAGAGTTGGAACCCTTCGGTTTGAGCTCTGGCCCCATCCCTCAGTAGCTGGTAACCACTTGACCTCAGTGTCTTCATCTACAAAATGGGACAGTAATAACGACCACGCCATAGTGCAGTTTTGAGAGTAAATATATGATGGTGTATGTGGCATGAACTGGGATTATTCTTTAGTATCATTTTATTTCATTCTACTCTGCTCTTTCTGAGTCTGACTTGGGTTCCCAAGTTAATTTTCCTCCTGCAGAGAGAATGATCAAGGCAAGGGTCCGACTTAAAGGCTACAGGCTGCTTAGCAGTCATAGCAGCCAGCATAAGTTAATAAATTGCTGATCTGGCTTATCAATCAGTAGCTTGCTTGGTTGATTTCCCAGAGCCTGGTCACCCCTGGGTAAGCTAATGAAACTGAATCTCTCAACCTAGAAGGCTTGGACCTGACCAGCTCTGGGGGCACCCCCTCCACAAGGGGAGCACCTACCCACAAGGCCTCTTAGAGCTGGCTTTTCTCTTGGAGAAAAGGGATGAAATGACGTCTGCCCCTTGCCCATGGCCTATGGCCAAGGATGCTTATCTACATGGAGAGCCTGCCCCAAATTTCAGTCCACTACCTGAGCCACCCATTAGGGCAACCTCATGCCTGGGAGTCCACTGAAGGCTTTTCATTCATTTACTCCCAGCAATATTTATTGAGCATCTACCATGTTCCAGGGAACTTGCCTTTAGAGCACTGACAGTCTAATGAGAGCAAAAGACATTACCCGAGATTACAGTATGAGCAGGCACTCACTGTAGGGGAAGAAACCGCCTCTTTACCTCCTTGGTGACGGTAAGCATGGCTCACTAGTATCTTGGTTGAGAGCAGATTCCTGGGTTATAGTTAACATGTTAGTTGGCAGCTAAGATCTTAGCCGAGAGCTAACAACAGAGCCAACACCTAAAAGGATGCAGATACTTGGTCGGCAGCTGACTGAATACAAGAGGCCCGAGGAGCCCATGAGGCGGGACGAGAGGCCCGAGGAGCCCATGAGGCGGGACGAGAGGCCAGAGGAGCCCATGAGGCGGGACGAGAGGCCCGAGGAGCCCATGAGGCGGGACGAGAGGCCCGAGGAGCCCATGAGGCGGGACGAGAGGCCCGAGGAGCCCATGAGGCG